>JABTTQ020001105.1:0-420520 GCA_016081115.2 Rehmannia glutinosa
GAAACAACATGTGTAAACAACCTGACCAGATTGGCAGTCCCAAAATTTAACAGTCTCATCTTGACTCGTGTAAAGCTTATCAGACCCCAAGGTAAAGCAATCCCAGTTACAACCTGATAAAAATCTTCTATATTAAGCACATAATTCAGATAACATGCTAACCAGCAACTCTAGGTCGCAAAATTCAACATATTATTTAAAAGAAAAAAAATACATACCCCAAAGAACTCAACTTTTTAAGATGAAAATAATTAGATAAACCAACTTGAAGCCCCCAACCATTACATCATACAAAATCAAGATAAACTGATAGATGCATTCGGCAACACCACCAGGGCTCTCCAAACCAAATACCAAAAACCAATACGATTAAACTAAAACTCCAACCACGTGCCACCAAACTAAATTTAAAATCTTCAACTAGATAGAACAGCACAACAATCCAATGAAGGTGAAAACCGATAACCATACCAGCTTGACTAAGTAACAAAATTTGACCAGAAAACATCCATTATCATAAATCAAACCAATCATCCATACACACACACACACGCACACACACACACGCACACACACACACACACACACACACACACACACACAGAGAGAGAGAGAGAGAGAGAGAGAGAGAGAGAGAGAGAGAGAGAGAGAGAGAGAGAGACCAGAGACCATACAGCAACATTAACATCTGTATCTACCAACAAAAAATAGTGCAATAAAACCAACCTGCTGGTGACCCTCAAGTGACGTCAATAGCGAAAACCAATCCCCTGTAGACCACTGATGCAAGTATTTACAATTATCTCCGAATTTACAGCTCCTTGTACCCAATGATTGCATAATTTCTCAATCTTCTTCACAACCGTCCTACTACTACTAACAGGCTGCTGCGATTGCACCCTCCCCCAGGTATTATTTTTACTAAAATTATAGTTCCCACTCCTCCTTAATCCTCCACCGCCACGATAATTATCCTCCGGCCCAAACCCTGATGTGCCCTCTTGCCATTTCCCGCTGTCGGCAGCTCACTGTGCAAAAATGGGCACGGAAATCTCGTGCACTTTCCTTGTCTCCAATGAAAACAGACCTTCTGCTGCTTATTATTATTGCCGTTATCCGTCGAAGACGATGGTCCCAGCCTGTGAAAACTCGTCTTCCCCATCCACATCCATGATGAATTCCAATGTAAATTTACGCCTAAAAGGTAATAAATTTTTATCGGATTTTTGGTAAACTTATGCGTGAGTTTGGATATGATCATGTGATATTGGGGGAACGGTAAATAAGAGATGGTTTGATCAAGATGAAGAGAGAGGAGAATGAGAGGAATGGAAATTCAGTTAGGTTTGAAGGAGATTTCATGAACCCTAATTTTTGGGGATGGTAAGAACGCTGGTTTGGAGTTCTGCGTTTGGACTGGGGACAAAGAAGAGATGCAGATTTGGGAGGAGGTAGAGGAAAAAAGTGTTTGCCTTTTTTTCTTTCTTTTTTATATTTTCTTTATAATTTTGTTATTATTGTAGGCATGAAATGTATACGGGTCATGGGACGAGTCAACTCAAATGGGGCAGACCAGTATGAGTCTTGAACCCGCGGGTCAAATTGTTATCCATCTGTCCGTGTAAAGCAAAAGGGATTTGAGAGCCCAAACATATTAACGTTCAAACTTGTTTGATCTTCATTGAATTTCAAAATTATAGAGTTTAGTTTGATTATTAATCAAATCGAGCTTAAATGGACTTTTAGTCGAAATTTGAACACTAGCAGCCTTGGTAAACATTTAATATTTTACACATATTCATGCTTTAACTAATGGGGACAAGTGGGGGCCATCGCGTCAAAATTTTAAAAAGTTAATTTTTATACTTGTTATTTATTTTAAAATATATATATACTATTGGAAAAATTGCATTGCCTTCCAAAATTTGAAGAAAAATTTACTCTAGGTTTTTCAAATAGGTTTCACTTCAACTCCCAGAATCTGTCCTTAATTGCATATTATATTAATCATTTACTAATCAATTTGAACTCGACTTGCTCTTTTATATTTTATTGAACGAAAAATTATGTTGAGCTCGATTCGTTATGTTAATGAATTAAACTCAAATGAAGCTTTTAACGATCAATCCGAGTTCTAATCGGTAACTTGGATTCATGATTTTCACTCTTATGTCTATCCACCTCATCCCATTTATTTAATCCAAACCCGCCCAACTGAGACTGATCCGGTTCCAATTCAGGTATTAGCCGGGGTATTGGGCCATTGCATACTCGGTAATGTCCTGATAATAAAACAAAATTATGGAGACGAAAAGGAGAAAAGCATAAAACCATTAGACAAACAGAAACAAAGTAACTAATAAGAACATAATGGCACAAAGGCACAAACAGAATAAAGAAAAACACAAGTGGTAGCTGTATTTTTGGCAAAACTCAGGAGGAGACCGAATACCCCACTTCAGGTCTCTCTCCAATTCTCTCGTTTCTTCGTTGGGGAAGAATTGAACAACAGTTCGTCCTCTTCTTCTGTGGCTGACCTCTGATTCTCTCTTTTTCTCAAGGTTAGAATGATCTGTCCAAGCCCTCCAAAAAATTTACATGATTATGAAAAAAAAGCTTGCTTTTTGGCGTGTTTTTGATACTATGGATCTCGGATTGTTTATCCGAGTCCAGATTTTGGTGGGTTTCCTTGGAAGTTAATATTTTTAGTTGGACTTGTCCCTGGAATTTCCTTATTTTGCTGTTGGTTTTTTGCCATTAATTTTATGTAAGTTTTCAATTTGGAGATATTTTTTGGGTTTCTTGTACTCGGTTCAATTGGTGCGACCTCTAAAATTTTGAAATCTATGCTTTGCTTGTAGGTTTTACTGGTTCTTTTCTTTTGTTTTAAAAAGCTCAGTTTGAATTCTTTGTCGCTTGCGTCGTTTGTAAATATTTGTAATCAAATTTCTTTGTCCTTTGCTGCTGGGTCCACATTTCTTGATGAAATGCGAGAAAAAGAACTTGATGTTGTTATGTTTTCTGAGATTTAATTTTGTGCAGCTGCTGAATTTTCAGATCCAGGTAAATTGGGAAGTATGAAGACATTGAAGCTATGATTTTTCTTTTTTATGCTTTTCAGAGGTTGATTGATCTGATGAATACTTGTCCAGATACATAGTCCTATTTTTCCTCATGGCCATCATTTTCAACTCCAACTAGCACAAGAAACTTCTACAGTCTTATGACCTCGATTACGGTTTCATATGTGTATCTCTCAGCAGAAGTCAAATATTTTGATTTGACTACATGAATACCCTCTTGTGGTAAGGAGAACTTCTACAAGCTGGGTAAATAGTTCAAGGTTATATATATACAACCATAAATAGACTTGATAGTTGTTTTCTGATTACTTGGGTGTTAAACTTCGTATGGCTGTTGCCGAGAGCAACAGCTACACTCAGATCGTCATATCGTTTATGCAGCTCTTATAGATGCCCTAGCTTGATAGAAAGTATTTTAGATTCAAACGAGACGGGGAATCTGAGTGACAAGTATGTTTCTTGGAAAACAATTGGGATGGGGACAATTTGGCGTTATACGGGAATGTACTGATAAGTTAAGTGGTGAAGTTTTAGCTTGCAAATCTATTGCTAAAGATAGGCTTGTCACTCAGGAAGATGTGCGCAGCATTAAGCTTGAGATTGAAATTATGACTAGGCTTTCTGGGCATCCTAATGTGGTAGATCTCAAAGCTGTTTATGAGGAGGAAGATTACGTGCATCTAGTGATGGAGCTTTGTGCTGGAGGTGAGCTTTTCCATAAGCTGGAAAAGCATGGAAGGTTTTCTGAGCCTGAGGCCAGGGCGTTTTTCAGGCACCTGATGCAAGTGGTGATGTATTGTCACGACAAGGGTGTTGTTCATAGAGATTTGAAACGGAAAATATACTCTTGTCCACAAAGTCATCTTCTTCCCTCGATAAAATTGGCAGATTTTGGTCTCGCAACCTACATCAGGCCTGGTAGAGTGTTGTTGTGTTAACGTTATGTATTTGAGGATAATTACAAAAATCAAACCTCGAGGTTTAGCCTAATTACCAAATAAGATAAATTGCAAAAATAGTCTTGTAATATAGAGGAGTAGCAAAAAGGTCCCGTAAAAATCACGTTTGCAAAAAGTCTTGTAACTATATAAACATTTCAATTTTGGTCTTGAAAATGCATGGTTTACAAAAATAGTCATGTTACTATATGAAATATCAATATTAGCCCTAATGTCTTCGTAATTTGGGAACTACATGTACAACTCATGTGATTGAATTCGGTGAAATTAGTACCAAAACTGAGTTTTTATAGAGTTACGAGACTATTTCGCAAAACCGTGCATTTTGCAGACCAAAACCTATAGTTTTCTATAGTTACGGACTTTTTCGCAAAACGTAATTTTTACATGACCTTTGCTACCGCTCTCTAGTTACAGGACCAATTTTGGAAGTATTGCCTACCAAAAATCCAGCTATCTTTATTAAAATTACAATACCTCCTAGGTATTACAAATACCTCCTTGATGTTTGCATTTATTTTACAAATTGCCCTCAATGGGGTTCAAGTTGTAAAGTAGAAGCATACGTAATGGGGTATTTGTAATTTCGGAAGATATTTGAGTGGATTTGTAACTAGGCTAAACCTCAAGGGTAGTATTTGTAATTATCCCCATTTGCTAGTTATCAACATGGAACCACTATACCCTGTCTTTCTAATTCTATTTTGTTTCCTTTCCCAAACAGGACAGAGTTTACATGGCACAGTTGGCAGTCCATTTTATATAGCTCCTGAGGTTCTTGCAGGAGGTTATGATCAGGCAGCTGATGTTTGGAGTGCTGGTGTGATCCTTTACATTCTTCTGAGTGGGATACCACCATTCTGGGGGAAAACTAAGTCGCGAATATTTGATGCTGTTAGGGCTGCAGACTTACGATTTCCTTCTAATCCCTGGGATTTTATATCGGATTCGCAAAGGAATTGATAAAAGGAATGCTTTGTACAGACACTTTGAGGAGGCTTACAGCTCAGCAGGTTCTAGGTAGGTTATATATCCTTGTCCCCATGAATGATTACTAGCCAATTGCAATTAAGTCAGTTTCAGATTTTTATATGTTATATATATATATTTGTTATCTGGTTAATGGGAATAAATAATTCTAAAGAAAGAGGAAAAGGCTCAGATGTTCCGCCTAGTTGTTCTGCATGTCCCGTAGACTATTTTAATGGATCCACAGGATTCAGCCGAACTCATGTAAATAACTGCTAATGCACTTAAATGACTCATCAAAAGTAAAGGGAAGAACATTGTTCACCAGAGTTCCATCTGCTCATTATGCTTATTGCTGGTTAGTAGATATCAAAATTAATGTTTTCTAATTAATTTCCTTATCTGATCAAGCCAAGAAAGATAACACCATGTATATTATAGTGAGAATAAAACAGAGATAAAATGCATTTGAATGAAGATGCTGGACATTTTTAAGCAAGAAAGATAACTCCTTATATTTGACTTTGTTAACATCAGGATTTTGCTTTATATGAATGGTTCCTTCATTCTTTTATATTTGATGACTTCGTTAACACTGGAATTTTGCGTCATATGAGCCATATGTTCATCCTTTTAATACTGTTACTAAATACACTTATTGGCTATTACATCATTCTTACCTTTCCTTGTTAGCTCTAGAAAAAGTCAATGTACATGTGATGTATCTTTTATTTGGCTCGAGAAAGAGACTTTATTTGTAGTAATACATGAATGGCTGCTGCTTCTACAGAACACTCCTGGGTGAGGGACATTCTCCCACTTCCCCGTGATCCAAGTAAACACGGTGATCAAATTTGTGGACTGAATTTGGAGCAAGGTTGTTTATCCCCTCTCTAATGACCAGGAGTCAGGATATTAGTTTTGGAATGGCATCACCCATTAATTGTGCAGATCAATCTCCCACGCTCACTTGCAAGTCGTCATTTTCTTCTTTCCTCTCGACCCATTGGCACCTTCTTTGGAAGCTGGTGGGTTTTCTTTCCATAGTAGTGCTGGATCAAGCACTCGACTTGCTACTCCTGTGCTCGCACTATCAAGTTTTGCATTCTTCAGCTCAAGCTGTGAGGTTGAAAAACAGAATGATGCTAGAATTGACTTAATTCCTAGAGGTAACTTTCAGTTACTTATTTTTTGGCTGTTATAAGAACAAAATCTTGTGTCATGATAGTTAATAAACCCCCAACTGTGAATTTTGGCTAGTTCTTTTTATAGGATAAATTACAAAATTACCCCTGAAGTTTAGCCTAATTGCAAACAGATCCAGTTAGCTTCCTAAATTACAGTACCCCCTGAGGTTTGTATTTATTTAAGGGTACAAAAAACTCCCTGAGGTTCAAGCACTAAAAAAAAACCCAGAGATTTTTGAAAATTGCAAAAACCCTTGAGGTTGACTCTATTTACATCTTCTCCTTCATAAACAAAAATATTTCAAACCCCCTTGGTACTTACACAAATATTACAACTTTCCTTAAATTTAAAACAATAAAAACTTGAGGGGGCTTTTTGTAATTTTAAAATATCTCCGGTTTTTTGTAATTAGTCCAACCTCAAGGAGATTTTTGTAATTATCCCTTTATTTAATGAATAGCCCCCTCTTGAGGGTGTCATCTGTAAAAAAAACAAATATCAATATCAATGGTGTATATGTAAATCTGAAAAATAGCTGAAATTTGTTATAATCAGATTGAATCTCAAGGGTTTTTTTATTTTTGGGAAATAACTCTTTTTATATAATAACATCAAATTCTTCTAAATGCTTTATGCAGCAGGTGACATGGACCTGAAAGCAGTTGAGGACAGACAAGGTGGATCTAGTGGGGCTCGAATTTTGGGCATCCAGCAGAAGGAACCACACAATTGGCGTCGGTGAATTTGAACACTTTGATCTTACAGTGACAGAATCAGTAATCCGATGGGCATCATGCACTAATCTCCCAACAGCTACCTCATTTAGGTCGTCACTTGTTTGTTAAAAGATCGAACCAACTAACAACGGATAATGCTTTAACTTTGCGATGGTTCAACTTCATCCCCACCTTTCAACTCGGAGTTCATTGCATGCAAAACATTGGTGGTCCTTAATTAGAGGTGTAGTTAAGCCTAGGTAGCACGAGTGATGTTTTGTTTCTTATTTCTGTTTTGGGTCTACCACGATCATGGTTAAGATACTGTTAATGAGCCGTTTGGGATGTATATATAGGTTTTGGTTGTCTGAATTCTTGCTTGTTCCCATCCCTCTTTATGTGAAATGAATTTGGTTCTTACTTTCTTGTTTTATGCAATTTCAATGTTTTTCTTGTTCTCATTCCTCTATGGAATACTCTTGAAACCAAATAATTTGGGGGACTTGTTTGGGGATGGAATCAGAAAATGATTATCGGCGAAAACCTTTTTTTTTAGATAATGAATAAAGAAATATTTTTTTTTTATTTTTGAGGGGGAAGATTTTTTTTTAAAAAAGATTTAAAGAACAATGGAATTTTACCAATTCCAAGGAGTTAGCTCTTTTCTTTTTCTTTTCTTTTTCTTTTCTTTTGTGATTTTTGGAGCAAAAAGATAAGGACCCTCAAACTCATGGACTCATAATAGCCTCACATCAGATTATCAGTTCAACTGAAGCCACAAAAATCCTAAACATTTAACTAAATTATGAAAACTCTACATTAAACAGTTTCTTTCATCATATTTCTTACACAAACAACATAACCAAATAATGGGGTGCCAAATTCACACACTAAATCCTCAACTTCTGTACAAAAGAACCCATACTTTATCAAATTCATTAAAACCAAATTCTGGAGTTCTCAATACTACCTTTTTTCTTCTTACAACAATCTTAATGACCAGCAACTAGCTTCAACTCCCACAATCAAGCAAACACAAATCCCAAAATCTAATGTATACAATGTTGAGTTCAAAACTTTAGGAGCTTGCAAACTTGGTATTTCCAGATATCCTGATTTTGAGTACAATGCTGACGGGGGTTCAGGTTTTGGGACAGCAACAAAAATCTTGGAAAGTACTGATTCAAACGGTGAAGTTTGTGTTGATTTTGACGTAAAAGAAGTGTTTATTCCGCCATTGTCATCTGCCACAACAAAGTTCTTGGGGTTGCCTTTTTTTTTTGAAAATTGACATAGTCCCTGAGGCTTTTCAAGGAAAAATCGACCAAGAATCTGGCAAGGTAGATGGATATACTTTTTTTTTTTTTTTTCTGAAAATGCATCAATCTGTTGAGGGAACAAAAAGTTCAACAAATTTCTTGATTCGAGTCTCCATGTCCGAATTGTTTTTAGCTTTGGTTTTAATGTTTAATAACTATAATTCTTGATCCAAACTACCTCACCTAGCTAGTTTAAGGGAGTGTTTTCAAACACTTTTAGAATAAGTGATTATCGGCTTTTGATGCTGAAAAGAAAAAGAGTTTTTAGTGTTTTCGAATCCCAAAATTCAACTTCATCATTCGCCATAAACTAATCAGAATCTAAAAGTAGGAAAAGTGATTTTAGCTTTTGGCTAGAAAAAAAGTAGTTTTTAGTATTTTCAAATCCCAACTTCTATTTATGATATTTCTGATTTTGTGTAAATTAATAATAATCTAAAAGTAGGACAGAGGTTCATTATATTTCTGATTCTGCTTCTTATTTTGATTTTTCCTCACAAATAAAACACTTTTCTACAATCTATTCACGAAAAACTCTTAGTTCACCTATTCTAGCTTTTTATTTGCAAACTTTACCAACTTCTTTTCGCTTATGATATAATAAATCACTTTTGCCCATTGTTATGTTGCACCTGGCATTGTACTCAACTTCTTCCCCCAATAAACTTAGTTCATCAAACAAAAACCCCTTAATGCTTGTGATGTTTTTGTAGGTTGACCTAAAGTTCAGGGCAAAATTCTGTTTTTCAATTGGGAGTATCTATAAAGCTCCACCACTACTTGTGGACACAGTTTTGACATCAGAAGAATCAAAGGGAAAGATCAGAGGTGGAAAAGGAGAGAGATTGGATAAAGATGGGATTTGCAGGCTAGTTGGGGTGGCAACAGTTGAGCCAATTAATGACATTTTCATGGATACATTCCTTAGCCTTCCTACTGAGTGTCTCGCAAGTTTAAATGCCATAATATCATTTTCAAGCACTGGATAGATACTTCTGAAACCCTGAATGGTCAAATTATGTACTATTGTTTAGCTCTTTGTTTCTATATAACATAGAAAGCATGTATAAAAATTTGTTGTATTTTTCCACTATTTCAAAGAAAATAGGGTTAATTACAAAAAGTACCCTTGAGGTTTAACCTAATTAGAAAAACCCCAGCTAACTTTCAAAATTACAAAAATACCCCAATAATTTTATTTTGTCTAACATTTATCCTCTTCATAAGCAAAAATATTTCAAAACCCCTCTCAAATTTTATAAAATATTACAGTTACCCGTTAATTTTAATATTGAATCAAACTTCATGAATACAGTTTACCCCTTAACTTTTTGGTAATTAGGTCAAACCTTTGTAATTATCCCAAGAAAATATGCTCAGCAAATACTAAGTATTTGAGTTCAAGATTTTTCTTTAATGGATTTGTCAAGCACTTTCAAGCTTAATCATAACTTCTTTTTTTTTTCTTTTTGAGTACATATCCTGGGAGGGAAGGGTGATGAAAATCGAACCTCGACCTCTCCTGGTTTTGGCTTAAGAGTCTTAACCATTTAGGTTGCAAGTTCAATCTCTCTTAGACTCGAGTTAATTTAAGGGTCCTAACGAAATATTTTTCTTTATATTTTCTTCAAATAAATGCAATATGTCAATATGGAAGCTTTAGTAGTTCTTCAGTTGACAGCTTTCTCGCACATTGTCGAATCAATTTCCTGAAAGAAAGAGAGAAAAATCAAGTGAAAAACTGGTTGTTCTTGAACCCCAGAAAGCCCAAAAGAAAGAAAAAAATAAATAAAAACTCACATTTGCTTTGGCAGCACAATTTTTATGAAAATATTCAGCATGTGATTGTCACTCAAATGCAAGTCTTTGGGTACCAACTAGAGAAGCATATAGACCCTTTTGTTCTACCAACTCTGAGTGTGTCCCTAGTTCTGAGATCTTCCCATCGGAGCATAAAGCAATTTGATCAGCATTCTGAACTGTGCTCAGTCTGTGAGCGATCACTAAAGTTGTTCTTCCCTTCATCAGACGATTCAAAGCATCCTGAACCAGACGTTCACTGACGGTATCTAAAGCGCTCGTAGCCTGTAACACAATCAACGCAGATTATGTGGCCGTGGTCTAAGAGAGTGTTTCCAAACATAAAAGAAGTGGTTGTCAGTTTTTGGTTGAAGAAAAAGTAGTTTTTAGTGTTTTCATATGTCAGCTTTTACTTCTGATTCTACGTGATTAATTGAGTCTAAGAGCCGGAGATGACTATTTTAGATTTCTGATTTTGCTTCTAGTTTGACTTTTATACACAATTAAACACTTTTACAACTTATCACCAAACACTCTTTTATAACTAATCAATTTTTTACTTATGTTCTGATTCTCTAACTATTTTTCGATTCTGCTACTCTAAAAGCAGAAGTTTTTGCAAACACTCCCCAAAGCATCCAAACATAATGATATCAAAATTGAATTCCTATACTAAGAGCTGCTTTGAACATAAAGAGCAGCAAGATCAAGACCACTGAAATGGTCCAAACCAAACAGCCATAAAATTAAATCCACATAACTCAAGAAAACTGCTTTCTGCCAGCACAGCTAGACATAAGTGATCCTAAAAGAAAAATCTTCACCATGATTTTTCATTTTTTTCTAAACAAACTAAATAAAAGAATATATTTTTGTATCAGTCCGAATAAACTCAAAAATTTACCTCATCAAGAATCAAGATTGGAGCGTTCTTGAGCAGAGCCCTTGCAATGGCTATTCTCTGGATATGGGGAGATGGGATTAGAATTAGAGCTAGATAGTTGTTGTATGAGTGTGTGTGTGTGTGTGTGTGTGAGAGAGAGAGAGAAATGAGTTGACAGTACCTGCCTCTGTCCTCCACTTAACAACCCACCACGCTCACCGACTAATGTGTCATAACCCTATAGAAAACGAACAATTAGCAGAAGCAGACAAGTGGAAAAAGTAGACAATCGCAAAGTACCAGATTTGCATCACCTGTGGCAACGAAATTATAAATTCATGAGCATTAGCTGCTTTAGCAGCTTTTATCACATCATCCTTGGAAACATAATCATCTGGGAGACCATAAGCAATATTTTCTCCAACAGACACAGAGAACAGAACAGGTTCCTATGGCAGTTTACAATACACTCATTTAAGCAAGAGCATGTTGTTTTCAGAACATGAAAAATTATGGCATTTAAACAAAGTGAGATGCAGCCATTTTTAAACTCATGATGACTTTATAACTTATACATACTTGATTCACTATGGAAACAACCCGAGCCCATTCACTCTTATCAAATGATCGCAGATCCTCTCCAGCAACAGTTATGCGACCTCTGGTTGGCTGCAAAATCGAAACTCAATTCTTCAGTTATTCAACAGTAATAATACAAATTCTGTTTTGACTGAAATTGATATATGTCTGATATAACCTCAAAAACCGAGCTAAAAGCTGCACTACTGTACTTTTGCCTGCACCACTTGAACCAACTAGAGCAGTGACAGTTCCAGATTTTAACGTCAGATCAAGACCTTGTAAGATTTCTACATCAGGCCTTAGAGGATATGAGAAATGAACATCTGCAAGACACAACGAAAATTGTGATAGAGTCAAACAAGGTGTGCATTTTACCAGCTTGAAAAGCCATTGTCCACTCCGAGTGAGATAAAAATTAAAAAACATAGAGTTATGCAAAAATTCCTGAGATGGCATGAAGTGACAGATACAGAAACCTATCCATGTCCAGCTTAGTGTTGATCCGTGAACAATACTGATGGGTCATAATTCAGATAGGTCCGAATTGTGGGCCTTAAAGAAAATAAAAACCCAATAGGTTAAACTTATGGGGTTAATTGTTATTTAAATAAATTGGATTATAATGCCTAATTGAGCCCATTAAGACCCTAAGGCTAAAAGTCCATGAAGGCCTCCTATCACACTATAAATACTCTCAGTCTTCATTGTTAAAAGGTACGCAATTACTACGCGCTTAGTTGCTCTCAAGTTCTCTTATTTATTTTTACTTGCTCTAGAACTCTCTTTAACGTCGGAGGGTCTTTGCCGGGTCAATCCCAACATCCCTAACAACTTTTGTGAGCAGACGAAGACCCACTCAAGAGTTGAGTTCAGCAGGAGTACTACCAATTAGAGTGATACCACATCAAATACCATCATAAGTTTCGTCTCAAATTTGTAATTTCCGGTCTGTCAAACCAATTATGTGTTAAGTTCTCAATATTATCAATTAAAAACAAGCATGAAATACATTTTATTATGCATCAGTCTGTACCTTCAAGGCAAATGTCTCCAGACTCTGCAAGGCTACGCACATCTCTAGCAGATTTTAAGGTAGACATATAATCCCCACTCCTGGTTTGCACTTTCCCATTGGAAACATTGATCAAAAGAGCTTCAAGGTTTGGATCATGCAATTTCCTTCTCTTCAAGTCTTTTTCTTTCAAAGCATAAGCTAGTGCTTCATCAATTTCAGCACTAGATAAAACAGAGTTAATTCTTTCAGTAGCAGCTAAGGCTCCACGAAGATCCCCAAAGGTGTTTACCACCCTTGAACCTAGAAGAAAATGTTCATATTTTAGTAGTTGAAAAAATATTATGATAAAAGATTAATACAGCACAAGAAGAGTACTCACAGCAAACGTTAACGTAAAAGTGTATCCAATAAATGAAACCATGGTTCCAACTGCAAGTTCGCCCCTACATGCAACAAATTAAGTTTTTGAAAAATCAGCTCAAGCATAAGATAATAATCTTTGTCTGGAAGGAAATCCACTGGCTAGCCATTGTATGACCAGAATTAACCACATAAAAATCTAAATTGAGATATTCTGCGCAAAGAATGAGTGATATCCATTCAGCTTCAAGATAGTATAGTATTTAAAATTACAGGAAAGATAGAAAACTTCTTGTTCTTACAGCTTTTACTTTGCTTCCTCCGAGACAATACAAGGCCATTAAAGAGACATAAACAGCAACCCTAGTGAGGGATTCATTGAGGGACTTGAATATCCCAAGCGTTATGCCACTACTGCGTACTCAAGAACCTGACAAGTTCCAATCTCATGATAAGGCATACTAAAACCTCTAAAATTCCGTAATAGCATTAAGTGTAATATTGTTGCTCCCTTTCAAAGCATCCAAAAACATATGTTGCAAGTGCTCTACCTGTCGACAAAAAGTGACATTTGACGTTTTTCTCCCCAAACGATCTTACCTGCGAGAATATCATACTATTAGCAGAACAACAATTTAAAATTTTAAATAGATGATATAAACTGTTAAAAAGAAAAGACATTAAGCATTTACAAAGATAAACTTACAGTACGTATAGCAGCAAAAGTCTCAGTAACACAGTCAGCTATGGAGGCTTGGGCAGATCCATGAGCTTTAAAGACATTCACAGTTGTTCTCTTATAGAGAGCTACAAAACCGGTATATGTTAGTGGAGTGCCCTAGAAAAGACAAATTAGAGTCTATGAAATGAAGAACATATTAATTAAGGGTGACAATTATAGACATTCTTTTTAAACTATAACTAGCAATATAAAATCCATTATACAATACTACTTTCATACCACCTCCAGACAGGCTAACAGTGGATAGTCCCTGCAGTCCGAGTACTTCTTGCACAAGACTCCATGGGAGATTGGAAAGTTACCCACTTGGACAACCTTGGAATGCCTATAACTAGCGGTAACTTCATGATGATTGGAGTGTGAGAATTTTGGTGAGACATTAATTCATGCATGTGATCACAAAGTTAACTGCTTATTGCTTATAGAAATTAACTGAATGGTGTTATTTTGTTTCATTTTCTATGCAGCGATAGACAAAACTATTAATTTTGCATCCACACCAAAAAGATAGTATTTTAATCACTA
The DNA here is from genome assembly GCA_016081115.2 of Rehmannia glutinosa. Taxonomy (NCBI): domain Eukaryota; kingdom Viridiplantae; phylum Streptophyta; class Magnoliopsida; order Lamiales; family Orobanchaceae; genus Rehmannia; species Rehmannia glutinosa. Next base: position 14,142 of record JABTTQ020001105.1, read on the forward strand.
TGATAACCCTATATCCTGAGAGAGGTAAACAACTAATGAAACTCTATGAGGCACACTTACCAACTAGTACAGAGACAGTAAGCATAAGTAGGCCCAAAACTGGTGCTAATTGACGGAAAGAGCAAAAAGTAAGCACAGTGTCCCAATAACCTGCAAAAAGATGATGCAAAGGTTGAAGCAAATAAAATATACTAGACAGTATCATAGTAGCAGTTGCATTTTGAGACTCATAAAAGTAACACTTAATTTGCTGAATACTGATCTCCAACAGCACAATTTTTTCAAAAATATTGTCAGGAAAATGAGGATGGTTTTAACTAACAATGTCTCCGATCAAAGCAAAGGTGAATATTAATGTAGCTCACGTTTGCTTAGTGTAGAGTAGCTTGCCTCAGAAATTGCCCTGAAACCACGGTCTCTTGATATATTTTCACTAACAATGTTTTTCAGAGAACCCAAATCAGATGTTAATAAAGCAGTAAGTTCGCCAACCTACAAGGAGTATCACCAAAAATCAGTGAATAAAAAGAAGGGGACAGCAGTGGTTATATGTACAACAGGCAAAACGAGACACGCTAAACCAAGAGAAACACAGGTATACCCAGGCATTCAAATAAAGCAAACGGATATAAAAAACAGTGTATAAAGGGTTCTTATTTCTACTAAATGTTTACACTAGTGTTATCAACTTATCTTAGCAATGCTATATAAGATCACTGCAATCACCAACTCCTGCTCTGTACTGTGTCATTTGCTAATTATTAGTAATTAAGATAATACAGTTATCACCAAGATTCCTGATCTGTATGGTGTTATTTGCCATTTACTAGATCCATTTGAAGTCGCTAAACAAAGCAACAACGTATTTTTCCGTCAAATTCACATTAACTCCTTAACAGAAACCATTGAAATCACAAGGTAGAGAAATTGCAATGTGGGCAAATATCAAAGATCCAATGTGTCGCTTTAGAAACTCAATTAATAGCACATTCAGACTTTTCTGGACAGTGTTAGTTAAAACAAATTTTTACACTGCCTCCCAAATGATAACAAGATACATTGATAGCAGTGATCTGCCTGAGTGGATATATATCTGGTAAACAACCATGTAAGAAATATAGCAAATCATCAAATAATTGAGTGGATGAATGAGTAAGACAAATATAATAAGAATAATCTTGCATACCTTGTACCTGTCAAAAACTCCACCTGAAAAGACAAATTAAAATATTATTGGACACTGAAACGGACATGAACTAACTGCAGTATGCTGTATACAATCTATGGGAGATCAAAAATATTTTATTTAAGTTTCTTTCTTCAGCACTAAATCAATATCGAAAATTAGTTTGTCTAAGAGTCAAAGGCCTTTAATGTGCATCAGAATTCTGAAACCACAGTTAATGCTAGATTCATTGTTGGTCATGAATTATATTGCAAAAAGAGTCTGTAATGCTATTCACTTAATACTCAGCAGGAATGCATCAACTAGGCTAGAGGAAATTTTGATTTCCACAAAATGGAAGGTGCGTTACTTTTTGTGGATTACTAAAGCAAAAATTGTCACACAACACAATCAAATTCAAACTTTAAATAGGTGAAGCATATTTTTTAAAATATAAATGTTTATAGTTGCAAGCTAGCATGATAATGAATAGCAGAACTTAGAGTCATCAGTCATATTAAAGAAAAATAAGTTGTACCTTCTGAATCAACACCCGTTGGAATATTTGAGCTCTTAAGCTAGACATAACCTTCTCCCATATGCCATTCATGTTTATCACAAAAATAATTGTAAAAATGGGCTCCAATGTGTATAGAATTCCCACTTTACTCAGCAGTTGCCAGATAGGTTCTGGTCTTGCCCCAATTAGTACTTGAAAAATCTCCCTGAATTAACACAACCAATGTGCATGACAGTTATCATCTTCAAATTTTGCATACATTGATTGTTATGGCAGGATGTTGTCAATTCAAGTTGATTTAAGTGCTTATATATTTATTCATATTTTTGAAGCACTGTGTAACTCACAGCGGTACAACTTAGTCAATCTTTGTTGAACAAAATTACAAGAAGAACAGATTATAAGATAAATGCTATCATGTGAGAACTTTATAATAACGAATTAAGCAATATTAATGTGATGGTCAAAAGGATGGTCAATTAACTTTGAATTGAGTAATCGATCGGGGAGTATATAAAAGTATGGAATGGACTTTTGAACTTCACACTTCTAGTTAATCAGCTGCTAAAATCAGCTTTTGGGAATGTTACACGGAGTTAAACAATAACAGTTCATTAACATATCTACAATGAATAGGTATAAATTGCTTTATTTAATCACACATTTTCTATAGTTTTTATGAACACATGAAAAGAGCTCAAAGACAATATCTTCAAGCACATGTGACAGTAAATGTGAAGGAACACAACATTACTCCAAAACAAAGTCCCACAAGTTATTGTATCACATAATCGAATCCTCTCCGAGTCAGAGCATTTACCAGTATGTAAAAAGTCACTCTAACCAAATATGCATATCAATTGGAAACCCTTTCATAATTGTAACCCTTCATCATTTGCATACATAAAAACAAGTTCTCCCAAAAATGCAACTCCAACATACCAGAATATATAGGCATGGCAAGGGTACAGCTTGTGCAGCCAAAAAGAGTAAGAACAGAGACCAAAACTCTCCATTTATGCCGCGAAATAAGTTTCCACAAAAGCCCCCAACTTATCACATCAATGGCCTGCAGCTCCGCAATATTATCAGTACCGTTGATTTTCGGATCATTTTCCGACACGATTGCATCGAAAGCAGGGCCCGACACATAGGCGCGGCTGATGACTCTCGATGGTGTTCTTGATTTCTGGCAAGATTTTGAATTTGGCCGAAAAATCGAAGAGGGCAAAAAGAAACCCTTTGAGGGTTGGGATTATTGGTGAGTTTAAGCTTCAATCTTGGGGTTTTGTAGTTGAGGAAGTGTTTTGGGGAGGAGAGCTTGAGGGGAGGAGCAAAGAAAGTTGTTGTAGCAGCTGCCATTTTTGGTGGTTGGTGTAGTTTTGTATACTCCATGGCTTTATGCAAGCAAACAGAGTTGTGTAAGAATTTTTTTCTTGATATATAAATTTTTTTTTTTTTTTTTGAGGGATTGATATATAAAATTTTAAAAACATTGATAAATGATTTTATCCACAAGATCTGAATAATAAATATTATGTCCTATCAAAATTCCAACAAAGTAGTTTAGAGTCAAACTATAAAGAAACTGTTTTGACATTAGTAATTATCATGTTGATTGACTAAACTTATAAACTATTCAAGATATATTATAAACTGTTAAGATCTTATAAGTTAGGGTTAATTACAAAAAGTAACCTTGAGGTTTAACCTAATTACAAAAAAACTCAGCTAACTTTCAAAATTACAAAAAATACTGAAGTTTTATTTTGTCTAACATTTACCCTTCATAAGAAAAAATATTTCAAAATCCCCCTCATATTTATAAAAATGTTACGGTTACCCCTTAATTTTAACATCGAATCAAACCTCGGAGACGTTTTGTAATTATCCCTATAAGTTATAATGTCACGGGCCTAGTCATTTCGGCCCCACACGATGCCCGCACGACGCTCCCGACCACCCGGGGCCACTTTATCCTCGGGACAACCACCGGTTTCGCCCTGTCTTGGGCTCACCAGAATGCGGCTCCAAAGATTCGACCGATTTCGGGGCAGGATGACCATTCCTTTCTTCACCGCAAGTCCACGACTAGCGACATGCTTTCCCGATTTAATCTTAGGGTAGCCTGTCTCGAACATCCAAATGGTCATATGCACGCAGCACAAAACAAACGGATCAAGCCACACATACAGTCATTATCAAGACAATCCATCAAGAGTATTAAATACACCCCAATGTCATGGGCGTGACATCCTCCCCATCCAATGTGGTGTACGCCCGTACACTACCGCTTCACCCGAAGTGCATCAACGGCGCTGGGCAACCCACATGTGTGTCCTCGCGCACCAATCGCACTCAAGACTAGAGAGGAATTCCAAATGATCGCCCAACATGTTTCGCTCCCCCGCCTACTCCACCACTCTCTTGGTAGGCGCTTGGCGCGACCACTTTAATACAAATATCGGGACGGCTCGATGCCACTTGTCGTGGGCTCAGCCATTTTCGCCCCACACGATGCCCGCGCGGTGCCCAAAACCACCCGGCGCCTTATCCTCGGGACAACCATCTGGTTTCGCCGCTTCGCTCATCAGAATACGGCCCAAAGATCCGACTGGTTTGGATATGGATGGCCAATTAATTCCCTTCTTCACCATCAAATCCACGACAATAGCGACAAGCTCCTCGAACTTAACTTAGGGTAGCCGCTCAACATCCGGGGTCATATGCACGCATCGACAAAACCACCCAATCAAGCCACATATACGGTCATTATCAACACAATCCATCAAAAATATAATAAAGACACCCCAATGTCACGAAGCCGATGATAATAAGCTCTAAAATGTTGTTTCTATTATTACTTGAAACAACTCCTGATTTCTTTAGAGAAATTATAAGATAAAAAAAAGTATAGGATGTTTGACTAAATTCCATCCAAAGTTAAATTCAAAATAAGATTTTATTTTTAATGATTTTCTTTTATAGTTATTAATTTAAAAATTACTCTCTTTGGACAAAACAGTTCAATGAATTATTTAAAATAAATAATATTTTATAAACTATACAAATATTTTATAAGAATAAAAATTCATATACTTTTTTTTTAATAAACTTAGCTAAACGCCTTCTAAATTGGAGGGGAAAAATTGTAAAATTTGTTATGAGTAATTCTGCAATTACGGTGTAAATAAATTGAGTCAGTCAACATAATATTGTTCAAGCTTGCTTGAATTTTAATCAAGCTTCAAAATTGTATTTGAGCTTGGTTTGATTGTTAATCGAATCGAGCTCGAACCAGCTTTTAGTCGAGTCGAACATTAATCGAGTACCGAAGATCAGTTAGCTTGATATTTTTACACATATTTTATTTTTTTAATAATCGGTCGAGATCGAACAGAACTTTACAATTTATTGAATAAAAAATGTGTTCAAATTTAGTTTGTTATGTTAACAAATCGATCTTAAACTAGTTTTTAACAATCGATTTAGTACTGTTTAGTTCATCCTTCAACTCTACACCGAATATATGAAAATGTGCCTAATAAGCCAAAGGTCATCCAAGCAAAATGGAAAGATCCTCCACGTGTCTACTGGGAATTTGCGCCCAAGAATCAAGATGGCTGAGTGGGTCATCACGAGATTTCTGCCCCTCCGTTCACAACCCTATTTCATTTTTCTACAATTCCCTGCAGTGCTAAAGCTTTGAAGTGCGACTTCTCATTGACATCCCAATTGGGCCTTGGTTATGTTTTTTTCATTTACAATATTTGTATTAATAATTTAGTTTTGTATTGATTTTCACATGAAAAGTGAGACTATATTTAGATATTAGAAAAACTAAACCAAAATTTCATATAATTTTGAAAATGAAAAATGTTTGGTTGATTAGTTTTAAAAGAATTTTTAAGAATTATTTTACGTGGTAAAATGATTTTTCTTTTGTTTATTAAATTCTGTTATTTTCAATTTTTAACTTGAATGTGTTATATTTATTCTAATATTTATAGGTAGAGAGTATTATTAAAATGATTCATTTTTTTACATATAAATGTATATATTTATTTGGTTACACAAGTGTACTCTTCATAGGTATTTTACAACTATTTTTGCTTCATTTATTACACTGTGGCATGCAAAACACTTATAAAAATAGATACAATAAGGGTTATTTTTTAACATGTTACTTGGTATTTTTAAAATTAAAGATTATACCTATAAATTGCAATAACCATATTAATTTCTAAACTTACAACTTTAATTTTACACGTCATTGAATCAAGATATCAATGGCATGCATTTAGATTTGAACAGGATAATTTCTGGTACATTCCAATAATTACAGGACTAATTTTGTAATTGCAATATATATGGAGCATGTATTTCCTTCCACCTATGTTGTCTCGTGGTCACGACTTCATACAGCTCAGCTCCTCTTTAAAGTTATATTAAAAAAAAAGAAAAAGCTTTTTTACCAAATGTAAAGCATAGGATCGGAATGAACTGGAGAGGAGGAGCTAATTACAGTTGTACCTCAAAGAAGCTCTTGCACAGTACAACCCTTTCTTCGTTCCCTTTTTCGTCCACCATTAACGCATCTCCTCCACACAACCCCAAAAGGAAGAGTAATAACAATAATAACCCGTTTACATAATCATTAGCCTCTATCTATTTATCTATTTATATAGATAGTCTAGGATTTCCAGCTTTCCCAGTTCAATGGGAAGTTGATGGATCAAAATCATATCTTCGTTTGCTCGTCAGTAGAAAAGTAGAGCGCACAAAAACCGACTACCCCTTTGGACTTTTGATTCTTCCTCTTGATCCCTGGCGATTATAGTCACAAATCTGATGGCACGGCATCGTTTCGTGCTTTTTCTGATTGCACTCTCGTGCTTTGCTGGATTCATCGGAGCCAGCCCGGGTGATGCTGATCCGGTGTACCAGTGAGTTTTTCTAAGTTGTCAAGCTGAAGCAGTTGAATTTTGTTCTCACCTTTTAGACTTTTGGATTCGGAAATCTGATTCTTTTTTTTTTTTAAGGTTTTTGAATTCCCAATAATTGTAGGGTAACTGCTCAGCAAATGGTTGAAATTTTGATTCTTTGGACAATTGAACTTCAAGTAGATTTACTGGGTTTAGTGATTTAGTCTGAAATATTTTGAAGCGAAGGAGTTGCAAAAATGTGAAACTAAGCGTTTTTTTCCTCTTCTTAAAATTCTTGTTGTACATGGTGTAGTGATTTCACGTGTAAGATTTCAATTCCTATAATCAATTGCACTCGTATGCAAATAACAGCAGGAAAATAATTTGGATTCGAGTTTTAGGGATGTGGAGATCTAACTGTATTTTCTCTGTGATTGGGGTGCTCTGATGTATACATGATGTTTGGGTGCTTCTTTGAAGGGCTTATTTTCTTATTAAAACATGAATCTTGGTTTTTGAAGAGAAAAATAGTTAGTATGAAAATTAGATGGCCGTTTGCAAATGTAGACTTAGTGAATACGAATAATAAGCATGTGGAGTAACTGAAACTTTCGTAAAAAATTCAGCGGAGCTTTTGGGTCCTAGAAATGGATGGTATCATGCTACTATGGAAAACTTCATTCTTAGAAAGGTCATTCTAGAAGTTGCACCTCCCACTGCTTAATAGTTTGAGGGTTTTCTGTCAAAGATTGCAGGCAAATGAGATCTGGCATTCTGGTTCTAATTTTACACTTTTTAACCTTCTTCAAATTCAGTATTAATCTGACAATGCACAATGGGTGCAATTAATTTGGGTTCAATTTTCACACGCTACATTGGCTGGCTAATTACGAGATTAGCATAAGCATACTGCATACTTGACTGAATCTTGTCATTGTCCACACACAAAATGGCCACCAAGAGATGAATTTCTCTTACGACAATATTTTATTCGACTTTGTCCCCACAATTCTAAAAACTCTTGCAGCGTTCTATCTCAACTGGCGAAGAAGATAATATGTTTACTTCCAGTGTGCTCTCACCTTAGGGTTTGGTTGGTTTACTGGATATGAGTGTCAATTTATCAATCTTATCCTGCATTTGGTTAGAAATTGCTTTAGTTGTCCTAATTGGCTCTTTATCAGCTTTATATGACCAAAAATTCAACTGAAGAGACTAGGGAGTGGTGATTATCTTTTACAGGGTTGAAATGTGCTATAATAATGAGAAAAATAATATTCTTTCCAATGGGTTTTTGTGGGATCCAAACTTAACATTGCCATTATCCTTTTCCCTTCTTACCCATCTAACCATTCTTGTCAAAATACCCCAGAATAGCTTGCCGTTGCTTTGAGCCTTTATGAGTTCTACCATTGTTATTAGCCATTCATTATGTAGGAGTAGGAGGATTTTCGAAAGCTTATTTTGTCATAGTTTTTGTAGCTTATTCTTCCTTTTGATTCGTTACATTTCAATGATATAACATGGTCAATATTGGCTAAGTTTAGAAGCAAATTTTTGAATCAACCCGCATCTGTTTGGGCTTCCAACAGCAGATAATATCTTCTTGTGGCTCATTAAATTCATGCCTTCTTTATTCTTAAAATTTGTTGGTGCTGGTAGGGCTTGTGTTGGGCAATGTGAGAAGACTGGATGTGTGGGCGACAAATGCTTTCAACACTGTACTTTTTCCTCTGATGGAAACCCCATTGACGGCCCATGGTATCTGCAGGAGCCACTTTACATACAGTGGAAGCAGTGGGACTGCCGCAGTGACTGTCGTTACCACTGTATGCTCTCTAGAGAAGAAGAAAGACAGAAACTTGGCTACAAGCCTGTAAAGTACCATGGGAAGTGGCCATTCAAGCGTATTTATGGGATCCAGGTAAAAAGACGTGTTTCTTTCAGCACCAAACACCCTTGATCATGTAATGTTGGAATTCAGGCTATTTATCGTTAATGAGCACTCTAAAATGTAGTTAATGTGATCAGGAACCAGTTTCGTGGCTTTCTCTGCACTTAATCTTGCTGTACAGTTTCATGGATGGGTTTTTTTTTCATTCTTGTAAACTACAAACTGCCTTTTAGGCCAAACAAGAAGACATATTATGAGTACACAGGTCTGTGGAACATATATGCAGTCTTTGCAATGAATGCCTGGATTTGGAGTGCAGTTTTCCACAGTCGGTGCGCATCATCAAGCCCTCCTTTTACTTTTATGTCTCCTATTTTTCTGCATATTCAAATTATCATATGAGAAGTTTATTGAATTATTCCACGCGTTTGATGCTATTACACCACAGTTATATGTTTTCAATCGAGGGCTTTCTGAAGTGATCATCAGTTTATATACTACACATGTATCTCACTGGAACTACAACACTCTTTTCCCCTTCATATTTATCTCTTGAATGATTGTGTACCGATGTGGACTCTTGAGTAACTGAAAATTGTTATATGGATGTATATAGAAGTTTGAACATAGTGCATTTCTGTGTGTGTTTCTCAGTCTCTGTGCGTACAACTGGTTTATGCAGTTTTCTGCTTGATACTTTGTTAGTTTCAATTTTAATCTTGAGGTATTCTGAAATCATGTGCAGAGATGTTGATTTGACTGAGAAGCTGGATTACCGTCTGCGGTGGCATTACTTGGATACTCGCTCATTCTGGCTATAATACGAGCTTTCAATGTGAGACTTGAGGCTGCCAGGGTCATGATTGCTGCTCCCTTAATTGCTTTTGTGACAACCCATATCTTGTATTTGAACTTCTATCAACTTGACTATGGTAAGCCCACTACATATGCTCTTTGGGAGCTACAGTAAATTATTTGCATACCATCATTTTGAGTTACAGTTATTATTTGCATATTATTTCAAATAGTCGGCAGACGAGTTTGGTCTATTCTTACTTAAAAGAATCACTTTTCTATTATTGAGAATAAATTACATCAGCACGAGGAAGAATCTAAGATGAGGACATTGCTATAGTACATAGATTCATAATTCACCTTTCATCCTCTTTGTATTTTGAGAAAAAATCTATATGCACTGCACTTTTCCTTTCCTATGATTTTATACAAATTTTATAATTCTGCCAGTTTTGTGTTGGCAAAAGTCCAAATTATGACTGGATAATAAATTTTAGGGTAAATCTCGCTTTATCCCCATACTCTCATTGAATATCACTTTACCCCCTTGTACTTTCAATTGTATCATTTTACCCCCATATGAGTATAAATAACATTCTAAAAATATGAGGGGGTAGAGTGATACTAATTGAGAGTATGGGGGTAAAATGATACAATTGAGAGTACGAGGCAGTAAAGTGACACGCAAGGAGAGTATGAGGGGCAAAGTGAGATTTACCCTGAATTTTATTCTAAAACTTGTATCAGCATTTGCAGTTACCCAAAGACACACACAGCGAAGTTTATTAAGCTCCACTAAAATGAGGTAAACTGTGGAGTCATCTGGCAAAAGTAGATGCTAGATAATTATAAAACGTGTACTAAATTCTGAACAGTGCATCCATCTAACCATGGCTGGCCAAAATATTTTTAATACGAAATTCTGGAACTAAGGCAGGCAAGTCCTTGATTGTGGTTCCTCTCTGTGTGCGTCTTTTTTGGTTATCGGCAGGAACGAATGAGCAGATGTGTCTGTTATAACTCCAGATAGCGGGATTGTAAAACTGCTAATTTTGTATGAGAATATTCTGGGGATCAATCATAATATAATATGTTTTGCAGGACTGAACATGAAAGTTTGTGTGGCGATGGGTGTACTGCAGATTGTTTTGTGGGCGGTTTGGGCAGGTGTTACTCGTCACCCTCCCGTTGGAAGGTGTGGGTGGTGGTACTTGAGGCGCTCGCGATGCTCTTAGAGATATATGATTTCCCTCCATACTGGGGACTTGTCGATGCTCATGCTCTTTGGCATGCAACCACAATTCCCCTTACCTATCTATGGTGGAGTTTTATCAGGGACGACAGCGAGTTCAGAACCTCAATTCTCATCAAGAAGACAAAGTAGCATCCGATTAGCATGCAATTGTATCGACTTATGGTGGCACGTGTTTTTGCTAATCTGTCGAGAATTTGACTTCTTTTTCGTTTTTTTTTTCTCGCAACTGATGCATTTCTCCTGGGAATGCCTATAGTTGTGGGTTTCTTTATGTTTCTTTTCTGAATAGATTTGAGGTTAGACACTTGCTCATTTCCACTTGACGATGTCATTATAATCTTCAGTTCTACAAAGCTTTGGTCCATTTTGGATTTTATGTCCGGTCGTGATTAATTTTCTGAAACCACAAATGCTCTTCTTTGCAAGGGGTAAATAAGATATATAACAAGTACTACATATATGTTTGTGTTTTAAACTGTTTGGAGCACACTGGAAATTTATGTTTGATTCCAAGGTTTGTACACATTTCTACCTCATGAACTTCATAAACTGTATAGATTCTGTTTGGAACTTCAGTCTTTCTTGTTTTCATGTTAAAGAGGAATGATGTATATATGTATCATATTGGAGTACCAATAGTTAACCAAAAAAGAACTCATTAAATTAGCGAGTACATTTATAGCATAGCAAGAATTTTACCATAACAAGCACTGAGATAAGCTGTTTGAAACAGCCCTGCGGGCATGGTACAACGGTAAAGCAGGTGTGGAGCAATTGAGGATCGGGGTTCGAACCCATTCTGGAAGGCAAGGTTTCATGTAGAGTTATGTAAAGCAAAATGATCCTGCAAGGCAGAGCTCCCGTGTGGTAGTCGCATAACCGAATGTTAACACTACGAGGGGTTATATATAAGAAAAATAAATTGTAATGCAAATACTCATATTCCATATTAGCAAGAATATTTTATTCTTCTAATTTACATTTACACTTCAAGGGAGCTGCAATTCCCTCTTCCGTACTTGACCAAAAATATTTAAGTACGGATTAAAAAAATCCCTAAACAAGCACACCAAAAATACCTAAAATACTAAACCCATAACTTTATTTTTAAAAAATTAAATCGAAAAACTCCATAATGACACGTCAGCATCCACTTCCACGTCATCACTGTACTGAGGTGGGGGCAGCATTAACCCCTCAGCCATATTAGCCAGCAACCCATGCATCCCAAACACCGCCTCCTCATCCATATAGAACACGTCATCATTTTCCGGCGACTCCACGGCAGCGCCGGCGTCTTCCTCCTCCTTTATTTCATCCCCGACTCCAACGACCGAGGCCGAAAAGCCTCGGCCGCCTCGGCCGCCGCCTTCTGAATGTCCTTCGCATCCGAAGACGCCGGGACCGGCAGAAGCCACGCCGAGTCGGCGAAATTGAGGCAAGCCGATCGCCCTCTCAACGCCATCGCCGCCACGTCATGCGCACGCGCCGCCATCTCCACCGTCGGGAAAGTGCCCAGCCATATTCTCGACTTCTTCTTCGGCTCCCTCACTTCGCACACCCACTTGCCGGAGTTCCGCCGCCTCACGCCGCGGTAGACCGGGTGCCTCGTCTCCCGGAACTTTTTCCGACCCGCCCGCTTTTTCGGGTTGTTCGAGGCCAAAATCACTTCTTCGTCCGAAAAAGCTGATTTGCTGCTGCTTGAGCTTATTCCGTTATCCTCAGCCGATGACGACGATGACCAGAAATATTCCTCTGTGTAGTAGGTATTGAAAATCTCCATTAATCTTGTAAAAAAGCTGTTCCGATCAAAAGAATCCAAATAAGTCCTTTTTTGGGGCACAAGTGATAAGTGAGAGTGAAGAGCTAATGGAGTATTTATATTTGCGACTTTAAATAAGCAGATTATTAATTATTTGATAAGCGGATTTACGGTTGGAACGCGATTTATACATGCACACGGAAATGTTGATAAGGTGCCAGCCTGGTGAGGAAGCTGCCCACGGTTTGTACTTTTTGCTTGGAAAAGTTACGTCAAAGTTGTAAAATATATAGTATTATAGTAGGGGCTAAGGCTTAGCTGTTTTTTGTGGGGGCAGGGTACAAATCTCCAAAGCGCTTGAAAGGCTAGTCAGAGCTTGCCACGTGGCTGTATATTAATGCGGCAACTTGTTGGGTTTGACCCATTTTTGGGGATTTTGTTATTTAATTTTGACTTGATGGAGATGGAAGTATTTAATAAAGGAAGGAATAATAAATATAGTTTTGTAGTTCAATGTATCAGAGTCTATGCATCAGTCTTTTCTACCAGAAATTTCCTCTTCGGAGCCTATTCTACTAATTGAAGGAATTACAGCATTCTTTTTTAAACGAAATAAAATTTGGCATCATATGTAGAAGATATAAATTAAAAATTAAAAACATGAAGTTTGAAAATCGTAAAAATTCCGTTGAAGTTGCCCTTGAGTTTGATTCATTCTTATAATTTTCACGTTCAAAAACCTCCCTTTTTTTTTTTTTTTTTTTTGATTAGCCCAAATATCTTACCATAAGAGTAAAATCTCACTACATATTTCCTTGCAATTTTTCTTCAAAATTGTAAATTTGGTTAAATGTAAGGTTTCATTTGTGATCTTTGTTTAAAAATACGAGAATACTTCGAGGTCAAAGTAAAATTATTGTAATAGTCCAATAGTTGAGACAACTCCAACGGTTAATGACTTTTAAAGTCATGAGAAGTTTCCAAGATCTTAATTATGAGGGTCATCCGAGTAGTAAACTTCTTGTTAGAGAATATGTCTCCAACACGAAAGACAATTAGAAAAGTCTCGGGTTATCCGTGGGATGTATTTTCGATGTTTTAATCAACAATGTTATTGAGTATAGTCCAAAATAAATGATAATAAGAGATTATACAATACAATAATTAATTGCAGAAATTAAAATATTTGTACTTCCGCGTATCTTATTCTGACAATTAGACATGCAATTTAAAAATATAGTCTGATAGCTAGCAGTTATTGAGAATGATAGATTGACATAACAAATGAATATATATGAGGAAGCTCCTTATTGTGAGAGTGGCTTATGGCTAATTAAGAAACAGGTTCCAGGTGGCAAACCCGGAAAACAACAAAGACCACCTTTTTAGAAGTGAACGTTAGTGTGTGATTTGACTCGATTTCTAACACACGGGGTGATAAATAACTGTCACTGTTTTCCCACGGAAACGCGTGGACACGTGCTCATTTTATGGATAAGAGATCCGAAAAGTGGGTCCCACTGTCCTGTCTTCAAGAAGGCTGGCTGACTATTTGTTTGTTTTATTTTTTTCTTCCTTAGTCAATAGATACTTTACTTAAATTTAATGAGAAATAAGTTAGAAACCATGAAATTAGAACATCACTCACACTACAAAAAGAAAATAATATAATTAGTTCAATGTTTTTTCTCTATATAATTCTACTAGAAAATGGAAGTCAATAGCACTTCCACTACCCGCATTTACGCAATGTTTTTAAACTCGAATTGGAACATTAAATCGGACAAAGAATCGAGTCACAGTCTGATTTGGACGGCTTAAAACCGTTTTAAAACCGGTCAAACTATATATATATATATATATGAGCAACTACTCTTTTATAAAAATTTATATAATTGTTGAATAAGATTGATAAGCTAATTTATATCTAATTCAATGTTAATCCCTCTTTAAAAATAATCTAAAGTATCGAGAATAGATTAATTATTTTAAAAAAATACTTAAATCTCTACTATAAAAAATAGTTATGAAACTTTTTAACATGGTAAATTCCTTTTATTTCAATATTTCTTGTCCTAAGTTTACTAATTACCTTATTTTTTTTTTTTTTTTTTTTTTAGAAAAATACAAATAAACCGGTCAAATGGGGTTGGGGTCACGGTTTTTGTCCGTTTTTTTTCGGGTGGCAATGGTTTTTTCGTCACCCGGTTTAGATACAAAAACAGGGCGGTGCCGTGACCGGTTCTCGGTTAAACGGCCGAATCAAGCCCCGGCCCCGTTTTGAAAACACGCCGCATGAGTATTTGCCTCAAAAGCTATCAATCACAAATCAAATATTGAGTCGTTGAGAAAAAAAAAATGATTTTGCTACCTGATCGTGGTTTAACAGCCATTTAATCGGTCTAATATTTTTTTATATTATATAAAAATATAATATTAATTATTATATAATATATTTCAAAAATATGAATTATATAAGTAACAAAATTTATTAGTATAGATGAAAATTCAAATAGCCACACCAATATAAAGAAATACCAAGTTTAAATAAACGAACTAGAAAAATAAACAAAATAAAATCAATTCCGACCAATTTCAATAAATATTTGAACAATTTAATCGAAAAATATTTTTTGAACTAAAAGGATATATAGAGCCAATCACTGGTTCGCGGTTGAATCAGTACCGAATTTTTAAAATAGTATCTTTTTTTTTAGTATAAGGTCCTCGGAGGGTAAGAATAGTGGGTGACGCGTGGACCACGTGCTAATTTGGTGGGATCTTTTCCCGGCCCATTAGTGAAGCTTCCTAGAGGCACAATGATACAAGCCCATTGGCCCACTTCATGAAAGCTGACTCTTTTGTTGCTTTCTCCATTGAAAACTCCAGCAATCAATCAGAGTTAAAAGTACAAGAGAGAAGGGTGGGCCAACTTTGATTCTTAGTAATTGCTAATCTCATGATCTGCTTTTTGGGCCCATAAGTTTTCATGGGACGCTTTGGATAGTGAGTTAGTGACTAATTTGGAACAAGGTTCTGATTTTTAGCCAGTTATTTTGAAAATGACCACCCTATGTATGATTCACGTTTTGAATATAGTATCACAAATCATTTCGGGTTTTTTTCTTTTTCATTTTAAATCTTGTATTTTTCTCGTACTCCATTTTACCAATTGATGCTGCTAAAATCGTAGATCACCCCAAATCGGAATATGATGAAAGATCCAACTTTTTCTCCGTAACTAGTAGAATCTTGGATTAACATTACCGCAACACACATGACAATGTTATAAGGAGTTCCCGGGTGGTCCTGGGAGGGAATCTAACGCTCAAGTCAACAATGTAAGGAAAAAATACAGAGACGAGAATATAATTTTATGAATTAATCAACTTACTTACAAATGAATATGGAATGGTCTTTTATATATGGGATAGTGGGTCGTATATGAGCCTTCAGGATAAAGTGGCCCGCTTGAGCCGATCGATCCGGGTCGTACATGCTTAGGATAATTATATATGTGGTCCAATAATTAATAACATTGGGTAATTAATGAGGTTAAATAAATACAAATAAATAAATAATGTCGATAATTATGAAACAACAAATTTATCCCCTAACACAAATATATGTTACGTATATATGATTTACGACAAATAAATATAATACATATTTGTGATATGAAATGAGATGAAATACTAAATTAAATATAACCGTTACCGAAACCTTCTTAGATTTTATATTTGGAGTGTTTGCAAACAAATATGCTTTTGGAGATAATGATTTATTAACGCAAAAGCAACAAGTAGTTGCGAATCAAAAATTTGTATTGTTTGCAAATAGAAAAAAATTTGACTAAGTTAGAGAGTGATTGGTCGAGAAATTGTAAAAATATTTTATTTGTGTGTAAAAGTCAAACCAAAAGGAGAATCGAAATTTAAAGCAAAATTAAAAATAGAAAGCGATATTTGCAAACAATAAATTATGGTTTTTTTTTTCCAGCTAAAAGTGAGAATCCACCCCCTCCGGCCGTTTTTTTAGTTTTTTGCAAACACTTCCAATATTAATTTGCTAATCTTGGTTACACAATAAGGTAATAAGTAATAACTGATGGAACACTTGATGGTGTCATATGTGCAATGTATATAGTTTATTCATTTTTAAAACCTACTCAAATCTTTTATTTTTGACTTTTATTTAAAGTTATTTTCCAATTAATAAAATACATAAATATGAACCATTTATACTGAATTTTATGTGTTATTTGTATTTCTTCGGACCCAACAGATAACTAGATATTAAGTGATAGGCAGTTGCCCAATATACAACCAATGGGAGACCTCAACAATAATTTTGTGCTCTAATCGAGTGCTTTGCTTTCATCATATGATTTTGAAAGTCTCTATACTTAAATAGGAAAGAAGGTAATTATGAATAAAATTTGCTTGTCTCATTAATGGAAGGACAACTTTCAAATCTACATCCTAAACCCAAAATCATACTTCTCCTATTTACAATAAGTGTCCTTTTGGCACATGAATTTTTTTCAAAAAGAATGTCCTTCTCGCATTTCAAGATTGATTAGAGAAAGATTTCCCAAATTACCCTTAAATATATTGTTTTCCAACTAACACTAATACCTAAATTTGTTTGTTCCAAAGTAGCATTTATTATTAATTAAGGGCATATTTGGTATTTTAACACAATCCTTAATATGTGTATTTTTTAAAAAGACATTTATTTTGAATAGGAGAAAGAGTATAATTTAATCTTATTTTATTATTTGCATCACCTTTTAGAGAAATATCCAAAGGTGCTGAATAGTAAAGAGACAAAAGCATTCACCAAAAGTGGAGGAAGAAATGCTTTCTACCTTTTGTCGTTTAGCAGCATTTGAACAATCCTCCCAAGTGAAATGGGCAACTTTGTGTGCAAACAAATAATATACTTTTTTTATAACCCATATTCCATATTCTCACATAACTAGTTATCGTGAAAATATTTCGACCTTTTAACTACCCCATATAAACTGCAAGAATACAAAATGGCTCCAGGGTCCCTAATATCCTCAACTACACAATGTTAAGTCGTCCCCTAAAGTAATTGTTTCATGTTGTATTCCCTCTCGTCCAACCGCGAGGTTTCCACCAGAGTTTCAACCTCCCACACCGCCACTTGAAACCCTTAATATTAATTATTCCACAATTGTACCGGAACTCGAACATTTGGCCTCTCGGGGTTGATCTCAATTATACTTTGGCATGCAATAGGGTGGTTATTGAAATAAAATGTCTTAAATTTAAATTCACATTTATGCTTCATTTAATCGAGTATGTCACAAATGGCATGTCCAATATCATGTATCCGGTTGTCTTGGTTTACATGTAGAGATGTTAAAGGCCGCAACCTATAAGGCCACCAACCCACTTAAATCGGAAAAGGAGAGGTTATGACCAAATTATTTTGCCACATTTAAATTAGAGGACTTTTGGCATGAATCATTTAGCCCAAAGCCCATTAGAGGTAACCTGCTATTTAAATGTATATATATATATATATATATACACATAAATGTGATTATAATATTTTATACATATTTTTTATTATTTCACACTAGCTAGTAAATATTTTTAAATCCTCGTGACGGCTTTGGTTTGTTTAACATGAGTACTTATTTTTTAACAAATTTCTAATTTTTTATTTACTCATTTATAATACTTTTAATTTCTTTTTACGATTTGATTTCTATAATATATAGATAAAGATAAATTTCTTACTATCAATATGATTTTTGTTGTTTTATATATTTTAGATGAAAAAGAATTAAAAGATAATATTTTATCCAAGAAAAGATCAAATGTGATGAAGATGATGCTTGATTAGGAGTTACTCAGTTGTGTATTTAGGTCGTATTTATATGATTTTATTTATGAAATTTAAGACAGTTGTTTGAACTTAAAGCGCTTATAGTTTTGTCTATGTAATGCAACTATAAACGAATCGTGTGGTTTTTATTATTAAGAATCATTTAGTTTTATATAATACTAATGTTATGCATGCTTAAGTTTAAATTTTTATATTTAAATGTAATTTTTTAATTTTTTGAATGTGGTCCATTTAGCACCGAATTAAACCCATTATAATTAGTGTTAGGTTCGCAATATTGTCGTTGTCGGTTGTTAGATAGTGACACATTTAGAGTAAATCCTTTTAAATTTTTATGTCCGCTACTACGACGCGAAACCTTTAAAACAACCTATTTAACACGTTTTCTAATTTGTAAGCCATTATGTCAAACTCAAGGGTTTAGCCAGGTGCGCAACCAAATAATAGTGGTTGTGCATGGTTTCCCTCGTTATCAAGTGTGTGTGTGTATTTGTTGCCCTAAATTCTATGATCTTGTAAATTTTTCATTGGAAAAAAAAGAAAAGAAAAGTGAAATTACCTTTATATAAAGTATAGATTTGAAGCACATAGGTAATCTTGAATCGAACTTTTAATAGTGAATTGAACATGTTGCAAATGACTCATAAAATGATGATTGGATTTAAAGTGTAATGTTTCTTTTCAACATCCACCTTTTGTTTCCCCTAATGTGGTAGTGGCGAATGAAACGAATATTACTCCTTATACATCTAAACATATCAGGACTCCTAA
Source organism: Rehmannia glutinosa (assembly GCA_016081115.2). Classification (NCBI taxonomy): domain Eukaryota; kingdom Viridiplantae; phylum Streptophyta; class Magnoliopsida; order Lamiales; family Orobanchaceae; genus Rehmannia; species Rehmannia glutinosa. The sequence continues at coordinate 33,112 of JABTTQ020001105.1, forward strand.
TGATGTCGACTGAAACAAAGTAAACATCTTGAGTTCTTTTTTTCACTACCTTTTTCCGAAAAACGAATAATTTAACTTTTAAAACCCACAGAATTCAGAACTAATAATGGTGCCGACCTAAAACCACTGTTCTAAAAGACCCCGCCTTCTCCGATTAGTCCCCGCCCAGGCGCTAGACCTCCTTGTCCGCCACGTTATTTTTCTAATTAGATCCCCGTCTAATGTCGCCAGTCCCGCCTAACCCCGCCCCAGGCTCCGCCAGGCGCTAGGCCCCAATCTAGCGTCCGGCCGCTAGCGCCAGCGATTTTTAACACGCCTAAAACATAGTAACCTCTACATTTCTTCCTTTATTACTATATTGTCATGTCATCTTGACTATCAAGCACTATATATATATATATATATATATTGACGAATCAATATAAGTAATTAAGTTTTTAAATATGCATGTATGATATATATTAATATTTATAAAGTTTATTACTCATAAAAGTAAACAATTTGTGTCTGTAGATACAGTAAATTAAATAGGATATTCAACGCCTCACATTTTTTAGAGCATATAGAATTTTTCTTTTTTATATCTTAAACAATAAAGTTTTAAAGTATCATATGACATAATTTAACATTACTTGTCAATAATTATTTTGAAGGAACTGTAGAGATACAAGGAGATATAACCTTTTTCGTTTAACCTGTGGTACAATAGGAAACTTTGATGCACCACCTTTATCGTCCACCCCTCTTTAGGTTATATTATAGACTAATTATATATACTCCTCCAAATGATGATTAGCGCTCAAAAACGAACCAAACTACTCAAAATTCGATTCAAATCGATCGTTAAAAACTCATGATTGAACTCGATTCGTTAGCATAGCGAATCAAATTTGACCACCTTTTTTCTTTGTTAAAATTAAAGTCCAGCTCGAGCTCATTAGTAAAAAAATAATAAATATGTGTATTTATTATTAAATTACTCAAACTCGATTCGCATTGGGTTTGATTAAAGCTCGACTCGATTTATAATAAAATCAAATCCAAATTTTTTTTTTTAAGCCGGTCCATAAAAAATCAAACAAGCATAAATATTATGTTTGGGTCTTCTCAATTTATTTATATCTCCTAACGATGGTTGATTATTCTTTTTCCGAATCTAAACAAAATTATTATCTAGAAATCATTGATTCCATCTCCATCTTTTTGTTTCAGTTTAACTGATAAGTTGTAAGTTAGTTATCATATGGCATGATGCATTAATTTCATATGCCACGTTAGCTAATTGAGTAAAATAGCATGCAAAAACATAAGATTATTGGTCTCGAATAACGAAATAATTATTAAAACTTATATTTTCGGAAAATATTAATATTTGACTGGACATACATAGGCGGTTGGTTAATCAACATGAACAACCTTAAACATAAACTTTAAGGAGAATGAAATTCGAAATGGAACAATACCTAAAAAAAATCCAAAGCCGCGCTAAAAAAACATATAATTAATCTTTTTATGAAACTATTCAAATACTTGAATTTAAGAAGAATAAAAAATTGGGAAGTATTAAGGGACCCTACCATTAATCTTGAGGGGTCCATTTTCATCAAATATTAAAGGTCTTATAATTTTTTTTCTCCGAAACGATAGTTTATCTATAAAACTCAACGAAAAACATACAAACAAGGCTGAGTAGCCAGATCCATCAAATTACAAAGAACCATCGAAATGGAAAGATATTTTTCAAGATTCAAGATGAATAAATGAAAATTGCAAAGGAAACTCATAAAAGGTAAACATAGACCCAAATGAAAAGAAAAAAAAATAACAGACTTGAAAAGACAAGTGAAAATTTTGTTAAGAAGTTAAAACCAAAACTCCATCAAAGGGCTAGACTTTCAAATTCGTGACAAAATCTTCATTCAATCTTCAAAATGTTCGAATCCAACTATATCTCGTGTCTTTCTTCGATGAAAATGATTGTGAAATCACCTCTTTGCGATCGATCAACCACCAAAGCCACTAGATCCAAACCAATCGGCCAAATATGCATGCAAAAAGACCAGTTCTTGGCTCTTAAGCCAAAATGGACAAATCTGGAAAAAAAAAACAAAAAATCTAAGAACAAAAATAAAAATAGATTCCCTTTGTGAAACCAAACCACTTCCATTAAAAGAGACTAAAATCACACAATGCGATAAAGGACACTCCCACGTTGGGAGAAAACCAAAGAACCCAAAGAATAAGTCCAATTTAGTTGTTACCCCATCCTCGTGGAGGAATATGGAGGAAAAGGGAAATTTGTCTTATGTCGATGAACTCTTTTTACTTTTTTTTTTATTACAACTGATGCATAGTTATTTGTTATAATTTTCTGAGATTAATTCTAAAGTAGTTTTATGTTGATGAACTCTCTTTTTACTTTTTCCTGACTCAAATTCCGTTATATTTTCTTCAAAAATTAATGTAGTTCCTAAGTCCTCTGTTTTAAATTTAAACTCATCATATTCATATATCTCTAATACTCTTTAAATGCTATTGATAAATGTCCCTTCGGGGACATCCGATAAAATTGGAATGATTCAGAGAAGTGCTATTGATAAATGATAATACCGTCAATGTGCACATAATGTTATAGGGCTAAAATTACAAGTTACCCTGATAAGTTTGAAGGACCACACATCAATGTGGCTGGCCCACTATATATTATCGGTCCTTAAAATCATTTCAGACAACATTTGTACTTAACAAAGTGAAGTTTCTGCTTCCGAAGATGTGTTGGAGCTTGTTTCAACGTAGATAGCTTTAACATCTCAAACTGATACACGGACAGAGACACTTCATTCGTTGATCATTGATTATGGACTTGTACGGGCTTAAGGCTTGGGATTATTTCTGTCCTTTCTCTATCAAAATTAACCGGTAACATCTCATGTAGTTTGGTATGCAAAAAGACAGTCTTAATTGGTTATAAACCTCGCAAAAATCATTAAAGAAATGAATCCTAATTTTGAAAACCGGCCTACTAAAGTACTATCCAGGACGGAATTATAGCTAGGTATATTAGCAGATATAGTTGCTTTAAAATAAAATGAAGCCCCTCTAGTGGAGTGAATATATATGATGGGTTCTGGAGGTTAAATGTCTCAAGTCTGAATCCTCATCTCTAAACTATTTGGCCGAGCATGCATGGCTTGTCAAGTGCTGTTTACCTGACTAACGTAGTTTGTAGGCTATTGCGTCGAGCAGGGTTTACCGCTGGTTCGCTCCCAAAAGATAATAATATGGTTCCCGTTAAGCGTAAAGAAAGAATTATTGATTTTTAATACCTGAATTGTAGGCGCTTTGTCATTTTGACATCTCAAATATGCAACCCAAATTTTATAACTTTTATAAGTTGGTATATATTTCAACTCGAAAGACGAAAAAGCCCCCCACGGAAAGCTCTTACCTAGGGGTTTTCCCATTCTTTCAAGTTGAAATATGTACCAATTTATGAAATCCGTGAAGTCTGGATATTGAATTGCTTAATCACAAATGTAGAATACGACAAACGAGCGTAATGATTATAGTTTATGCATCAAACAATCAATAACTCTAAAAAAATGAAAGATTTATGACCAAAAGTCAGTCACACCAATATCTAAAAATAGTTTATTTAATGACTCTTACACGTGGCAGATAAATATATATTATACATATCCTAGTAAAAAATTGCTCAGATTAAGCTCAAGTACAAGCAATTTTTCACATTGAAAGACTTCCTCAGGTCTGCATAATATATAGTAACCTGGACTCATTTTTTAAACCTTGAGAAGGAAAAGCAAGACTCCCCAATTAAACAGGGGAAAATCCATAATTCAGCTTATAATAATTAAGCTGAAAAAAAGAAGAAAAAACAGAGGATCAAATTACAAACTAAGATGCAGCTAGAATTGGTCATAAATTAAATTGAGTCCAAGTCCAACCACACTCTTATACTGTACATATATATTTTATAATTTCAGGGGATTTTTATGATCTGCTTAGCTCACCAAGATCTTTTCTTGACTCAGAATCAAGGATAGCTCCAAAGACTATCGTTTCTCGAATAATTCTCCGGCGACTCCTCCTCGTCCGCCGTCGATCTCAGCCGCGGTGGGCTGACAAGCATCCCCTCCGCCATGTCCACTAGCAGTTTAGGCATATCGAACAACGCTTCCTCATCCATAAATTCGTCTCCCGGCGTATAATCAGCGGCAGAGGAAGCTCCATTTTCCGGAGTAAAAACAGGGAGTTGTTCTCCGCCGCCGCTTTTCGGCGGCGCAACGGCGGCGGCGGCCGCCGCCGCCGCACGTATGTGGCTGGGGAGTGAGAAGCCGGTAGGGGGTACGAAGGAGCTAAATTGGGGAAGTTTATGACGGCCTCGGGGCCTTTCAGAGCAAGCGCCGCCACGCCGTGGCGGCGCGCCATCTCCGGCGTGGGGTAAGTGCCTAGCCATATGCGCGTGGTTTTACGCGGCTCGCGGATTTCCGACACCCATTTACCACTCCGGCATCTGATCCCTCGGTACGGAGGGTGCCGGCCGGAGGTCGGTGAGGCAATGGTGGCGGCTGGCGGCGGCGATGAATTTTGTTGGTTAAAAGCGTCTGTTGAGAAATCGTAAATTTGGTTGGCGTTTTCACTGGCCATGCATTGATTTGAATTTTGGGGGAAAAATATGTGTAACGTTTTTAAGGTGGTTGATTTGGGCATGAAAAGATGATGGGAGGATATTTGGGGCTTATAAAGGGTGAGAAAATAGAGGAAAAAGCGCGGGGAATTCGCGGACCCCTTTTGTGGGGTTTAATTGAAATTATTATTACTTGTTTAAGGTTTTGTGGGGGATGGGATTTGAGGCAAGCTATGAATTAGCTGTTAGCTGGTAAGTTTTATGGGTCACACAAAATCGAGCTTTTATACTTCTAAGAACTTTCTTATTTTTATTGGCATGTCCATTTCATTTCATTATTCTTTCCTTTTTTTTTCTTTTCAATTTTTCTTTGCAGGGACAAAGGCAAGGGAAGGTTGGTGACAATAGTTTAAAGAAAGAAAAATTCTCGTCTCTCAATCTTTATTTAGTGGCTTCATTCCTCAACGTAAGAAATTCTCTTTAGGCATCGTTTTATAAGTTTTTTGTTACTCTTAGAACAAAACCTAAATCGCTAAATCAAAAGCTATAGCTAATGGTTAGTAGATCTATTTTTTCCATTAACTAGCCCATCATTTCACATGTTGTGGGAGCCAAGGGGCATGAGGGGCTTCGCAAGGCCATACATGGACCCTACAAATCTACGTGGACCTTGGCATGTTGGGCTATCACAACACCGATATTGAAAAGTAATAGAAATCTCCTAACGTAGAACATTGAACCTCATAATCCAACTGTTACTCTTGAATCATAGCCAATAATTACTGATGAATCAGCTGCTACAACTTCATCAAGATACTAATCTCCAATACAACATAAATAGCTACTACAAGCAAATTTAACTTGAGATTTGTTCATGTGAAGTAATTGATATCATATTCAAAATAACATAACCTTTAACCACAGTTTTGATTTCATGGTGAACCAAACACGCTCCTTTTACTCCTAAGAACACTTAAATATTTGAGTACTAACGCAAACAATTATAACTTTTGAAAATGCTACATTTAGCTTTATTATTTATTTTTTCCCCACTTTCTCCAACTCTTTAGAAAGTTAGGGCCTTCCAATTTAACCTCACCAATATGTAGTTCTGCATTTTTTCAGTTTTAGCAATTATGTCATATGTACGGTAAGAGACCAATTGATTGGTCCTAAAGAAAAAACACTCTTCTACTTTTCCATTCCAAGAGTCATGGTTCATCCAATAGGGAAGAAACATTAAGAAAATTACTACTGATAAGTGAATAAGTGATAATCATATTGTCCCCAGGTGAAAATTGTGGAAATACTATTTTTTTATTATTATTATTTATTTTCGTTGAAGTTGTGATTTGTGAAGTAACCAATTGATGGAATATAATCATTTCGTTCTCTTTAACAAAATGAATAAGATTCTTAATGCACCTAGACCCACCCCGGGTCGCGGGGGCGGGACAACCCGTTCGCCGCCCTATTTTAAATTAAACTAAATAAAAAATGAAAAAAATTATATATTTACAAAATATTATTTACAAAATTTATTATTATCAATTTATAAATATTAGATATAATATAAGAATACATAAAAATTTTATTATAATATATATATTATGTTTTCTATTTGCTCCTCAAACTATGCGTGTTTTTCTATTTTGTCCACTTAATTTTGAATTGTTCTACTTTGTTCCCAAAACTTTGTAAATTGTTGCACTTAGCCTATAATTTCCAAATTTACCCTCACTTTTTGTGGACTGTCTGTAGCTAACTCGTAACCATTATTTAAATCAGTTTTTCACAAAATCTCCTTATCTTTAGTTAATATACAAATATTATTAAATAATATTAAATTCATCAATAATCATAGACTATGATATCATTTTCAAGCATCATATATAAAATAAAATTATTATAAAGATTAAGAGTAAATTTGAAAATTATAGGATAAATACAAGAATTTGCAAAATTCGGGAGTAAAGTAGAACAATTCAAAACAAGCATAATTTGGGGGTAAATTAAAATTAACGCTAATACTTAAACGAACTTATATAAAGCTTAGTGATGAATGTTTTCAGATTCAGCTTTACTATTATGATTGCTAATGATAAACTTTAAGTGGGCTGCTTAAGAAAAGTTGGGCGAGAAAAATGAGATTACCATGAAACAAACTAATTTAAACAAACATCTAATTAGTTTTATAATTGTCCCTTGTCCTTTGAATAGTTACTATCATTATTTCACATTTTCAACGTCTAGTTGAATTTTTAAGTTAAAATTTCAATAATTAGTCATATTAATTACGACGAAAACGTGATAATTTCTTTAAATCTATGGAGCCACTGGTATAATAAGACCAAATTGCATGTAGCATGCATCATCATGCTTTGACGAGTGAATTAAATGTGTTACTTTCCTGAAAAATGTACATTGTGTTCTTGAAAAAATGGATGGTGTTACTTTCTTGGTAATTTTTCTGGACAACAGTCAAATATATACCATTTATTATATTTAAAATTGAAATGCATGCACATTGGTTAATTATTACTGAGAATTATATATATTGAGATATTAGAAATATTGTCATATAAGTTATGTTGGAATTTATACTAAATTAAAACATGAGTATAAAGTCAAACATTCCGTGGAACAAATCAGAAAATATTCTAAGATGTATTTGTCTATAGAAAGAAATATACTCTGAAATATTCAATTGCTAATTATAACAAATAATGTAGCTAATCACTAATTTAGAAATAACTGTTGAAGTCAAAACGCATGAAATAAGCACCTGATAGTACCAAAACACAGATGCAATATTTTAATGTAGTATTTATTCTGTTAAATGTAAAAAAATAAAAAAAAATTACAAGTAAATTTAATTGTTCAGGGTCCGGGTCAGAGTCCATTGCAAACAAGATTCTGGGCTTGGTTACCCTTTATTGACTCAGCCCAATATTAGTCTTTAAGTCACTTAATCAAATGATTTGGGGTAATGGTGCAAGTCTGGGCCTTCCAATTTAACCTTACCAACCATCTATAGTTCTGCATATTTTAGTTTTGGCAATTATTCCACATATACTATAAGCAATATTCTAAAAAGTGTTAAGCATTAGGTAGACGGTACTGAGATCTAGTACTTAAGCGGGGCCTACACACGAGTTAGATGGGGTTTAATCGAAAAATATTGTAGATAGACAAAGGGAGCCTAATGTACCTAAACATGGACTAATCAAGACTAAGCGGGAATTATTGTAGGTCCCAAGGGGGTGTAAGTGTAAGGTTTAGAAGGGGGTTGAATAAACCTTACCAAATTTTCGATTTAGTCCTTTTAAATATACGAGTTGATTCTACATTTGTGTCCTTGATGGACAATCGATTTAGTCAATCAAGAGTTAGTCTCTCAACAGACTCAATCAATATTGTTGATGGAATAACTCATTTGTTGATTCTAAATTAACTCAATTGTGGTTTTGTTTTATTGGAAGACTTAACACCCTTAAGTTTGATAAGCAAGAGTTTAGTCTAGGTTTAGTACTAGTATTATCAAGTGGATAGCAAATTTATCACAGATATAAGCGGTTAAAAATGCGGGAATTAAAGTCTTTGAAATGTAAATGGCACAATGAAATTTTTATAGAGGTTCGAAGATGGGGTAATTCTTCTACTCCTTTCTTCTCCAACTCCTGGATGAATCCACTAAGTAATGATCAGTTTACAAAGTGGTAAGTCCGATAAGTCTTGATCACACAACCGACTTGATCCTTTGGGACTCGATCCTGAGACGCCTTTGATCACTCACCGCTTCTCTTACGACTCTCTTCTTCTTCAGGGCGTTGCGCTTGCTACATTACAACTCACTTGCTCAAGCTCTTTGGATTTGATCACGAAGCCCTCCAAAAGCTTAAGACTTGGTTCGACCTTGAACCTTCCTACAATCCTTCGTGGAATGTAGACCCCTTTTTCTTCGAAGTTTCCTCTTCAACCGATTGAAGTTCTCTTTCCTTCACGGTGAGTGTTGGATTGATGTACTTCAGTAATGTGAAGCTTGAGGATTAATCTTGAATGATTTGAGAGTATTTGGTTATAGTTTAATTGATTTCTTGAATGTTCGTGGTTCGGGTAAACCTTCTCTCGAGTCATTCCTCGGCCTTTTATAGTGATCTTTCAAAAATTTGCCCGTTGAAGAGATAGATAGCTTATTTTTGAAAGTCACTTGCGATCGTTAGCTTGTCTTGTTGCGATCCTTGGAATTGCCATTTCCTCGTATGAATTGTTCTTTCACCTTTTCGAGTTCGACACGATGTAGTGCTTCCCATCGTTCATTCCTTTTGCACGCTTCGGGACCGAGCACTCGAGAAAGGTGGTATGGAGATATTACTTGTTTAAGTAAATCTCTTGATTTTCGGCAACGGATCTTTTACGATTATCTCGACTTGACCGCATTTCCTTGCTTTCCCAGGTGACTTAGAGTCACTTCCAATCATGGATGACTCTTTCACTTCAACTTGAGACTGGCTTTTCTCGAGTTGACTTGACCGATACTCCACTGGGCCATTGCATCTCACCGCTTCTTTAGTAGAGTTCCGTCTACTCTTTTTTTGCCATACTCATTGTCTACAGTGAGTCTTCCTTCCGATCTTGATTGTTTTCTTGCATGTTAGGCGTAGGAATGACTTGACTCAACTTGATCAAATTTAATTGTTACAATGCATTTTACAACAAGAATTGGGGTGCCAACTTTCTATTCTAAGTTTTACATGGCATTAATCAAAATATAAACAATAAAATTCCTAACAATTATAGAACATGGATTGGTCCTAAAGAAAGCCATTTTCCATAATCATATTGTCCCATGTGAAAATGTGGCAATGCTATTTTATTCTTAATTTTTTTTTTTTTTTGTGTGTGTAGAGTTGTGAAGATACCACTAATAGGTGGAATCATAAACAATAAGAATCTTAAAGCATTAGGTGCATCAAATTTCTCATCACATGGAAAATTAAACTTACTCAACTAAGTAAAGCTTAGTGATGATTGTGTTTCAGAATCAGTTTTACTTATGATTGTTAATCCTAAACTTTAAGTAGGCTGCTTAAAAAAAAGGTTGGGGGTGAAAAATGTGATTATCATGAGATAAACATTAAATTAGTTTTATAATTATTGCTTTTCCTCTGAGTAGCTACATTACTATTTCACCTTTCAATTCGAGTTGAAATGTGTCACATCATTTAAAGGTTGTCATTACTCATTATCTTCCAAAATATTCACTACTTAGCAATTGGGCTGCCATTCAGGGACTGGCCAAGAGTCCATGGCAGACGAGATGTTGGGCTTAGATACACTTTATTGACAGCCCAATATTAGCCGTATAGTCATTCAAATGATTTGGAGGGTGTTTAAGTGGGCTTTATAAATATTTTAAAATATACTTATAAGATATTTTAAGGTGTTGATAAAAAAATATTAAGAATTGTGACCTCAAATTCTATATAGTAAAAGAGTTCCTAACTTATTATTAAGATAATAACATGTTCCTTAATCATTACTAGTATTAAAAATCTTGAATTGACTTTTGAATAAATTACATCTCTAATAATCCAGTTTGAGTATTCACTGCATAATTATTTTTCTTGAATTTATATGGGATGATCATTTAAATGTATTTAATCAATACTTTGATAATATTTATAAACATTTCTAAAACCATATATTAAAAGATTCATTTCATAAAATAGACTTATTAGTGATACCACACAACTCACTAGGTTTTAAATTGATCCTGATGTTTTCACTCTCTCTCCTTTGAATTTTCTGCTCTATTTTTCTATTTATTTTGTACATTTTTTTAGATTCATGATATATTCACACTTGGGAACAGTGTTAGTAATCCCTGGATTGGTCTAGCGGCATGAGGTTGCAATTAAGGTCCTGGGTCCTCCTCAAAGATTAGGAGTTTAGATGTCCTATAATTCGAAGAAAATGTAGAGTCTATGCCCCAACTTGTGTGGAGATACTTTCGGCAAAAAAACGAAAAAGAACATTGTTATTAGTTCTTTGAATTGTCACAACTCACAATCATCTGGTCTGGCCAAAAGCAAAAATTGGGCCAGGCCAGGACAAACTGTACACAGACCATTATATTTGGAGCCTAATTCATGAAATTACCCTATAAAATTGGGCCAATCGAGCCAGCCTAAACAGGCCCAATTTTTTCCGGCATAAAAAATCAGAGCCCCGTAAAATACTAGGCTGGTCGGGCTGATCCCCGAGCCGAGTCGGAATTGACAGTTCTAGTATTTCCATACCAAGGCAAATCTATACGCCGATATTTCTTCCTTAGACGTCCACACTTCATATTATTGAATGGTTGGAAAAGCACTCTCTACCCACAGCAGAATCTCTCTCTCTCTCTCTCTCTCTGGCACACCCACGGTAACACACACTTGAGAGCATGAAAGCTTCGCCATCTCCATTTCCAGTCTTCTCCCCGCGCCATCGAAACCTTCCCCTCAAATTCCACCTCCTCAAACTCAACTCTTCCACCATTTCGTCATCATTCAAAGCGGCGGCCTCCGTTATTCCGTCCCCACCCCAAATTTCAACTTCAAGAATGAAATTCTTGATATTTCCACCGCCGCAATAGCTGAAACCCACCCTGGATTACTTGATTTGGCAAAAAATGGAACATTGGTCATGATCAAGAAAAGCCAATACGGCCCTGTTCCGCCCTGGAGAAGTGAGTTTGTGGAGCCAGAGGCTATTTGGATTATTGGGACAAATCATATTTCCAGAGAATCATCTTCTGATGTCGAAAGGGTTATTAGTGCTGTGAGACCTGATAATGTTGTTGTGGAGCTTTGCAGAAGCAGGCAAGTCTTGAACCTTTTTGGCTTTTGGTTCAATTTCGTTAACTCTTTGCTGCTACTTGACTATTTTCATTTTCTATTTATAATGCACATTGAACCAGACTGGTTGTTTATATGTTAAATTCAAGATTCTTATGTTCTGATTTTAAGTTTCCACCCTCGGTTATGAAGCTGGGAAACTTGCTGTGTGGGAGTATATGTTTTTATGCGAACTTTTCTGCTGAAAAACCTTCTGTTATAGTGAAATGTTTAATGGAAGAAAATATGGGATCTGTGAGGAGTAATTCTGTTCACTTACATGATTACATTACGGATGCACTAAGAAAGTTGAAATCAACTGATGTGAAAAGATGCATTCCAAATGTATGATAATAAATGTGTTAGAAAATAACGGTCTTAAACTTTTGGCATATTAGACTTCATGAACCAGCTCATTATGTAATCATCCCTCAAAAAGAGATTATAAGAGTATAACACATTGATTACTATTACTGAATTGAAATCATGGAACTCATTTATACCTAACCACCGAATATTCTTATTGAACTAGCCACCTAGAGTAGACGAAAATTATGTAGCAAACGACTGCCCTGAGAACCACACATTTGGTGGGACTTCGACTTAGGAGTTAGGATATCACTTGATAATAATAAAAAAAAAACTATGTTGAAGAATAGATGGCTTCGGAACTCATTTGCCCCGAGAACCACACAGTTAGGTTGGTTTCAGCTTGGTTGGATTTAAATACTTTCATTCAGCATGTGTTACTGTTTCACTATTTGATTTTCAATCTATGGCTTAACTTCACCTGTTGCAGAGTTGTTTTTCAGAGCTGGGATAATGTACACTCCAGAGAATGGTGACCAGAATCAGCAGCTAAGATCCAGCATGTTCTCTCTGAGTGGAACCGGGTTTTTGGTGCCATTGGCGAAGCATCAACTTGGGTTTGTATTAATAACTTTATCGTGTGACTATTTAGAGCATTTTTATGAAGGGAAGTAGTTTATACTTTTTCGACACGACAGGCGGTCAAACTGCTTTAGCATTACGGCTGCTCTTGGCAACTTTCTCTTCAAAAGTATCTTCAGATACTAATCGTCCCTTTGGTGATGAGGTAGATTCTTGTAGATAAATCCTCATCTTTATTAATTGGAATTTCAAAATGTAGTTTAATGAAGTTACCTTTGAGTGAGTTTGTATGCAAATTTTCAGTTTCGTGCTGCTCGAAAGGCTTCCGAAGAAATTGGCGCGCAGTTAGTCTTGGGGATCGTCCTATAGAGATAACTGTACGTAACTTTTCCGGTCAATATTACAAAAATGATGTCACGTTGGTTTTAGTTACGTGTTAATTGGAGTATTCCTAACTGAGAAACTGTGGATTATGGGATGATTTGTTTTTCTGGTCTATCTATTGCGGGATTATCTTGTCTTATTCATGAAGTAGGAAACATAAGTTGAATTTCACATTCTTAATTTTCAGCTTGAAAGGGCATGGAGTTCACTGAAGTGGAAGGAGAAACTGAGCCTAGTCACCTCTGTCATTCGTGGAATAACGTCATCTGACCTCTCCAATAAGGCAATTGAGGTTTGTCGGTCAGATCTTTCAAAGTAATATTGAAATTAATAATATTATTTCTACTGTAAATTATGTTGATTAGATTGTACCTCTCAAGAAACTCTAATTGTACTGAATTTTGGACCCTGTATTGCACAGTCGCATCTAATTTCCTATTTAATTATCCTGATCTTGATGGTTGCAGTGATATTGTGGCAAGGTTATCACCATGGTGAACTTTGGCATAATGCAAACTATAAAATATAACAATTGAAAGATCAAATAGGCACAATAATTTGATCTTGATGGTTGCAGTTATGTCTAGTCAATTGAATATGCTTACATGCTTGCAGGTCCGTCTCGGATAAATATTGTGGTACTGTTACATTAAACAAAATGAATTGGCTTTTTATTCGAACATAAAATCTAGCTTAGTGTATGCTTGATGCCTCCACCATTGACTGTACTTCCTTTTTACCTACGTGGATCTTAGTAGTTGTTTATTTGTCAGGAACCTAGTGCTGGTGATAGCAGCTTTCAACTGTATGAGCAACTAAGTTTTTCATATCCATCACTGCTGCCTCCTCTCATATACGAACGAGATACAGTAAGTGTCTCAAACATACAAGTATTTCATTTAATTGTAGGGGAATTATGATTTGTGGATATAATACGGCAGTGTAGTAGCGTATTAATCTCGTTCAAAAACTTTTCGTTCTGGGGCTCTTGTTGCCTGACTAATTCGGATCTTCTTACAAAGTAATACTAGATATCATAAGTTTTCATTTTTAACTCTTCAATGGTGATGTCATTTCTTGAACTTAACTATTTTGACCAAGGGACTGTTTCCAAAAACTTCTGATTTTAAAAGAAGTGATTTATTATAGTACAAGTGAAAACTAGTTGACAATCAAAAGTTGGTAGCGTTTGCAAATAGAAACTGGAAGTTGATCAAGTTAATAGAGTGTTTAGTGAATAAGTTGTAAAGTGTTTTTAAATATTTCAAAAATGAAACTAGAAATATGAGGTAGCGATGGGATACCAAAAAATTTCATTTTCATTCCACTAGAGAATTTTTTTTACCCCAAAATTGGATTACTTATGATCAAATTTCTAGAAAATACATTATTTACTCACTTTTTCTTTTTTTCTTCCATCAATCACTATTGATCATTTTTCCAAAAAAAAACGTCATATCACCAATCATTACTTTACTATTTCTATATCAAATCAACCTTTATCATTACGTTTTCATCTTATATCCAATAACACAATCAAAAATCATTCTTTTACGTTCAAATTTTTTTCGATCACTATTCTCTAATAGAAAAAATAATTTCCAAAATGAAAGTATATTCTTTCGCACCTTGCACCCTAAAGCACCCCTAACACTGCTTTTAGATTCTGATTAAATTATACATAATATAAAGCATAACTTCACATTTGTATACACTAAAAATTACTTCCTTTTTTTCTTTCCAAACCAAAAGACGACGATCATATTTTTAAGTGTTTGCAAACACTCTCTAAATCAGATGACTAATTATCTTTTCTGTCCTTATGGGAAACATGTGTTTTTGTTGTCAGTTTCTTGCCTGGTCCCTGAAAAGAAGCAAAGCTGTGAACAACAGCAAGAAAGTGGTAGGAGTTATCGGTAAGGGCCACATGAATGGAGTCATCTATTCACTAATGTCTGATACAGGGAACTTGCGCTTTCGAGACCTTGCTGGAAAGAGGCCTGGAAATAACTATGGTTGGGCTGGTTCTATTGCCAAAGACCTTTTGAGAGACACAATAATTGGTGTTCTACTATGGCTAGTATACGAACAGTTCAAGCCGATGTCATAGAATGTGTAATTTAGACGAGATTGTCGACATACCATTACGTTAAGCAAAAGGGTTTTTACATGCAGAACTTTGCATTTATAGGGAAATAATAAACTGTTATTGATGTACATCTCTAGATTGTGTCAATGGAAACTTGATATACTTGCATGGGCATATTGGCTCAATTTGCTGAGTGTTATATATATTTCTGCCTTAGAATGATCTTTTTTTTTTTTTTTTTTTTTTTTTTTACCAACATACAAGTTTCAGTACATTTTTTGCTTCCAAACTCTTAGTAATAATATAAATAAGTAGTCAGTTTTAAGAGAATGTTTAACTGTGTTTATAAACTCCGGCCTTAAAGCATCTTAAAGTTTATGAAGTGCTCCAAAATATTTGTATAAGTTTTTAGAAAAATAGTTTATATTCCATGCCCTGAAAATATGATTTTTGGGATCTTATAAGCTTCTTAAGTACAGAAAAAAGTACTCCAATTGTTTTAATCATTTAGATTTGAAATTTGTCTTTGTTAACATCTTCTAGCACTATAACCTTATTCATCCAAGTATGTCTTATATTTTACAATAAGTTCTAACATATTTAAGTTTCAAAATAATGTTTTTTAAATAAAAATTTGAAGGGTGGATTATGAAAACTATCAATGAAGTTTCGTCTAATTATAAAAAAATCTACTTATCTTTCAATATTATAAACACCCCATGATATTTGTTTATATTTTACAAATTGCACTTATTGCGGGAGTATTTGCAAAACAAAGACATTTGAAGAATAACAAACTTTCTTTTGTGTGTAGTAAGATTAAAACTTAAGAATAAATTTTTATAATACACCCTAAATTTAAACAAATACACTCTCTTACTCTCTTAAGTCACTTGCTACGAGCAACAATTTTGTCACTAAAAATCATATGACAAACTTCAATTGTACTGCAAATTATTTTTGTACATCATCAGTGACGTTAGTACTGAATTTACAAGACAAAAAACCATAATGCAAATATTACTTAAACAAGAAGAAGCCCAGAAAGTGAACTTTATTCAAATTTGACCCTTTTCCCCCTCATTGGTGAGACTTTTAGGTTTGTGGTATTGGGGATAAGGAGGAATCTTGTAGCAAATCTTTTGTCTTTATTAATGACATTGTCTGTAATTAACAAATCTTGGTATCTATAGTTAGTCACTAATCATCAGATAAGCTCACATTAATTTCTTTTCTCCATGTGTTGATATCTCATATTAATTAATTACAAAAGTCAATAATATTTTCTTGGTCTTTGCCTCATCTTTCTGAATTCTGCAAGTTTATTATGTAATTTTACAGGCATGTTTACCTTTTTGGCCCATCTGGCCGTTACTCATATTTGCTTAGAAAACAAAAACACATTAGTAAGTGAAATAAAGATGAATCATAAGATAAATCTTGAAATTTGTGTTTACAAATGTAAAAAAATGTTTATTCATATGTTCTTTTTTAAAACCTATCGTAACTATATATAGTTAACGAAATGAAATATTTTGGTATTGATCAATCGGATTATATATAATTAGTTTTATACACGTATTAAAAACACATTTTCTGCGCTATTTTTCGTGATATAACAAGGCAAGGGCTAAATTTTAAATTTTGAGGGCCGACAGTTATGTTAGTTAGAAACGTTAAATACGTGAAATTAAAATGCATATAAACACTTCTTAGTTTATAGTTGTTTCATTTATTTCGGACTTTTTTTGGGTTAGTTTTCAAGCTCTTTATTTAATTTATTCGTCCGTACATTCAATTCTATGTTATTACGTACAAGAATTATACAAAAGTAATTTTGTTACGTACGTAGATACTTAATGTACACGACGACAAAAAATAGAGTAATAGATCAATAAATATCTTGACTATATTAAAGGATAAATGGGAAAATATTAACAACTCCCTGGAAAAATGTCTTGTGGCATACATAGCATACCCTTTTCCTACACTTGATATGAGGAAATTGAAGTAAAGATAGTTGCTTAGCTCACATATTTGTCTATTTATAATTACTCCATCATAAATTCAAAATTTATGTACTATGACCAACTAATTGTACTGTGCAATTGTACGGTTTGATTTTTAATTATTTATGTGACAATTATATCATATTTTTTTGGATGTTTAAAATCAAAGGTCTTCTTTTTTTTTTTTTTGATAATGGCAATATATATTTTATTGGTATCATGTTGTTATAGCACTGTACATAAATTTTTAAATTTTGGTATTTGTTATATTTAATAACCAAATTCTATTGTGTTTGTGTTCCAATGTAAACTACCTGTAACAACTTTATTGTTAAATTTTCAATGATATAACAAATCGTAAACTTATGGCATGGCTTATTCAACATTAACCCATCATCATTATACCTCATGTGTAGGTCATTATTTCCTATATAACAAATATATATAGTTTAGTTCGATATAATACAATACAATCAGTATGATATATAATACATTTTTCCAAAAGCCAGAAACACCCTAAGTACATATGGAAAAACATATGTTTAGGACACAAAAATATTATGTTGTGTGTATTTTTCAACAATATTAGAATCTGATGCATAATTTGCATTTCAATGCAGAATATTTTTGTGATACTACATATTTTTGAAATATAATTAAAATTTTACTCACCAAAGAGTAAACACTAGTAAAGCTAATCATTTTGCGCAGCCATATAATTAAAAAACCATGATTATGTACCAAATGAAATAGATTTATGACATTTTAACACTTTTTCTAATATATGAAAAAAATAGATTCAAGAAAGGTATATTTTTAAACTCCAATATGATATTTCACCAAATCTTTTTCTTTCCCAGAAAACATGCCCACATATGAACATGCAATTATTTGGTAAGTTGCTTTAAATGTTAATTTTGGACTCAGATCTTCAACATTAACAACATCATAAAAATTAAAGTGCCCAACCACAAATTTAAACCCCTCCCAATTTCAAATTAATTTCTAAAATTTGACTTTTTTCAATTGTGGTTTTACAAATGTAACTTCAATAGAGTGGGAAAACAAAATAAAAAAAACGGGGGGTAAAATAAAAACAAGAGACAACACCTATAAATTTGTTCTAGAATATCTCTTTCTCACACACATACAAGCATTTTCTTGTGTCACCTTTTCTATATCTACACGGTTGACCAAACTGCAAATTATCCCCTCTTTATACATATAATCCACAGCAAAATTGTCAACCCCTGTTGACAAAAAGAAAGACATGGAAGGTGAAAGAATCACTTTAAGCAATGAGTCGAAAAAATCGGTCGACACGATTAGCATTTTGGTTGTAGATGATGATATAACATGCCTTTCCATTGTTGCTGCCATACTCAAGAAGTTCAAATATGAAGGTACATTTTTATGTATATGCATGGGGATTCAATTGTAAATTAAATCATTCTAATTTCTACATGATTTGTTTATTTAGTTTTTTGAGTTGTTTAAGGTCTTGCATGCTAGCTTTATTCTTTTCTGGTTCAACCTTCTCTTTTCAAGGGATTATTTTCCTAGATTTTGGTTCTTTTTTGTTTAGGATAACTAAAGAGTTCATTGAAGAAGACTCCAATTGAGCCCAAAAAAAAAAAAAAAAAACAGGGGAAAAATTAAAATAAAAATCATGTCTGGTCTTTTAAAGGGCAACATAGAAGCAAGTTCTAACATTTTTTTAAGTATTTCCTTTTGCCTTTCATTTGGTTAACAATTTATGAATCAAAATAATTTTTTATCCTCATCCATAAACAAAAAGTTGTAGGATTTATCACTATACTCTGTCTCTGCATGTGTGTGTTGTATCCCTTTCTTTCTTCTTTTTTTTTTTTATAATTTTTTTCCATTGCAGAATCGATAAATAAACATGGAAACAATTCAAATTTTATTTTCAAAAGATTCTCTCAGATAGAAAAATAATACATTGCATTTGATAGTTAGAAATAGTCATATAACATGTGATCTATACTAGATTCATTTAGAGATGATGTAATAAAATCTTGTGTTTGTTCTAATTATGGTTCTATTTAGAGATGATTAAAATCAAATTTTGTGTTTGTGTAATTGTGTTCTAATCATGGTTCTTCCGCACAATCAATTCCAGTCGTGACCGTCAAACATGCCAACGACGCTTTATGCGCGCTTCGGATCAAGGGTGGGGGCGCGTTCGATTTGGTCGTATCAGATGTACACATGCCAGATATGAATGGATTTGAATTACAACAAGCCATTGCACAAGAATTCAATAATTTGCCTGTTGTTTGTAAGTTCTATTTCTATAATAATTAACAATTAACAACACTTATTTTGGCCCCATTACTTTCCAAACAAAACTGCCCATCCATCTCATTATTTCTTAATAAATTGAATTTTATTTTATTTTAATTATATGCTGAGCATGGACTAATTAATTCCTAGCTGTTTATATTTATTTTACTTATTTTTGGTATGTCACAGTAATGTCAGCCGACGACAAAGAGAGTGTTGCTTTAAAAGGGCTAGAGAATGGAGCTGCATTTTTCATATACAAGCCTGTATGTCCAGATGATGTAAGGGATTTATGGCAATTTGCAGCCATGAAAAAGAAAAGTCAAGTTGTTATTGAGGATACAACAAGTGAAGATAAAACATCGATGTCTGCATCTTCAGTGAATGAAGATAAGATGAATAAGAAGGACTCAAGAGAAAATCCCTAAAAAGGAGGGATCTGATGAAAAAAAAGGAGAATCTTCTCAATCTGCTTCGCAGAAAAAGCCCAAAATTATTTGGACTAATTCGCTACACAACCGATTCTTGGAAGCTATTAGGAGCATTGGCCTTGATAGTAAGCATTTTTTTTTTTTGAGAAATTGATAGTAAGCATCTTTAATTTTGCCCTATAGTTAATATATGTGTATATATATGTATGTATCTCGTACATGCTTAAATTCACGTACCATCGATGGTTATAACGGTCTTGATTTTCAAATATATATAATTTGGCGCGCAAGTGAAATAATGTGCACACGCGCCCTAGTTCACGTGGAATAAGTATATATCGCGGTGATTAATTAATGCCGTATACTTCTTTTATGTTTTGTTAAGTGAAACATAGATGTTTTTATGGATCTTTTAGTTTTATGATTTAATTCTAATCTTATTTTTATGTTTTTTGTAATATTATGTAGGAGCTGTTCCGAAGAAAATCCTCGAAGTCATGAATGTTCCTGGATTGACTAGAGAAAATGTAGCAAGTCATTTGCAGGTATATACAAATTTCTGTGTACTGTATAGATAAAGCCTTGTGTCATGGTCATCTATTAATTGCATATATTATACAATTATCCCTAGTTACTTACTTAGCATAAAAATTATTGCATAAAAGGAAAAAATTCAAATACAACATTTAAGTAAAATCTTATAATATCGGTCCAACAAATGAATACATTTTAATTGGTAATATCTTTCTGGATCTTTAAATGGCAATAAATATTAAAACCCTTGATGTCTCTTTTTTCTGAGAAAGTAAAAAAATCAATTTTTTTATAGGTCATCCAATATATAGTGTCATTTCCTACCTATAATAATATGCACATATATTTGTGAAACATGCAGAAATATAGGATCTTCCTAAGGAGAGTTTCTGATGCAAGCTACAAAATTCAATATTCTGCTGATCATTACAAGGGCTTAAGTAGGAACTTCATGAGATCAAGTATTGAATCATCAGGAATAACAAGCCCTTCATCAACCCTAATGCTCAACAAATTCAACAAATTCCCTATCAAAAACATGGACAATTTCCTGCTAATGTCGATTTTGCCCCCTTGGCGAATCCCCAAGCCTCATCAAGCAACCTCATAGCCCAATCGGGATTCGGACAATCACGACTGCTTTCCAATAAAGCGAATCTGCTGAAACCAAACATCGGCAATGCAAACTTGATGATTCATCGAACGATCGCCCATGTGTCGACTCGCGCAAAACAGTTTTCAGACTCGACCATCACTAATCCAGGGACATATTTCCAATATATCCCTGGAAGATCTCTCCACTGCCCTGTCAGCCAGTTTTGACTCTTCATTGATTAGCCCAATTGTAAACCCTAGTACTAATAATTACGACGTTTAGTCGTCCTTCACAAATATCGCGACCACTTCAAATTATGTCGGATTCAGTATCTCGAACATCAAACACCTTGCTGAATCAGGACATAATAGCGAGAAATACGAGGGTTTGGATTCTTGCAAGGGCGCGACGACGATAAATTTGCCTAGTCATGAGGAGTTCCAAAGTAATAGTATCGTCGTGCGAATGACAATATTGCCAATGTGGATCAATTGGCTCCTAATGTGGGGGATAATTCTAATTATTTGTTGTTTGATGACAATATTAATGGTAATGGACAACAATTGTCCGATGTTATTGGAGATTACCAGTGCTAATGCCTTCAAATTATCTACCTTTGAACTGTGGCGAGGAAATTAATGGAGGGGATTAATTCATGATCAGTCTGCAGATTTTAGTCCAATGTGTGATTTTTCGGAGCTTGATTTATTGTCCACTCAACAACAATTGGAGGAAGGTGATTTTGACACTACTATTTTGGCAGATCATGTCAATATTCAGAATCAGACACAGGTGCGCCTTTCTTTAACTCCAATTCATTACACATACGATTTATTAAACTCCATATATCTAGAATATCATGGGCCTTGTACGAATGTATTTCCCATTTCCAGTGTTCGAAAGTGAATTTTCAAAATTTATTGGTTTTCGTGTGAGAATTGAGAATGTGTTTGGTTTGTTGTCTGAATTTTACAATTGAAAAAAATATTTGTTCATGGTTTTTGAAGTGTGTTATTGATAAAAAAATTGTGTGATTACGGTGAAAACTTGTTTGGTTATAGTTTTGAAGTATGTTTTCACGTAGATATGCGTGATTATAGTGAAAAATTATTTGGTTGTGTTTCCAAAGGAATATTTCTATTAAAAAGTGAAAACTGGAAATGACCTTATTTCCATTGCAAACTTTCCTAAAGAAACATATAAACTCAGTTTTCGGAATAGTGGGAAAATGAAAATGGGTTATTGAAAATGCAACCATACATGACCCATATTTTAGGAGCAGGTCTCTTGTAAGACGGTTATACAGTGCGACGGATTGCACTTTTAGTTGTAAAAGTGATACTTCTAGAGTAAAAAATGATACTTTCAGCGTGAAAAGTGATACTTTGCCTTAATACACTTAAACTAATTTGTGTATTCGGACAAGATATCACTTTTTACACTAAAAAGTACCATCCGTGACACTGAACGACCATCTTACACAAATTTTTGCCTATTTTTATAGTCACACTCAATTTATGGAGCACTGATGATATATAGGAAATATATATAATATGTCCACATTCAAATTCCATAACTCATAAATCCAAATATATTACAAAATTAAAATTTTTTTTTAAAAAAAGAGAGAATCTTATTTCAAAACCATCTTAATTAAACTCATTTGACAGTTAATCCTCACTTTCATATTTTTTTCCTACGGTTAATTGACATAAATTAACAACACTGTTTCATTTCACAGGAAAATGGAGCTGGTGAGAGCATTACAATTTCCAACTTTTATGATGGTATGAGTGACTGGGACAACCATCTTCCCTCTTTTGATCAAGCTCCCAACCAGGCAAGTATTATAACCTAAGTATTTTCTATTGACGCGCAATCTTGCTGCTATTTTATTTAAATTATCGTTCGAGTTACTTGCCATTAAATTTAAATTCTCAATTATTTAACATAAGCATGGTGTTATCGCTTACGTCTAACTTTGATTTTTATGGTTCTGCATTTTTAGTGTAATTATAACCAAAAATTGCATTTCTTGTAGTATTTTCTTTATTTGTACTTTGTTGGTGGAACTTATTATTGTACTTACCCTTCATTTTTTTTTTTTTGATCAATAGCAGCAATGTAGCCAAGATCTGGTTAACTCTCAAGAATTTGGCACCTCTTCTCAATTCAATCAAACAGTACTTCTGCCACCAAACCAGGCATGCTTAATTTCTTTACCTCATCAGTTTTGTAACTTAATTTAATTGCTATGACTAAATAGTATATTGTTCTCTTTCTTTGTGGGATTTGTAACAATTTTATTTCAAATACTAATTTTTCTCTTAGTTATTTTCTTAATTTTATCTTAATTCTTCTTTTGACCGATCGATGAACGTATAAGCAGCAAGTCATGAGTGAAGGTTTAAACAACTCTCTAGGATTTGGCACTTCTTCTCAGCTCATCAGTAATACCCGTGCATCTTCTACCGAGGCATGTTCTAATTCTATTTCCATGGGAACTGGAGTATTATAGAATAGTAATTAACTTTGATTTTATTTTTGTTGCAGCGCGACGATGATTTTCTGGAATCTTTGCTTGCCCCATTTGACGAGGATCAAACCCTTGAAGGAATCTAAATAGAGCAAAATGTAAAAGAAAAAAAAAAGAGTGTATCTTTTGTAGTAATTTAATAGTTGGTGTAGATTAATGTTGCCGTTGTGACATTGAATTTGACTTTATTAGTACGACAAACTCTGTAGTACTAATGAAATTAGAGTTGTGATTTGGCTTTTCAAATTTCTAAACTTAATATTGAATAATTTATGTTCGGTTAGAACTGCCCTAAGGGCTAAACTGAAGTAAGTATTGCGTGCGAGTGGCGGATCAGGGAATTCGTAGTAGGGTGGCTAAGAAGTAAAAATTTCATTAAAAAAATTATTTGTGTATATATATATATAGAGGGAACAAAAATTATATATATAACAAATTGTTACAAAATTACATTATTTCTCAATAAAGAGTAGAAACTACTTCATAGAAGAAAAATACAGTGGTATTTTTATATTAGCAATCACATAGACACTATTCTTACTATTATTTGTTTTCTTGTCACAAAATAATAAGAAGCCAATAACTAAATATAAAAGAGGTGAAAAATAGATAACCTTTTAATTTCATACTTGATAATGATACTTAGGGGTGAAAAACAGGTTTGTGTTGTCCCGATAAATAACAACTTGTCAAGATAAGCTCAAGTCCGAACACAACACAACCTTGTTGGGCCTAAAATTTAAATTCAAATAGTTAAGTACAATTTAAAAGTAATGACATGATAAGTGTACAAATGATAAATAAATATCACAAAAGTAGTCCAAAAATTACAAATATATTAAATATAGCATCAATCTCATGATCACAAAAGTTTTACATCATTCATTCTTGATTTTTAATTTGAGTTTAGATTTTGGGTGGACTTGGGTTTTGCATTAAATTTTAGGGTGGGCTAATTTTGAATATTATAGAAATTATAATACCAAAATAGAATTTTTGAAAAATTGCACTGGGCTCAAGCCGATCTTTGGCCATTAGTAGCTCCGCCCCTGATTGCGTGGAAGTTCATAATATATTGAAATATAGTTGTTTTTTTTTGTAGCACCAAAAGAAATTAGGGGTTGGGTATACATTACTTTATAACTGTGTTATTATTTGTTTAGTAAATATATATTGCGAATTCATCTTATTAATAGAACTGCGACAAGTAATCTGAAAATAATTTTGACATAGTTTATATATTTCATTCAATAATGCATGAAATAGCTAGTAAGATCATGAAATAATAAGTTGTTGTGAATTGTGATCTCTCTACTATTTCAATAGACAAAACCCAGACGCCAATAATGGTTTGATAGTTAGATCATAATATCAGGTTATCGATTATTAATTCAAAAACGAACAAATTTTGGTTGGAGTAGCTGTTCAAAATATTCATGTATGTTCATCCTATTGTGTAAAAATGAGCCTAACCCGATGGGCCAGTCCTAAATACCGGTTGACCTGATTTTTTATTATGTCTTTTCATGGATTGGGCCGGACATGACTCTAAAAATAGGGATAGGGGCACTAATAGCCGGCCCGACCCCAATTTCTCCCTTTGGCCCAATGGGCCAACATTGGTTTAATTCGTTTGACAGCTCTAGCTAACTATATATAGTGATAAAACAATTCTTTTTCGTTTTTAAATGAGCTTATTATATGACATAGTAATATTGCATCCAGTGAGTCACAAGTGTAGGTCTAAAACATTAGGGTCTAAATAATATATAAGCCATATTATCAGATATGATCATACCATAATGCACATATATACTACATGTATATTATTAAAGAGTTCATCAAATTTTGGGTAATTTGTCCATAACAAAAATACTTTTAGCCATGTTTATTGTTTTCCATGCAAGTGGAAAAACTACCTCAACTCATCGTCTCTCATCGTATTTTCCATGCAAGTGGAAAAACTTATGATGATGATGGTTTTGGAATTTCATCTCATTTCTCCTTCATGAAGGTTGCGTCAGGAAGGGCATCGTAAAACTTTGCCACTTTGCTTTTTGTGTGAATTTGTAGTGTTAACTAATTTTAGACAATTAATTGACACTTATAAACTTCACACCACCGACCCCACGTAAAAATAAAGTCGATTGATTGATGATGATGATGATGATGTTTATTGTTTTACAAACAAAGGTTAAATTTCAAGCCATTTACTAGTTCAATTATCCAAATAACTCACCAAATAATACAACACAAGGAAAGTCGACTACCATTTTTTAGTAAAAAATAGCTAAAAAAAACATGTTTTTGAATACGATGGCTTAGTTTTCATTTTGAGAAAATGTAAATGGCCAATTTGCCTTAATACCACGTTATTAAATTTAAAACTACTCTCGTCTCATACAATATCAAAGCTTGGATACAAATGCATGCAGAGAATTGTCATATACATATTTATCCATGCATCAGAATAGAAATTGCTCATTTTTCTCTCTATTTTTAGGGATAATTACAAAAACACCTCGAGGTTTGAGCTAATTACAAAAAAACCTAGAGATATTTCAATATTACAAAAAAACCGTTAGATTCTGTCTTAAATTTAAGGGGACAACTATAATATTTTTATAAATGTCATGGGGTTTTTGTAATATTTTTATTATGAAGGGGAAATGTAAGACATATCAAATCTCAAGAGAGTTTTTGCAAATTCCAAAATATCTATGAGTTTTTTTGATAATCATGGAGTATTTTGTAATTATTCACTTCTTTTTATTCCAAATTCTGTTTTACTTTTACTTTATTTTTATTTTAAAAAGAAATCCACTAAATTTATTTTCTTAATTTTATTGGTAACTAAAATAATATTTTTTTGGAGGAAAATTAACTAAAAGAATATTATTAAAAACAAATTGTTTTTCTTAGTTCTGCTTGGGCTGGGCCGAACATGGGTGAGTCCATAACTTTCCACACAAAGAAGATATCCATCCATTCCGACCCGAAAAAAACTATTTGGACATGGGATGCTAAATGACCATTTTGTCCTCCGTCCAGATACAAGTACGTTACTCGTATTTAGCTGTCGATTTTTTTGTCGAGGGAAGATATTTTCTCTGCCATCTGACCTCTCAGCAGCTAGGGTTTCGACATTTCCAAAGGTAAGCTCGTCTTTGGAATCCAACGTTTTTGTTGTAAATTATTTTTGCTCGTATGATTGTTTATCTTTGATTCCGATCTGTAATTATATCACTCTTGGAGTACTTTTATCATTAATAATTTTGGAATCTTCGTCAAATGTTCTGCTGATTCTGTGCGAAAGAAATAGTGGTATTACTTTGTTTTTTGAACACTTATTTTTGGTTAATTTTCATTTTGATGTAAATCTATACTGGCTTTTTTGTTTTTGCTCTTCATCTTCAAGATAAATTATTTGTTATTTTTTTTTCTAGTTTTCACTGGTAATAGGGATTCCTTTTTATTCATCAATGAAATGTTAGAGCAATTGTGCTGAGATGTGGAAAAATTGTAAATCTGGAGGCTGTATATGAATTGTAATGAAAGCGGAGAAGAGGAAAAAGAAATTGATAACTGAGTTTACCTGCATAATTACCCTAACCTTACTTTTTTCAAAAGGTAAGATGGAACGGAACGAGGGGTAAACTGAAGATTTTGTAGAACTAATGAAGCAATTGGAGTTCTCATGTTAGGATATCTCGAGCTTAAGAACAAATATTATCTAGCGGCTGTCACTCCACTTCTTGATGATTTTGTGTTTGAATTATTTTGTAATTAGTTACTATGATATTTTTCAGAGCTTGTTTTACTTTTGGTTGTTAAGATATTAGCTTAAAGTCATCCAAATATGTCAGTTGGTTTTTGGTTTGGTTATTTTTGAAGAAATATTCCTGAATACATAAAGCTATATATTATCGCTACCTGAAGATGTTGATTTGCTAGAAAGAGTAGGTATTGAAGATTGTTCATGAAGAGATTTTTTTTTTTTTTAACTAAAATGTTTACTTAGTTGTCTCTTTGTGAATGTAGGTCTTAGAATATCAGAACTGAGGTGAAATGAGGCCAATTTTCTGTGGGAACTTTGAGTATGATGCTCGGCAGTCAGATCTTGAGAGAGACTTCAGAAGATATGGAAAAGTTGATAGGGTTGATATGAAGTCTGGTAAGTCTGATTGACTTGAAAGTGTCCCTTTGAAAGAAAAATTATATTTGTTAACTAACTTATTGTGAAAATCATGTTCTTTGTTTTGAGTCCCGTGCAATTAAGGTTTTTTAAAAGTTTTGGTCATTTCTTAAAGGAAATATATACTCACTTTCGAATGCTCTTATATTTTTCTTTGAGCCAATGCATCTTGCTAGGAAAGCTTGGTGAATGAATAAAATACTCACGTTAGCTGGCATATTGCTAAATTGATGGAGTTGATATAACTGTGAAATACTTGTTTTTCTATTTAAATGTTATTAAAAGTAAAGTCTGACAAATTAGCTTCACCCAATTTAGTATTTGATTATTTTTGCTATACGTACGTAAGAATAATACATATCACCTACATATTTACATGCACTGTGTCCTGTGGGAGAAGCATTATTTTCCACTGTGCTTCAGTCTGCTTGGATAAAGCACTATCATCCAGTTGCTGTTCCGGAAGGTATTCGATTGGTGGTGACTGGTTTCATGAACTGTATGAGAAACTGCAGAGACAGACTAGTTGCCATGCCACAGGGAGTAAATACAGTGAAAACCTACACTTTTGCTATTTGAAAATTTGGGTCACTTAACATGACTAGTAACAGATTGATGGTGGGGTAACTGTCTTATTTTGCGAGGTTATAAACTTGTTTTCTTTAATTATGTGAAAAATAAACTAGTTATGGATCTCGTAAAATTCAATGTGTTATTCCTATAGTTTATACATGTATAAATGAATGTTCGCATTAGTGGTGAAAGCAAGATTTTAGTGAATACCATGGATCACCTTCTGAGAAGACAAAGGAGTCCAAGAAGGCTGTGCTGACTAGCTTCGGGAGAGTCCTTTGCACACAGAACCAACTTCAGCAGAGGACCCATGTAAACTTGCTTATTGACGACATAAGTGTTTCCTTGTTGAGTTTCGTGGGGTGTCAGGATGTGTTTAAGCAAAAAAACTATATCTTTTTACGTGTGAGACGCCAATATTCAACTAATTCTTTGGCGCAGGATCCAATGCAATGTCCATACTCTCCCTGGCTGATGGAAGGGTTTCTTCTGCATTTCATTTCCTGGCAGTGACAAGCAACCTCATCTAATTTCCTAGAAGAGTCCTCGACATCCATGACATCACCATCACACATTTTCCCGCGTCATTATTGACTTCATTCCACATGACTTTTGCCCATCCTTCATTTTTCCACGTTATACGCAGACCTCGAAGCTGAGGCAGCCCAATAAATTGGAGAAGGCACTCACTTTACAATGTGATGTCGTGAGACATCCACCTTTGGGTAGTTGTCCACTGACATTGCTGAGTTCACTGGCCAAGGTCTGTTACTGATTTAACTGGTCAGTAATCTTTGGATAGACAAGACTGGTTTTTACTAATGCTTCCAGGTGACATGGTATATGGTTTGTCATTTATGATGGATGAATAATTTGATGGGAGAATTCTGCATGTAGTTAGCACTGTGTTGTCTTATTAGAAAAAGTGACATTAAGACAGAGATGTTGGGTATTTTCTGTTGTCAGGTTTTGCTTTTGTTTACATGGAGGATGAAAGAGATGCAGAGGATGCAATCCGTGCACTTGACCGAATTGAATTTGGTAGAAAGGGCCGCAGACTCCGTGTTGAGTGGACCAAGGTAGTAATATGCATGGGTTGGATTGACTTTTATGAGTCCTAATCAACTATTTTTCCTTTATTTTAATTTTTTAAATTCTTCTACTTCTTCCACCCTCTGTTGTGCCACAGCAAGAACGAACGAGCAGCAGGCGACCGGAGAGCACTAGAAGAACTTCATCAAACTCGAGACCTTCTAAAACCCTGTTTGTCATAAATTTTGATCCATATAATACTAGAACAAGGGATTTAGAGAGGCATTTTGATCCTTATGGGAAAATACTGAATGTAAGGATCAGGAGGAATTTTGCCTTCATACAGTATGAAACTCAGGAAGACGCTGAAAGCTTTGGATGCTACTAATTTGAGGTGAGTTAACCTAGATATTTATTGAAACTTTACTTCTCACGTATTTAAACCAAACTTGTTCATATTGGGAACACCTTTTTGATTGGTTGGGTATTCTATGCAGCAAACTGTTGGATCGTGTTATCACTGTTGAATATGCTGTCAAGGATGATGATGACAAGCGAAATGGATATAGCCCTGACCGAAATCGTGACAGATCCCCTAGGAGAGGCCATGACAGGGTGAGATCTCCAAGTCCGTACAGGAGAGAGAGGGAAAGTCCTGATTATGGGCACGGTCGTGGCCGTAAAAGCCCGAGTCCATATCGTAGAGAGCGAGCAAGTCCTGAGTATACTCGTGGGTCTAGCCGGAGTCCCAGTAGGAAAGAAAGGGATTCTGAACGTGCCCGTGACATAAGTCCAAGTCCTAGGAAGGAGAGAGATTCTGATTACCATCATAAACGCAGCCCAAGTCCTCAAATAGAGAGGTCCAATGGTGACAGTGGCCGTGGACCCAATCCAGAAAAGAAGGTAAGTCCAGATTATGGTAATGAACCCAGTCCAAGTCCTCGAAGAGAGCACAGAGAGAGGGTAATAAGCCCGACTGATGATTATGCTCGTGATAGAAGTCCTGCTTACAGCGATGCAGAAAGCCCTCCGCCTGAGAGATATGGGAGGTATGCATTTATTTCTGCTCTGTATGTGTTAGTTTAAAGTTAGGGTTAGTTACACTTTGCCCTCCAAACTATAGTCGTTTTTGCACTTTGTCTACCAAACTTTGAAAATAAATTTTCTGCCTCATGAACTATATGTTATGTTGCACTTTACCCCTCTAAACCAACCAAAAGTTGACTCATGTCACTCATGATAGGTTTAAGTCAGCTCCCAGAGGGTTAAGTGCAAAATGGTCAAAGTTACGCATGCAAAAGAGATGCAAAGTTTATTAGGGAAAGTGCAAAACTACCAATTTTGGAGGGCAAAATGCAATTATCCCTTAAAAATAAGGGATAAATTGAAAAAAAAAAACACTGATGTTCCGGCTAATTACAAAAAAAAAGTCCAGAGATTTTTGGAAATTACAAAAAAAGCTTTTAGGTTTGATTCATCTTTCCTTTCCCCCTTTATGTGCAAAAAACATTTCAAGAGCTCCCCTTGCGTTTATCAAAATATTACAGCTATCCCCTTAAATTTAACACACAATCAAACCTCAAGGTTTTTTTGTAATATTCAAAAACCTTAGTTTTTTTGTAATTAGCCCAAACCTTAGTGGGTGTTCTGTAATTTTCCCTAAAATTAATTATATACTGATCCACTTATTTTTTCAATGCAGTCAATCACCAGTGGCACGAGAAAGATCTTGATAATGAGATGAAACATTCTGTTTCTTGGAAACGAGTACTGCGTGGCAGTTCACGAACTTTATCACCAGCGACGCAATAGAATCACACCCATGACAGAATCATTAGCATATTTTAGATGGACATCCCTTTAATTTTTGGTAGTTCTGTATGAGGATTTTGCACTGAACATAAAATTGTCTATGGTCTTGCAGAAAGATTTTCAAACTTCTGTAGCTTTTGCTTCGTAATGTGGATTATGTATCTCTATTAGTCTCTGTTATTCGTGTACTGTGTGTTGCCTGTAAAATCCTTTTAGTTAAGCCATATTGATGGGTGGGAACGGCATACGAGTTGGTAACTATCAGTCTTCGTTTCTTTTCTTCTCTCTCTCTTCCCATTTATTTTTCTTTCCTTTGGGGAGGGCGTGTGGTCGGAGTGGGTTTGGGTAAACGATTTGCCTGGTTGAGATTATGTTGAGTTAAATTGTTGAATGATTTCTTAGATCATGTCACAATATTATATATACATGTCTCTTGATCCGTGCTGGATAAAACAGGTGGCCGAGGTGGGGAATCAAATTCTGGAAACTGAAAATTTATTTCCTTCCTGTTAGTGTGAACCTCTTTCCTGTCCGAGTAAGCGACTCTGGGTTTTAGAAATGCTCTTGGCCATCCAAGATTATCTGATCTTTTAAAGAGCTGGAAGCCCATGCTGTCAAAAAAAGGGCTGGAAGCCCACAGTATAATATTCACAAGGGCTTTGTTACAACTTCTATGCACAATGCTTTCTGCTTGTTGGATGCATTTCCCATAAGAAAATTGATAGAGCTTTTATCATGGGAATGAAATCTAGATTTTTTCACATAGCCCGTGTCATTTTACAGGTTTGAATCGTCTCATAATGCATTTCTCATTTCCTGCCACGTCATTCCAGATTAGATGCAAAATCCAAATTGCCAACAAAATTTAACAGATGGCCCAGCTGGTGATAAATGTCATGAGGCCATGCAAAACACTCCTAACAGGTGCTTTTTAATTTTTATTTTTTCCCCTTCATTTGAATAAACCCAACTTCTAGAGCTAAAGAGACTGTAGTAATAGATAGCTTTCACTCACGTACATTGCATTTGGCTTTTCAGACAGTACTGAAATTGAGTCTGCAAAAAGGTAGTGCCAATTTGTGAAACATACCTTATTGGTCAAAAAATAAAAAAAAAGAGCAAGTCTCTTGTGAGACGTCTCACTGGATCTAAGTCGTGAGACGGACCTCCTAAGGCCCCGTCTTGAGAACATGAACCATGAAAATAAATTTAAAAATAATAATGAACCATGAAGAAACAATAATAAACCCTAAAAACATGAACCATGAAGAATAAACCCGAAAAACAAAAATAAACCCAAAAAATAAAAAATAAACCCTAAAAAAACTAAAAATCCTAAAAACCCAAATCAATTAAAAATAAATCCAAGAAACAAAATAAACCCTAAAAAAACAAATATAAACCCTAAGAAAAATAAAATACGAAAAAAAAAACCTTTAAAACTTTGTGTAAAGGCTAGTCTCACGGATCTAAATCCGTGAGACCGTCTCACACAAGTTTTTGCCAAAATAAAAAAGTGGATAACAGGTTTTACTTTTGCACCGCATAGTATGTCAAAGGGTGTCACGATATATCTGAACATGGCGTAGCTGAGGATTTCTGATCGATGAAAAAAATTTTTTTCGTTTTGGTGAGATGATAGTTCGCGGCCGATTTTTTTGAAAATAGAAAATACAAAAGGAAAATCTAAAGGCCGATACATTGCATCAATGTTTCGTGAGTTTTCATAATCTCCATTAACTTCTCTTCAGAATGAACTTTTTGGAGAAGTGATTTATCCAAAAGTTCATTCTAAATTAATTACAAACAACAACTAATAAATTTTTAGATCCAAAAATTCATTTTAAAAGTTCTTCCAATTAAAGCACTAGTCATTATCAAGTTCGGAAAATATATCTCTATATAACATATAAGACAATCATTCATCCACTCATATATCTTAATTGAGCCAGATAATTCTTAATTTTTTTTTTGGTCAAGAAGGTTTAATGACCTTTTTAAATTTTAGCTCAATTTTTTTTTTATATGAGCTAGACCTTCGGTTGAATTTTCAGTGTGGTCCAAATCATATTTAACAGGATTACTCTGAATTTGAGTGCGGTCAGTGGACCGCACTCGTTCCAAGGTGGCTACGCCATATACTGAGAGCACTACATATGGATAGAGACCCATAAAATAGTGTCACGATTAGGGGTGTCAATCCCGACCCACACGAGAACCGACCACGAAACGACTGAAGATTCTTGAGAGAAACCGAACACCGAACCCAAACACGACTAACACGAACCCGACACGAAGTTACCAATTTTCTAAAACGTAGTTGTTTTATTTTTTACTTATTTTTTGATGTATTTTGAGCATAACCCGAAACCGACCGAAACCAAACCCGAACCCGACCCGATGGACCTAATTGACACCCCTAGTCACGATGCCTCCGCACTCTATTCTATGTCATGCTTGGTGCGTATGCGGGACTCGAGGATTGCTAGCCTATTTGGTTGGACTAGATGTGTGAAGCACTCAATCCATTCCAACAATCGACAAAATCGAATATGGTAAAAACTTGTATGAGACGGTCTCATGAATATAATCTATGGGATGAATCTTATTTGTAATTAAAATTTCAACCAAAACCCAAACTCATAAAACATAGGTCTCATGAATATAATCTATGGGATGAATCTTATTTGTAATTAAAATTTCAACCAAAACCCAAACTCATAAAACATACCCATGTTTTTGGTGTTTTGTAGGATTAAATCTCATGAACTTGAATCTATGAGTCTCATATAAGACTACCTCTTTTTATATTATTATTGCTCGTTCAATGTGAAAATTATAATTCATCTACGTTATAAATAGAAGGGTTTGAGATAATTGAAAAAAAGAAAAATCCAACCAAATTTCAAAATTATAAAAAGTACACTGAGGTTGATTTTACACATGTGGTCATGTTTTCATGAGCGTACATGTTGATTTTACAATATCAATCATGGAATGTAATGGGGACATGACTAGAGCAACTATCTCAACTTATCGCCGTCTCATCATATTTTTCCATACAAGTGGAAAAACCTATGATGATGATGGTTTTGGAATTTCATCTCATTTCTCCTTCGTATGAAGGTTGCGTCGAGGAAGGGCATCCGGCGTAAAACTTTGCCACTTTGCTTTTTGTGTGAATTTGTAGTGTTAAACTAATTTTAGACAATTAGTTGACTCTATAAATTTCACACCACCAACCCCACATAGTGGGATAAGGTGCGATTGTTGATGATGATGATGAGGTTGATTCCGTCTAACATTTTAGTCTAGCCATTAATTGACCTAATAGAATTTGCCATTGTCATTAGAAAATTAACTTGAAATGTTCTCACAACCCCTACTAACTGTTAGGACTTACAAAATCATCATTCAGTTTCAATATAAACTACAATATTCCCGTTAGTTTGTCCATAATTATCAACTAAAACTGTTTGGATTCATTTAACAATCATTTGCATATATACAATCCTACAAACTTCAATTGAAACTCCTTTGTAAATTTTCACAAATTACGCAACATAAAAACCCCTTCCCAAGTTCCCAAAAAAAAAAAAAAAACCCCTAATCCCCAACTGGATCAGAAAAAGTCCACAAATCAAAGATTTCCAAAATGGATGAGGGTAATTTTATCCTTCCACCTTTTTTTCCCCCTCCAATTTTTTTTTTTTTTTCTGGGAATTGTGACAGGGCATTATCCACTTTACGCAAATCTCATTAGTATTAATGCAATCCCCCAAACCTCAAGGGTATTTATGTTCAAAAAATATAAATTGAAAACACCAAGAACCTTTTTCATTCATAAGCATCGCGATCAAACTGGCAGAAACCGCAGTTCTGATTCTTCTGAAAATGTATATATTGCAGTCTTATACCGTCCTCCAAAGACACGTTTCGATTTTTAATGCATCAAATATCAATCTTAGAAAACTACTTATAATGGACCACAGTGTGATGTCGAAGAACAAAACACAAAGATTCAATAAAGGTATATTCTTTTTCCAAGTTCAAACAAAATAAGACGGAAAAGGAGTGTCTCTGGTACATTGTGGTTTAAATCCTAAGTTCTACTTTTTTTTTATTACACATTAAATTTCACGTTCATCTATCAAATTGATAGTTTCATTGAAAAACAAAATCTATTAAATTAGATAGCACTTACTGTCTAATCAATTATTTTATAGATATGTATCGTAAATTGAAACAATAGAATATAATTTGAAAAAAAAATTATTATTTGATCTGATAGTTATTCAAGGCTTTAAATAATTCATGCCAACACGGGGATTCGGCGCCAAAGATTTTTTAGTACATATCCCGAAAGAGATTTGGACTTGAGAGTCTTAGTTACTTGACCACCATTCAATTCCCAAAGCGAGATAAATTATTGTTATAGGTAATTAACTATTTTCATTAATATTTTAATTTTATTTTTGGAGTATTTCTTTGTTCTATATTGGATCTCCTATTTCCTAAGGTATTCTATATAGTGTTTAAACTCACTAATGAATGTCACGTGTTAAAGATTCAATAAATGTTATTATAGTAGGCGTGATGTTATTATTTTCATTAAGCAAAGCGGAGGCATTTGAGGATGGAGCAATTTGAACTTGAGCTTGATGGAAATGTGGAAGATTCAATAATTGCGAGTTCACTTTTTAGTTCAATGTATTGATCCTGGTTCATCATCAATTCATGTTTATTATATTTGAGGCAGTGGAACCCATTTTAAACCATTAACTTGAACTTGGACTTAACATTGTAATAATAAGAAGGGGTTTAGTTCAAGTTGATGTGTCATGCGGGACCCATAAAAAAGACATGAACTTGCAACTACCTTTATAGATGCCCTAATGAATAAATATTTCATTGAAGACCTCAATAACACAAGTATCTGGTCAAAGATACACAAGCAAAAGTAATCTAAAGAAAACCTAATAATTAATGAGAAAAAAAGTAAATAGAATTCAGCTGTATTAATTAACAATGTCATTAAAATGTCCCGTGATCCTTGACCAATTGGCCAAGGTGAGATAAACTCTTGGCTTCTCTTTGGAGAGTTAAGGGTTTGAGTTCTTCGCGGCACAATGGTGAACAATTAATATTGAGAGGTTCAAAGCGGTGAGTGTGGAGAGACTAGAAGCTCGGTGAGAACACAACGTGATTGGATAAAGGAGTCCAACATTAAGAGGGAAGTGAGTACTATGTCATTGGTGACAAAATACATATTAAAAAAACGAGCATTAAATAACAGATGGAAGTGAGTGTTTCAATTATGGGAAGAATCCAATTACGAATGTGTAAAAGTGGCCGTGTCCCAACAAATTGGTAATAAAAGTCATCGAGTTCTTATATCTAAATAGTCAATAAGAAAAAAAAATAAAATAAGGAAAACAATGGAACAAGATATATATCAATCCACCATTTTTTCTAAATGAGATTTTGAATGATCATGATACTTTTTCTATTATTATTATTATTATATATTAGTTGGAAAAAACACACACACTAAATCCGATGCAGTGCAACAAAATTCAACAGGCGTGATCGAGTATTATTAGAGTTTGCAGAAGCCATATTTGTCAATATTGTCATCCACTTTTAGATGGTCAAGTCCACCTCCCCTGATCACCCGCCCGCTAGATCTATACGCCAAAATAATTGGATTATCTTCGCTAGACCCCCCACCCTTATCCCCGGAATGGACATGGACGATATATAGGAGATCCTCAATGTAACACATCGGATTTTGTATTTATCATTTAGACTATCTCACATGGTATTTCAATACATTATATTAATGTCACATGTATAATAATGACATTATCTCATATACGGTTCATTTACTTTATACGGTGATAGCTTTAATTATTGTACACAAAATGAGGGATGATGTCTTTTTCTTTTTACTATCATAAATGTATCATATTTATACCGAGTGCAATATTAGTGGAGGTGAAATGATTATATTATAAATGATCGTAGGACACTTGTCATTCTCTGGACTTGCTCAAACTCTATGTTGGACATCTTTTTTTATATTATACATGTTGTCTTGACGTAAGCTTTATAGGTAAAACCCTAAACAATGAACTGTCACCATGTCTTCAACCCGGTCGTTGTTGACTTTTCTAATTCATATTGCCAAACAAAATACATGCGGTGCAACTAGTTTGTTGACCTAATCGTTGAAGTGGTATGTCAATCTTTTGGACTAGTTTTACGGTCAATGAAAAGCGATCGGTTGCCATGGTAGAGTTTATTTGGAACTTTTAGATGATAGCTCGGATCACCTATCAATAGAGCAATTAGGAAAAAATAAGATAATGAAAACGGTATTGGGCAAGATAGCGAAATCCACCTAGGTCGGGCCAAGATTTTGAAGTCATCGAGCCAATATTTGCCCAACATATTATGTGTAGTGTATTTTGATTTGGGCTAATATGGTCATTAAGCACATTAGACGGGCTAAAGAGTGTCGAGTCCTTTTGGATCTCCGTATTTGAGGCCCAGTCTAGTCTTATTTTTGGGCGGACCTAAATTTTCTACAGCTATCAACATGGATTATTATTTTTTCTAATTAGTTGGAAAGAGTGACGGGAGGATATCAAAGAACTAAAAAACTCGAGTTTAAATCGATATATTGTCAAAATATTGGGTTGGTAGGGAGAGTCGCATTACCGGGCTTTTGAAAAATCGGGTGGCGTCGGGCCAAACAAGATCCCGAGTCGTCGATTTGGGAACCTTGCTCAGATCCATCATTGAAAAATACAATGAAAATCGGACGAGGTGAGCTAGCCCAGGGGATCGTCCGGGCTTTGAGGCCTGAGTGGTTTCGGGCCTAGGATAATGAAACCATCCATTGAAATATTGGGTCATTGAAATTGATCGGGATTCAACACTCTTATAAATGGGAGAAGCGATATCACTTCAATCGCAAGGATCGTTGTGAATCATTATTTGAATTTGACCACCAAACTTTTTAAGATTGTGGTAATAGATTGACCTTTTGAACAATAATTAATTAGTAATAATCCAATTTAAATATTTCACAACAATTTAAAACACACAAACACACACACAAAGAAACTAAGAATATGTACAACATATATTAGTCTCCCCAAATCGAAAATAAGTGAATATTATACACTTAAAAAAAAAAAAAAAAAAGAGAGAGAGAAACAAAGTTTCACCATGGTCCAACAAATAGTTTAATAATTCAAATGCCCCACGCCCTCATAAAATAAAAAATCAAAATAAACAAGTAAATACAAAAAAAGAACCCTTCATGCACGTCATGCATATTGAGATTCAAGAATCCAAAGGGTGGCTGACACGTGTAGAACTCCCAGAACACAACAAAGAAAACAAGAGCCGCAGCAGAACCGACCCCAATTCTTTGGTTTTGGTTTCACACCCCTTTTGCCTGTTTGTCTATTCAAAATAGTCCAAAAATAGAAACTGTTCATATTATGTGTAGATGACACCACAAAAGTTGAAATGGAGGAAAAAAAACAAACAAAAAGAATGGACTTTGTTTATTTTGTCTTTGTTCTTTGAACAAGAGGCCTTGTAGTCTAAAGGCATTTTTAATGCATGATTCTCTTATATTTTTACGAAGTTTCTTTGCTAAGTAGCACATAGTTTGTAATTGAAGATATTCGTTCGTCCTTGATTTGCGGTTTTAAAGTCTAATTGTTTGCTGTAAATCTTTAATTTGATTTTGCTACGTAAAATATTGATATAATGTTACATATTTTAAATGATATTCTTATATGTTTTTCCAAAGTTCTTTGCTAATTGTAGTTTGAAATTGAATATATTCGTCCTTGATTTGGGTTTTTAAAGTCTAGTTGTTGACTGTAAATCCTTATTTTGGATTTTTAATTGACAAATAGGACTATTCCACTTTGAATTCAATGTATATTGCTGACATAATCAATGTGCATTTAACAGGTATTGGTGAATTAATATACGAGATGGAATAATATTCTATAATTAATTAGACCAAACGTGTTTTTATTCCCATGTGAAATTATTAAATCGTTTCAAAATTGTTGTGATTGGATGGTCATAAGTCGTAAAATTAAAATGATTTGTTACTACTTTAAACTATATCTAAAGAAAAACTAAAATAAATAATAATAAGGGACAATTACAAAAGACCCTAAGGTTTGGGCTAATTACAGAAAAACCCAGTGTTTCAAAATTACAAAAGTCCCCTCAAGTTTGATTATTCCTTAATTTTAAGGGGTTAAACGTAATATTTCTAGAAATATCATGGAGTTTTTGAAATTTTCCTTGTTTATGAAGGGAGAAAATGTAAGATAGAATCAAACCTTAACAGTTTTTTTTTTTGTAATTTTGTAACATCTCTTGTTTTTTTGTAATTAGCCTAAACCTCAGGGGTGTTTTTGTAATTATCCCTAATAATAATAAAATGAACGATAGTTAATTCAGTATCGAATTGTCTTATGTGTTGAATTTACTAAATCGCTAAAATAAGACATATTCCAATAAAAGTAGTGTCAAATTATTAACTATTGGACAGTGACTACATGTATTACTCACAATAATGATGCCCAAATTCTAGCAACTGCAGCGACGGGACCGAAGTTTTTTTTATAAAAAAAGTAGTGTGGGTACTATACTACTATTGGGTGTGCAATAACGTTGGAGTTTTCTTGTTGAAATGACAGATGGAATTTAGGCTTTAGCAAGAGATTATCGTTTCCTAAAGCAGTTTACTAGACTTTGATTATATTAATATGATTAATTAAGTTGGTTCACATGTGAGATGATTTTGTGATAAAGACTAAGTGGAAATCATTTGACTATCGGTCTACACAAAGAAGCACATGACTTGGTCCACTTTTATCTACATAAGCAGTATATGGACACAACCTTATTATTCCACATTAATTAGCATATGTTTTATGTTTAATCATCATTATCTCTTTCATTAGCATGAGATAAGACTAAAGACAGATAAAAGATTTTCTTTCATTCTTTTTTGTCGGTTATTTTGTCTTTAAGCTGTAGAATTTAAACTCATTTCTAAACTATATATCAGAACAAATATATGTGTGCCAAAATGAAATAAGAGGAAACAAAATAGTTGTCAGGCGGTACAGTGCCACGCAAAGGAGAAAATTCAATGTTTTTTTTTTCTTTTATAATTAGTCATGAAATCACAATTATATCTGATAACTTACAATTTATTTTAACCCAATCACATGTGAATTTCACTATTTCAGTATCACCTTCTCTAAAATAAGTCGAAATGCTAAGTTTACTTTTATTATTTTTTTTAAAAAAAATATTGGCCCCTATCATTGCAGAGACCCAAATTCGGACCTCTTTAATGAAGAGTAATACCCGTGGCCACTAAAATTTACTTATTCACATTAGAATCGCTAGTATGGCACAGTACTTTTGTTTCAGTTAAATCATGTACTTAAACATTAACTCCAAATTTATATAAATTATTCTAATATCAAATGTGTAAAACCTATTTACATTTTTTTATCACTCAATTTCCAAACCTACACCCGAATATTTTTGGTGGTAGAAAATTTGGTCTCATACAGTTGTTACCAAATTAAACCGTGTGATAGTGTTTAGCCTGGTCTGAATTGTGGTTGGATTAACTGCCCGTCACCAATGTCCTACCCCATAAGAAAGTAGAAGTGTTTTCCCAGGATTCGAACCCACACTATGACATAGACACAATATGATCTAAGAATTAAAACTCACTTTAAGGACACACGTAATAATTACTCACCAACTTTGAAAACTTACATTCATTGGCATGATACCAAAAATGTCATGAAAGGTTGAACAAAGTACAATTCCGCCGCAATTTTGAGTTTCCAACAAACATTAGAGTCCTCTTGTAATTAACTCTATCTTACATTATAGAGGGGGGAAAAAGGAATTGTTCAAAGAGCATAATTGAAATGGACCACATTTGACACTTGCTAATAATGGAATCATAGTTGTAGTCTTAGTGGATTGGTTACTACTTAAGTAAATTGTCTTAGTGGGTTGGTTACTACTTAACTAATTGCTTCTTGTTTATTGACGGTTATAACTTAATCAAAGAGTTTTAGCAATCGATTTCTTTGGTGAATCCCATAATCGATTATGTCCATGAAAGTCGTGTTTTTTCTAGATGTTTCAGCCTGCTTTATTGTCTTCAACTACTTATCTTTTGATAATTATTAATATTAGAGCAAATTGCTCAATATACCCACTTGTATAGGACAAATATTTTTCGACATAAGAAATAAAAACTATCTATTCTACCTATTTTTATGGTTCCTTTTTCCAAATACCACCGATGAATTTGAATACAAAAAGCAAAAATTAGGTGTGTCATATTTCTCTCTCACATAAAATATATTTTCTTTATTTTTCTCTCTACTCCCCTCTCATCTACACAAAACAACAAGAACTTTGAGTTCTATCTTCTACATAAAATCGTACTAGACACGATATGGGTACGATATTTTAAAATCCAAAAATTATAAAATAAAAAACTCAAAACTCTTTTTAAAATTATAAATAATTATTTTAAAACATTCGGAAATTTATTAAAAATATTCAAATTTTAAAATCCCAATTTTGGAATAATTTTAAGACTTTAAACAAATTTTGGATTTTTCTAAAACAAATTTCAATATTTTCATTATTTTTTAGATTTTTCTTAAATAACTTTATTTTTGTAGTAATAAAGTTCTATGTTCTTTTATTTACCCATTTTGGATTTTATAAAAAAATTTCGAAAGTCTTCAACAATTTTCAGTTTTTAATAAATTTTTCAGATTTTTAAACAATTTTTCAAAATTTAAAATAAATTTCCATATTTCAAACAAATGGCAAACATTTAATGTGCATATTTTTAAAAAAAAAATCAGATTTTTAAACAAATTATCGTGTTTTTTATATTTCAATATTTAGAGTTTAAAATAATTTTGGGAATTTTTTTTAACTTTGTTTAATAAATTGCAAATACTTTTAAATTTTATTGAAACAATTTTCAAAAGTAATAGACAATTTTACAGATTTTCAAATAATTATTTTATGTTATTTTTCAAATTAATATATGTACATAGTGGCTGTACGATATGTCATGACATGCGATTTTTAAACGATTTGTGCACGATATATATGACATGATATAAACGATATGAGCACGATATATCACAATACAGACACTATATGAGCATGATATGACATGATATGAACACGATTTGGCCATTATATATCATGATATATATATATATATATATGTATATGTAGATAGGGGTTGACACAATATGAGCATGATATGACATGATATCATGAATATATATGTATATATTTCTTGTATCCTTCTTTATATATGTATATGTATATAGGGTACTGTGTATTTGGAATGTAGTGTACACGATTTTGGAGGAGAATAATAATTACATCAATTTCAAAATTCAAAATCTTCAAGTTAAAGGTGGGCATTTGAGTTAAATTGGGTAAAAAAAATATTTTTTTTAATAGGTGAGTAGAAAAAATACCCACCATATAACTTG
Source organism: Rehmannia glutinosa (assembly GCA_016081115.2). Taxonomy (NCBI): domain Eukaryota; kingdom Viridiplantae; phylum Streptophyta; class Magnoliopsida; order Lamiales; family Orobanchaceae; genus Rehmannia; species Rehmannia glutinosa. The sequence goes on from JABTTQ020001105.1 coordinate 75,641, forward strand.
TAGTTAAAAAAATTCCCCTTAATATTAAGGGCATTATTTTTCTCATTTTTGTTCAAGAAACTTGACAAAAAAAATGCCATACAATGGGAAAGAAGATTATTAACAATTTAACTAAAAATTATCCTTTTCTTCTCTCAAAACGATTGTTGTTTTTCTCCTCAATCTTCTTCCTCTTTTTCTTCACTCATTCTCCTATGGAGAATGGAGGAAGAAATTTTCATTGCTTTTAATCTAACTAAATTTTTCCCCAATATATGATTTTTTCCGTTTACTAAGTTTGTCTCATGTGGGATATTGTTCAGAAGATCAGATGAGTCATTACCCGACGATACGTGACAGAAACGAGATCATCTACGTGTTTTGTCCAGCGTCCCCGTTCAAAGTCCTGATTCTACATATCAGTTAGATCTGTTTAGGTTTAAAGTTTTTATTTTAGATCTGTATAGGTTTATGATTTTGTAGAGCTTGCAACTGTTTTTTATTCGTTGTTGTAATTAGGTGTGGATTTTATTTCGTAAATGCGCCCCAATATTTCGAATAATATAAATTTGAGTATTGAAACGTGAAGTGATAATTGATAAATCCGTGGGCAAGTCAAATTAAAAGTTTTGTGAACGGAATAATTTTGCTACTTCCACTTTGGAGAAGAAAATTAATTTCCACACGCTTATACGACCAAAGCATTGTTCTTTCTTTACTGAATTAAATTAAAATTTGTCTTATCTTTCAAAATTTTGTTGGGGTCCCACTTTGTGGGCTCAACTCAATGGCCCCAAACACCCAAAATTGGGTTGGACCAAACCACTTAAATGTTTGGGTGAGCCATCAACAGCCGTCCACTTGCCCATAGAGCCACTGTTGGATCATTGACTGGTGCGACTCTCTATAGTCTAGCTATATTGTAGACGTACGAGTTACGACTTACATATCAAATTCTCACTTTCCTTTTTTATTGAGAGACTTCTATTGGGTTGACATTCAACACTCTACTCGAGTCTCGAGTTATTTAATTAAGCCCACTCCTCCCATTATTTGGTATGTAATTTTGAAATTTACAAATGATTAAGCTCAATAGTTAGAGTTGGGCACATAAAACAGTCTCTAATTGACAAAAATAGTACACAAGCAAGAGATATGTCATGCATGTGAAAAAATTTTGGTAAAAAAAATCAACAGTTTAGGCATTCTATATAGCAATGTGCAAAATCAATGTAATTCAGATGACAAAGTGTAAAAAAAAAAAAAAAACTCCAACAGTGTAAAAAATGCATGACATAGTTTTAATGACAAAATATTTTTTCTTCAATATTTAAACTCAGAAAAGGTGGACGTTCCAATTTTCAGCGAAGAATTTGATATCATGCAAGTAACCATTAAATGGAAAATGTTTTTCCCCCTTTTTTTGAGTAAATAAACCAGAAAAGAGAGAAAAATGCAGAAGTGGGCTTGGGATTAAATGTGTTGTTTGCATTATGACTTAGTGCATTTCTAAGCCACTCATAGGCTAACAAATTCCAATTGAGATCCTCTATTTTATTTAGTATTTTATTTTTTATTTTAACGGTATCAATACAAGTCACATGTACATGATGACGTCATATTCATACATGTGGTGTTTACAAAGTTCACAAGAGCATAAGATGAAACAGTAGAATATGGAATAGAAGACCTCAAGTGAATAAATCTAATCTGAATTTTCTTTACTGTAATTGACGATTCCTCTTATGTTATAATATTATTAGTTTATAATGTATATTAATGACAATACCATAAAACATGAACTATCAGTTTACATTACAGAATCGAATACACGAACCACTACTAAATTTTCATGTAGGTACAGACGTACGCATATTGAAGAAACATCATTGATTAATTACCTTCTAGTCGTCGTATTTTTTAACACCGTTCAAACTCAACTCAAACCTTACAAACTACAAAAGATTTTCTTTCAGTGACTCATATGATTTTGTTGCAATATAGCTTACAACAAAGATGAACTTTTGTAAATATATAAGGGATAATTACAAAAACACCCCTAAGGTTTGGCCTAATTAAAAAAAACAGAATTCTTTGAAAATTATAAAAAAACCTTGAAGTTTGATTTCGTCTTATATTTTTCCCGGTGATTTTCGAAAACGTACATTTCAACAAAACCCTTGACATTTGCAAAAATATTACAGTTACCCCCCTTAAATTTAAGACAAAACGAAACATGAAGGGGATTTTTGTAATTTTGAATTATGTCTAGGTTTTTTGTAATTAACCCAAACCTCAGGGGTGGTTTTGTAATTATCCCTATATATAATTTCAAGAACTCAATAAGCAAGCAAGGGATAACTAGTTTTGGACATTGTTCTTGTGTGACACATTCGGTGCATGCGCCGTGCCACAACAAAGGTGGACTTAAATTTCGGTTTGCTAAATCTTAATCCTACTTTCGTTCTGTTTGTCATGGTGGATCAAACACAGCATGGCTTGGGCCCTTAACAGGCCGCTGGATTGTTATGGACCCACACATGACCGTCCAAAGACAGATTTTTTGTCCTTTCATTTCTAATCTTCAAATTGCCTTTTTATTGCTACTTCTATGCTGAAACGTTGGTATATAAATATTTGACTCAAATCTATACTTTTTTTGAGCAGCAGCTAACACCTTAACGGTCCGCGTCTGCCATAAAAGTATAAAAACCATAAACTAAAGGACTATCGTTTCACTTCCTTGCATTAAAATAGTGTTCGTGTATTAAAATAAGGGATAATTACAAAATACTCCTTTAAGGTTTGACTAATTACCAAAAAAATAGAGGTTTCTGAAAATTACAAAACTCAAATTGCTATTTCATCTTGTCTTCATTTTCGTCCGTCAAAAATAAAAATATTTTAAAAACCTCCTCGAGTTTTATAGATATTACAGCTTATGCCTAAGTATTGATGTTCGAAAATCTCCGTCCATTTCCGACTGTTCTCACAGAGAAAATGTAATAGGTACTAGACACCCCTTGTCTGCATTATAAGATGTATTTTTTCCCAATTAAATCCTCTCTAATTCTACCTAGGCTCTGTTTCGTTTTATTATCCCATTCAAACTCCGCTTAACGCTAGGCCTCAATTGCATATGCCCAGCCCCTGGCGCAAGCTGAATATTAATGTTATAGAGAAATACCATTTATGTTAATGACCGACTAAGTGTAAGGGTGACAAGAATGCTACGTAGAATCTTAGTTGAATTAAAAAAAATGTGCAAAACTAGCTTACTTACTGTAGTATGCTGGCGCCTGGCGGCCGGTCGGTACACGACACGCATTAAGACCAAGTCCTCCACCACCAAAGCCGTCCCATTAAACACTATATATACCCTTCTCCACACCCTTTTCCAAACCCCCCCTAAAATCTCTCTCTCTCTTTCTCTCTCTCTCTAAAACCCAAAAAAAAAAAGAATTTACAAGAATAACAAATCCACACACCAGAATGTGCCAACAAACCACCCCCGCACCACCACCCCTCGTCAAATGCAACAACAATTCATCAGACGATCATCAACCAGTACCGTTCAATAATCACGATCATCATCATCATAAAGCCCAAGAACCCGACATGTTCACCTCCTTGATCCCCAAAAGCCCAACACCAAAAACCGACAAAAAGCCCACCACCCATTTGTCTCTTGTCATCCAAGAATCCATCTCCTTGGCCCAAATAGCCTTCCCCATGATCCTAACCGGTCTACTCCTCTACTCACGCTCAATGATTTCCATGCTATTTCTCGGCCGCCTCGGCGACTTAGCCTTAGCCGGCGGCTCATTAGCCGTCGGCTTCGCCAACATCACCGGCTACTCCATCCTCTCCGGCTTAGCCATGGGAATGGAGCCGATCTGCGGCCAAGCCTTCGGCGCCAAAAAATACAATCTCCTCGGCCTTTCTCTGCAGAGAACTGTACTCTTGTTAATTCTCACTTCGCTCCCGATTTCAATTTTATGGCTCAACATGAAACGGATTTTAATGTTTTGCGGACAAGACCAAGTAATTGCAACACAAGCGCAAGATTATTTATTCTACTCGTTACCCGATTTGCTCGCTCAAGCTTTTATACATCCCCTGAGAATTTACCTCAGGACACAATCCGTTACTCTGCCTCTAACTTTCTGCGCCGCGATGTCGATAATTCTGCACGTGCCGATAAACTATCTCCTCGTTAATAAACTTGGTTTGGGGATTAAAGGCGTCGCATTAAGCGGCGTCTGGACGAACTTCAACGTCGTCGTTTCGTTGATTCTGTATATTTTCTACTCTGGCGTGTATAAAAAGACTTGGGAAGGAATATCGATGGAATGCTTAAAAGGATGGAAATCCCTTTTAAATTTAGCAATTCCAAGTTGCATTTCAGTTTGTCTTGAATGGTGGTGGTATGAAATAATGATTTTGTTATGCGGGCTTCTCGTAAACCCGAAAGCGACCGTTGCATCAATGGGGATTTTAATTCAAACCACGGCATTGATTTACATTTTCCCATCCTCGCTGAGCTTCAGCGTCTCGACGAGGGTGGGAAATGAGATAGGTGCCCGAAGGCCCGAAAAGGCGAAGCTGGCAGCCATTGTCGGGCTTTCGGGCAGCTTTGCGCTTGGGTTTTCTGCCCTGTTTTTCGCGGTCTCCGTTAGGAATATTTGGGCTAGCATGTTTACTCATGATAAAGAGATAATTGCATTGACGTCCCTCGTTTTGCCCATAATCGGGCTTTGTGAGCTCGGGAACTGCCCGCAGACGACGGGCTGTGGGGTTCTGAGAGGCACGGCCCGGCCTAAAGTGGGAGCGAATATTAACTTGGGGTGTTTTTATTTAGTGGGCATGCCGGTGGCTGTGGGGTTGGCTTTTTTCTATAAAATGGATTTTGAGGGCCTGTGGATCGGGCTTTTGGCGGCCCAAGCTTCGTGTATGGTTACGATGATGGTGGTTTTGGTTCGGACTGATTGGGAATTTGAGGCCCGACGGGCAGAAGAGCTGACCGGAGGGTATGAAATAATTCATAATGAAAACAAAGAAGTTGATGAGGAAGATGATCAGCCACTTAAAGCACAAGATTGTCTATGTTAATTTTTTTATTTTATTTTTTTTCTCAAAAAAAATAGATAGTATAACACTATACAGTATAATTAGGAGGGATTAATTTTTAATTTTATTTTTTTGATTATTGAAGTGTAAAGAGGATGGAGGGAAAACAAGAAGCGGGGTAGTTTAGGTATGATAAATTTTTTGGTAGTGGCATTTGTCTCTTGTACAACTGTATTTATTAGGTCAAAAAGGCTAATGGAATATTACCTTGCTTCTTAGTGGGATTCAAAAAGTTAGATAATTTTTTTGAATATCACAAGGCGAGTAATTACATTAATTTTCACGGCCTTGAAAATTCAACCATTTATTTGTCTATTGTACAACTGTATTTATTAGGTCAAAATATGCTAATGGAATTATGTAGCAGTCATTTTTTGTACCATTATAATGAATCTAAAGAAATTATTCGAGTTATAAATTTAGATTTTTTTATAAAATATTCGAATTATCGTTAATCACGTTTTCTGTGTATATTGGACCATAATATATTGCTTTTCAACCAGATGCATTGAACTGATTTATAATTATGTCCATGAACATATTGGAACAACTATTATGTATACGTATTATCATTTTAATTCTTGTAGTACTACGAGAAAAAATCAAATTACCTACAAAAATTTGTGGATAAGTATTAAGATAACAGTAAAGTGGTAAAATTGTCGTAGATACATATTTACCAACAAAATCTAAAATGTTGGTAAATATCTTTTGTCGGCAATTTAAAAATTGGTTGTGATTTGTTGGTATGGTTTAGGAAAAAATATTATTCTTTTACTCCGTAGATAACTATAAAATTTATTGACAAAACCATTTATGTCGGTAAATTCTACAACTGTAAGTTTTTTTGTAATGTAGTGGTATGAGAATATATAATATCATTTTTAACTCTTGTATTCAGGTGAAATATTTAAAATGCATCCTTTCATTTACCAATTTCCTTGTAATCCATCCGAGTAAAGGAAGAAGATGGTGGAGATAATATCTAATTTATTATATTTTAGGATTTTTGAATATCTTTTATTTTAGATAGTGATTTGTTTAGTATAATATTTAGTTTATCCTTTAAGTTTCCTAGTCAAGTTAGGAATTTTATTGTGCTAGGATTTTAATCCTATAAATACTTGCTATTTTATTATTTTTAGGAGGTTGAATATTATTAAGTTTGAGATTATTCTCTTTGCAATACATGTTCTTTTGAGAATTATATTGTTTTATTCAATACTTCCGGTACTATATTGCTTTATTCAATACTTTCGGTACTATATTGCTTTATTCAATACTTCCGATACTATATTGCTTTATTATTTGTATTATTTGTTGTTCTTGTTACGCTTCCGTATGCATCAGAAGATAATCTTAATCTGCAGCAAGCAAAGCTTGACTGGCCATTTATCTCAAATATTTAAAACAAACCACAATGGCACAATCTTATCTTTTTGATAATTAAATTCTATATCTTATGTTTTTGCTTTCCTGCTTTGATATTATATTACGTAACCGATAGTTAATATAACTAAGTGAATGATGATAAGTACTGATTGCAAGGAATAAACTAAAAAGAACTTTTTAAGTGTTCACATTAGTACTTTGTGACTTTAATTATGCAAAACCACATTAATCTTTTACCAATAGTACTCCAATACTAACTTTGGTTCAGAAAATTAATTATTGGGATACATCCATGTGGGCGTGTTAGAGTAATTAAATATTAAATAGTTCATATCTTTTTTTTTTTGAGAGGTGAAATAGTTCGTTAAGTTTTAGATGAGGTGTACATACAATATGTACATTAATTTTTTTTTAATCTCTGTTTTTCTCTTAGTTTTAATAGAGTCACGTTATATGTATTAATTAGAAAATTGCGAAATATTTGATTCTTGATTGATTAATCATGAGCTTATCAAAGGCCAGATTTGCTAATGCGCACGTGTCATCGTACAGGGCCAGGGTATCTCATGTGTAGTACTAAAAACAAATAATTAAAAAAGCCTTAGAAAGTACCATATAATTCTATGTAATATTTTGTTTTCAGGCAACGTAAAACTGGAACAGGCTCCTCCTTTCATTCTTTTTTCCCTGTCCCATTGTTTCTTTAATTTTTTGGAATTTTCTATTTCTATTTTTATGATTTTATCCACACGTATAATATAATTATATAAATGTATATATTCATATATCTGGGATTTTGTTTTGAATATTATATTTGGCGGCCAAGATCCGAAAGATCCGACATTGTTGAGGATGTGAATCTAATTTCTAGAAGATTTGACAATTCATATATAAACAACTACTCGCAAATTTGAGTTGTGAATAAATTGTTCTACAAATTTGACCTTATTTTTGGCCTCGTCTCCATCTGTCACCCAACCAATTCTCTATTTTCTGATTGTTTCTACTTCATTAATTAATTCTTCACACAGGAATGTAGAATACAATGTTAAAAACATAGATTTATTCCATCTAACAAACATAAAATTACGAGAAATTTGTGATCATTTAGTTTTAAATCTCAATTTCGATTACAATTAATTATCTCTTTCTCGAAACAAGTGGCAACATCTACGGTTTAATAATTCTTCCAAATTGAAACAGATCAAATTGGCAAATAGCACCACTAACACGAAGCACGCGAACTAGAAATGTCTTTCGGTTCTTTGGACTTATTGCGAGAATCCAATATATGAGTGTATGCTTTTTATGGAGTAAGAATTACGTAGCAAATGCGCAATGCACAAAATGATATATATTCAACCAATCCACCGGGAGAAAAAAACCTGGGTAGTGGGCATTAATCAGAATAAAGGTGTTACCCACTACCGCAGGTGTTGCCGCTCTTTAAATAACCTTTTGTTTTTAATTTTATTTAGATAAAATGTTTAGCAATTTAGTTTAAAATAAAAAGAAAAAGAAAAAAAAAACCTACGTGATTCATTCGAAATATTTCATTGGGAGCTAAACGCGTTTGCTAAAGGCCAAGCCCATTTTCGAGTGGCAAAACTTTAGTGGACCAGGACCGGGCTCAAAACCTCTTTTGCAATGATTGAGATGATTGTATAAGGTTGAGCGCGTGTGACCCCATTTGATCATCCACTTGTGTTATAGTTTATACAACAAATAAAGACCTTCTAGTAAAATAAACTAGGATAAACTATGATTTGTAGATGTGGGATAAAGCCCTTGGACGTTTCTTTTTCCCTAAGTAATCATTATGTGCAATATTAAAAATATCATAATAAATTTTTCATTTTTCTAGAATTCGGTTTGAGAAATAAAAATATTGTTGAACATCTTCGAACGTAGATTAATAATATATAATTTAATTCCTCGGTTAAATATTTAGCCACCGAAAAATTGGTCAAAGTCGGAATTTTTGACACCCACTTTATCAAAACCAAAATTTCCAACAGAATGTACATTATAAAAACATAGATTTATTCCATCTAACAATTTGCGAGCAAATCGAATCATTTGTGATCATTTAGTTTAAATCTCAATCAACCCACAATTTCGATTACAATTAATTATCTACTTCTCGAAACAAGTGGCAACATCTAATTAATAATTCTTATTTGTACAGATCAAATTGGCAAATCTTGTAGTGGCCAATATATTGAGGTCATATCATGGCAATCAAGATTCGATTCACTTTGAAAATTTTAGCAGCGTATTTAACGTACGGAATGTGTTAATTGTTAATAAATGTTCATGTGGAGAGAGCAAATGAGCCGTGCAATTTGCATATATTCTGTCCTTCGGCACCTCAGGCATGTGATATTAATTACTATCCTAGGCAACATTTTTGTTTAGTACTATGATTTTCTGGAATCAATATATGTACCTTAAATTAGCTATATTTGCATAATTTTTTACAAGAAAAAATATTGTTCACCCTTTGTAAGGGGGTTGCTCAGGGTTCGAACCATGTATTTTTCAATTCTGTGAAATTTATCCCCTCCCCACCAACCACTACTCACAACTTATTAAAAACAATGACAATTCGCAATTAAAATGGTCAAAATTAATGGAGCTTGTAAAATAATTTTTTTTTTATGAATTTTTTTTGATTCACCAACTTTTTAAAAACAACTTATAAGCTCTTAACATATTATTTTGGGTTTACCAAACATTTAGAGAGCTCATAAGATTTATATGCTATGGCAAAGTGGCAAACACCCTCTAATTATTCGATCGAAGGTCATTATAATAAAAAGTGTGAAACCTCCCAAGTTTTATAAAACCAACTGAAATTTCTCGTACTTTTATAATGGAAGTCAACCAGAATCCACACGCTAAAAAATGATTTTATTTTATTTTACCTTTTCTTTAATTTAAATCCGTACTTAGTTGGGAAAAAATAAATTAACGAATATTTTATATCTTGTGATTCATAAGCTCAGTTGCTTTTTTTTTTTTTTAATCTCTGTCTCCCTTTGCTTAATTATGTAACAAAATTAATATTTAAGCCTATAAGGTTTGGTAGGGTCAACGCCCAAAGTAGGGATTTCGTATTTGATCAGTCATTGGCAATGAACCTGGAATCCTGTCCTTCAGTTTGGGCTATACAGTATCTGGTGAAAATCCGGTAAACCCTAAAACATATTTCCAGGCTATTAATTTATTTTATTTAATTATTTTAAATTTTGAAGATTTTTGACATTTTTGAAGATTGTGTAATTTTTCACTTCGGGTACACTTACCTGGTTTGTAACCATTTCTTCAAGAATTTCTTGAGAGTTCAGAGGTAATAATACAAATCAGTATTAGAGGATTTTGCTCTAAAATTTTGTGCCAATTGACCTCGAAAAATAAATTTGAAAGTTGATGTGGTATTGTTCTACATTGTCACGTGTTAACTATTCTAAAATTATCCCCAATATAGGGGGCTATTTACACTCAAATGTTAAATGATGCGATTTAACGAGGTATGACTTTACTATCGTGTGGACTGAACCTTGTGGACTTTATAAATTCAACTTAAGAATGACAATCAGTTAGCTTTGATGACTTGTGGATTATGACATAACCTATCAATTATTAGGAATAGAGTTGGTAAAACCAGTCCAACCAATGATAAGGTCGGTTGGGCTGCAGTTTCTTAGGCCAAGAAGGAATCAGGTCTATTTGACATGGCCCGGCCAGCTCCTGGCATGCAATTTGAACTAAATTTCATAGCATGGAACCTTGTTTAGCCCCAAAATTAATGCTCCAGATACTCCAAATAAATTCCGACTCAGCTTATCTCTTTAGCCCGTCCAACTAGTACTGATATAACCCTGACCCATTTGCCACCTCTAATTATGAATCATGAGGAATCAAACACATATTGGTGTGTAAATCGATGTGTCACACTTGGTTTACATATCTAATACACAAAACTATTATTTAATATATCACTAGTAATTTATCGAAATATTTCCTACAATACGACTTTATTTCAATATTATTCACAAATGACCACTTTCAATTATATTTTATTTCGAATAATGAAATAATATGATCTTATTTAGTGTTCCATAATTAATTTGACTACATTGAATTTTTATTTTTTTTTTGACAAACTACATTGAAATTTATAAAACAATAATACACATACACACATGAAGGTTCCAAGATTTCTGAATAATGGTAATTTGTTCCTCGAACAAGGAACAAGAACTTCTACTCCAATCGAAATTTACAGATAAGATTGCTAGTACTGTTTCCTAGGATGGAGTCGACTGCATCGAACTTGTTTAAGGTTGTAACTATTTTGAAAATTTGTCTCATCGATGAAAGCCAATAATTTCTTAACCTAATATTATTTAATTACTAAACTAAAGTCCAAACACTAGATTACAATTGAATTAGTGGGTTGCTGATTTTAACTTTTATTTTATGTTAATTTTAAAACTTATAATGATGACAACCCTTATCTTCCTTTATATTTATAATATCCAATTTTCCAAGTATTAGATATCATTATAAAATTGTTAGTTTAATTAAGTTAATGTGATCAAAGCAATCGGGATTCGGGATCTGTTTAAACAAGAAAACTAATAAAATAAAATAAACAAATGTATTACAAAAGTAAATGTAAGTTGATCAGAAGTATGTCGGAATTAAATTAATTGTTACTCAAAAAGTCAATACTAAGAATTTATAACGAGGGATGTTTAAGCCTTAAATCTGCCTCGAAAGGTCAGAACACGGTTGACCCCTAAGGCCTGAAAGAATCAAGAAAAATAAACTAATTAATTGCATTATTACTCCAGAAAAAATGTAGATCCAGGTATCTATGATTCTTCTTGATTCACAATTTACTAATCTCCTCGCAATCTTTCACATGTGAGTCGAAATCAAAATTTAATTATGCAACTTGTTTTTTTCCTTTTCAAATATAAATGTTTATAAACATTATAATACAAGAACTATTATATACCTTATTTGTATATAAATAATGCTGCTAAAATCTGTAGATCACTTCTAGTCAAGGAATCTGATAAATCGGTCCAACTTCTTATTTGGAACTGATGAATTCTTCGGATGTGAACTAGCATATAACACACAGAACAAGGCTGGAGGGTTCTGTGTTGTCTCAAGGAGCCCCCTCGCTCCAACGCTCAAGTAAGCGACTGTATGAGAAAAAACGGAGCAGAAAGACCACAGTTAAGAGTAATTAATTGTGAATTACTTACAAATGAGATGGATGAACCTTTTTATACAAGGGTTATGTTAGCGGGGCTCGTGGGCCGCGTAAGAGAAAATGACTTTTGGGTCCGATAATTTTATCTGTAGCCCAATAATTAGTAAATAATATTGGATAATTAACGAGATTAAGGAATTACGTTAATAATAATTATAATAATGATGATAATAATAATGAAATGACTTTTTGCCCCCAACAATAACAAATTACTCTTAGGAGACTTTCTTAACATAATTTAGCACTTATTAAAATCAGTTTTACGTAGTACTTAAGATAAGAAAGTCATTCTACCAATTGAAACATCAAAGAGTTTATTAATATTTAATCGATTAAACTTTTATATATCTACAATCAAACTATTACTATTAAACAACAATGCATCTCAATTAAATCTTACAATTAACAATCCCTCAAAAAAAAAAATCTTACAATTAACAAACAATACGACAACTAGCATTTAACCATCGATAATCTATTATGAATTTTATGATTAATTTCAACATTTTATTTTCAAATATATATTTTTATGGATTCGAATATTTTTAAATTTTATTATTATTATAAGTATAAAGTATGAAAATTATTCAAGAATCTGACCCCTCACCCATCATGGCCATGTGATGGAAAAGATAAGTGGGGAAGATGATAGTATCATTTGATGCATGTTGGTCCACTGCACTAGAGGTATTTAGAGCGTCCACGAATTGAGGTTTAATCATTGATGGCTCAGATCCTTTCATCAATTTTTTGGTCCTATCCCATTAACTAATCAACAGAAATGTATCCAGAAAATAATGGCCTGATGGAACAGCGAAAAGGATTATGCACCATGCTGTACATGATAATTTCTGGTGTAGATTCTAACATGACTATATGTTCAAAATTGGGAAGACATAAACGTGATTTTTATATTGTAGTTTTATATTATGTTTTTTAATACGTGTATATTATATATATATATATCAGGTATGCACATAATTACGTATATAGATAACTAATTTTAAGCATATATTTTAAAAAATATTTTTTTGAAGACTATTTTAAAAAATATTTTCTATATATAAAAAGATACAATACAAAATTATAATAGAAAGTCAACATTCAATCTAGGGATGTCCATAGCGTGGGACGGGGGCGGAGGAGCATTCCCCATCCCCGTTTCCTCCTCCTAAATTGATTTTTTTTGAATAAAATTTATATTATTTTATATTTTTAATTATTTTAAATATTTAAATAAACATGTAAATTATATTGAAAGTTAATAAAAAAACTCTTTATACAAAATAAATAGAATAAATTAAGGATTTTATCATTTTAGTATATATATGTTAAATTTGGGGGGTTAGTACATTTCCACGAGATAAACATACCCAATATATGAAGGGAGAAGACCAAGTGAGGGTTTCATCCTAAACCCTGTTGATAAGATGAGTATAACAATGTTCTTTTACTCTAATTAATTAATGTGATACAATTCACAAATGATATATTTCAATAATTATGATGTGGACATATTTATAATATATTAAATATATTAAAAACATTATAATATTAATATATATACAAATCTCGGGTTCCCACAGGAAATGGGATGGGGAATACAATCCCCAACCCCTGTTCCCACCAATGGGGAGAAAATGTTCTCCCTCTCTACGGAGGAAAATTTGGGGAATTTTCCGTCCCGTTGTAAGTGCTATTACAATCAACTCAAATTCTGTCATGTTTTAATAGTAACTAACTTAAAAAAGAAAAAGAAAGAGAGAGAAGATATGGCTGTCTATATTATGGCTGTCTATATTGAAGTAATAAATTCGGTGAGGGTGCATATATGCGGCGCCTGAATCTCTCGACTTTTTTTTTGATAATAAATAAACAAATAGAAAAACTGACGCTGACTTAAGGGATGACGTGTAACAGGGTATTAATTATTCCCTAAGTACGTTTTAGGTCTTGTATTAGAGTGGCAGTTCCGAGGTACCTATAGCCTATAATCATTATTAATTATACATAATCTTCAAGTGATGGGCAGTTGCATGTCACAGACTGTATTTTCATACTCAGTTCTCCGAATTTTCAACAAATATAAGATAGTATAAACTCTACTTATTTTGTTTTTTAAAACTAACTTGGGTGGAAATATGATTAAAGATGAAAACATTTAAGTGCAGGAAAATACTGTGACTGGTAAAAAGGTAGAGTGTCATAAGACACTTGGTTTGTGATGATAAAAAGGTAAAAGAGTAAATTTGTAGTTAGGGTTGCAAAATAAGTCAATCAATCAAGTTAGTTTAGATTTACGTTAAGCGCTTGACCACTATTCAATTCTCACATCTCACGTAGGAATCGAATCGAGACCTACTAATTTTAAAGCATCCACCTTACCATTAGGGCAAAATCTCATTTAGGAGATCTATTCAAATTCAACCCCTAACATTTGTACATATCTTGATTTGAAATCATATAAACTTGACTTGTAAACAATCACATCAAACTTATGAACTTCAAACTGATTTAAGTGCATTAATAATCGTAAGTTTGAAAGTTGAAAATTGAAATTACTCTTATTTCATTAGAAGGCATCATGCAACGGAGCACTAATCGTGTTTCTACTTAACTTTTATTACAAGTGGAGTGCTAATTCCGGTCAAAGACGACCAACTTGATATTTTACCAAATTGGGCTATATTTTTTTAGACTAAAAATAGCCCTATTAAGCCCATTAAGCCCCAAAACCAGGCCGGTCCGATTAGCCCGAATTTTTTAGTGTAATTTCATGGGTCGACCTGGGCTCCAATTGTAGCGCCCCAGTTATTGTTTGGCCCAGTCCAGCCCCGACGTGCACATTTTGACAACTCTAATTACAAGTAGATCGAATTTTTCTAACGAGGCCCAACCTTTTTTTATAACACATAAATGAAACACCATAAAAGGTAGGAAATCTTATGTATGTAACAAATGCCTAAACTATTATAACTCAGTTGTTTGAACATTTGTGATCCATAGCATTAACCCGAGATCAAATTTCATCGATCTCACTCCTCTTAAGACTTTGTCTCGGAAAAAATGACTAAACTAAATCACGAGCTTGTAACTCGAGTCTTTAAATTTCTTTGTGAGATTTATAGACCCCCTCCAACTACTCCTCCTAACTCATTAAAAAAATAAATGCCTAAACTAAAACAAATCTTGTTGCAGTAATATAACTTCTCTATTTAAGTCCAATATATTATTAGATAACATTATTTTGTGAGTAAAAATATAAAGTCGTGATAATTTTTTTCTCATAGTAACAACTACGATCATGAATATATCAACACGGCTTGCATATGACTCTTATATTAGAAAACAAAAAACACAAAAATGCCTTCATTTTCACAATCTTTCTCGTATGATGTATCTTAAATAGACAACTAAACACCCCTTGTGGATTTAGATTAAGTTTGACTGCCGATATCAAAAAAACAAAAATGAAAACACTAAAATGCAAAGAATTTAGGTACCCATTCATCACTACATTGTGCCAAATGGACCTTTTATGGTTAAGTTGAGTTAATTAACTTTGTCAAAATGTCCAAAAAGGATTAATTAGTCTCCTAAGCTAGCGCCGCCCAATTTTAAAAATATATGCGGCCCAATGAAATCGTCCAGGCAAATTATAATGTAGTTCTAAGTCACACAACACCAAACAATGTTTAATTGTGATGATTAATTATGAATTAAAAATTCTTAATTAATTAAATATTGTAATTATTAATGTTTGACTATTAATCGTTACCCTTTTCGTTGCATATTGGGATTTTTTTTCTAACATTTACACTTTATATCCTTTGCAAACCACCAACGAGTATCCTAACTAAATTAATATTGTAACTAGCTAGTAGTGTTAAACTCGTAAATAACGTATGGAGAAAATATAGGATAATATAGTTTGGAGGAAAAATATGTTTTAATATTATATAGCTATACATATCAAATAGATGGTAATGATAATAAATAATCTTATTATAAATATCATTTGATATATGTGTATTATCTATATCACTTTTTTATTAAAATAAAAAAGAAAAACAAATCGAAAACAAGTTTTCTCAGAAAATGATGTCCATAAGATAAAAGCATCAACACATTGATCATAACATTAAAATCTAGCTTAATATATATGGAACGTGTGAAAGAACTGTTAATTATTTTAGCAAATAAAAGTGCATGTGTTATATAGCTATAGTATAAGATAAAATTTATTGTTAGCAAATGTGGGTCGTAAATCACATATTTACACGTATAAAAGGTTGAATGGTTATACCTATTTGCAACAAAGTCGTCGATCCATGTTTCCACCATCAGACTCATCTACAAGTCTTCTATTGATTGAACCACAAACAACGAACAAACCATTAGCAATCTTTCGATTAAATCCATAAGCAAATCATGAACCGTCTTTCACGTTGTGGTAAATAACTACTAGAGTTATTTACTTAATATACACTCACCTTAAATCATATGAATTTGTATGAGATAGATTTCTGTTATCTTAAGTAGGAGACTAAAATATCAACTAATAATAATATAGAGAAAGATATAAAAAGATAAATATCAATCACCAGGTTTTTTTCCTATTAGATATAGTTGCAATATCAAGATGCATGTTAATCAATTAGATTCCAAATCTTTCTTTAAATGAAAGATATGATGCATGCAATCTCCAATTCTTATAAACCAATCTAAAATTAATGTTTATTTATTTCTTTGATATTCATTTCACTTGGTAATTTCCATATGGATTTATCAACATATTCAATTGTTTTATACAAAAATATATTAACATGTAAGATTTTCAAAATGACTCCAAATAACAAGAATTTGAAATTCACCAAAATAACTCGAAATATAGCTCAAAATTGGAGTTTAAAGATTTGTAATCTTTTTAGTATGATATCATCAAAACAAGTTCAATAAACTTGTTATCATGAATCAGTTTGGAATCCTTAGCTTCAAATTCATCAATGATATCTTGACAGGCCTTCAAATGGACGAGACATGAAATGTCACACATGAAGATCATCCATAAAATTAGAGATGTGATTATTGTTAGAAACACACATGTAACATAATCTCAATTGATTTGGATTCGATTTCTTATCCTTTAATTTGAAAAAGACAAATTGATATTTGGTTTAAATAAATCATATAAAGTCGCTTTTTTACAATTTCTATTTAATTGAAGTTTAGAATGAGAGGGTCCATATTCAATATAACACAAAACTAGTAATATCTAAGTCGTAAATTAACTTGGAACTTGGCATGTAACTCTTCCTTTAGTGATCACATATCCAATAAAAAAACTGCAAAAACCACCAAGCATATTTAGCGAAATTAAACTTTCCAAGAAAATTCAACACATAAATATTGCAAGAAATAAATTAAATTACAAGATAACAGAAACAATTATTCTTCTTTAAAAAAAATAAGAGGATATAAGGAAACTTATCTACGAAATTCATTGTGGAAGTTGCTGCCAACACAATTGATTTCCTCCATCAAAATCCTGAAATAATAACAGAATGGCCATGCCACAATTAGGACTAAAATGGTGAATTATTTGGAGTGCCTTTTTGTTCTAAACTTTGGGATTTATAAAGGAATAACATCAAAAATTAAGGAAACTCTTAACATTTAAAGTGTCACCAATTAATGTATATAAATTGAACACCACCATCAAATTGCAAGGGTATAGAGCAAGTGGATCAAACCTTTCACATGGAAGGGGAATCAATTTTACATGAAACAATACCAATTGAATTTTTTTTAATTATGCGAAAAGGCACTAAACTCAAAATAATTTTCTGAATTACTCTTTGAACTGTATAACCATATGGCCTTTTAGATGGACCAACCATTTAACTCAAACCCAACTACTTTCCTAACCAATAACAAGTTGATTTGACCCAATTAAATAAATTGGGTCCTTAAGCAAGCCTTGCAAGCTGGTCATGAATATATTAATTGGGAATGTAGGTTGACCCTTAATAGACCCCATAAGTCAGTGCCTTACCTCTGTAATTACTGGAGTAAAGTACATAACATATATTTTTGAATCCATAATTTCATAAATATAGTGTTCCCAGTACATATATATTGAAGGGCAATGATGTTGCGACTTGGGTATTATTTTTCTATAACACTTAGCATAAGATGCATGCATCCCCTGCAATATACATTAAGTGTGGCCATATGGAAAATTGAATTCCCCTTTATTATAATATTCAAGAAACAAGTGCTAATAACAATTAGTGTCAATTGATGTCATATAATTTCTTTTCAGGTACGGGAAAACCCGAAACTGATAACTTTTAGGTGTGCAGTAAGTAAATAATTATCGGGCTCAATGCAATAGCCTGCAAATCACGTCAACTAGGTAATTTAATTAGAGCCGGCAAAAACAACGTGGCAAGTTGATCAAACTGGATTGGGCTGCAATTTCATAAGCTCGATTTGACCCAACCCATTGACTGGTCGGGCCAGTCAGTCGGCCCGATTGATCCAATGCAAATTCAACTATATTCTAAAGTATGCGATGGGTTGGGTTCCAAAAATGCACCCCAATAAATTTTGGTCTGACCTAGTTTCGCCATTTGGCTAAGCTGCCTAGTACTGGCCAAACCAGATCCTTTTTGCCAACTCTAGGCAAATCGCATTAGGCAAGTCATATTCGGCAAGCTCGACCGAAAAAATTTGTGTAGGGGATTCGAACTCGTGATCAAAAAATCCCCAGTCACTTACTCCACTAACTTGGCCACCCACATGGATGTACATATATTCTTAACCTCTAATTCTGAAGCATGCATCCAAATGTCAAAGCAAGATGTGTACTGCCACTAGGAGGAATTTTGAATTTGAACCGATTTCAGGGATCTAATCATTTATATGGATAAGCATTATCTTCTTTAGGAATAATAATGAACCCTTTTTTTTAGGGTAGTAGATATATGTTCCATCTCGCAAGACTCAATTGAATTGATCAAACAAGAATCAAGAAGTATCACATTCATTTGGCATTTCATTTACGTCAGCAGCGATCCCCTTAATTACACATCAATATTTTGTCCAACAACATAATTTAAAGTGTTTCCAAATCATACATACAACAATGTAATAATATGATAAATTATTAGTTTGAAATTGATCAAAAATATATGACATAGTGATTAAATTAAATCATTTTATCCTCAAAAGGGCTGGCAATAAAAAAGGACAACTAGGACTGGATGACACCTTATCCGTCATAAACAATTGCTCCCAAAAACGACCTCTCTTCGCCGATCACCTTCCAAGACGAAGTCCACCGTGAAACCCGCACAAGGGGGCCGGAGAGGGGCTCCCGCGCACCCTCTTTGATGCTTAAGTCGATATCTTGGAAAGGAAGCAAAGGCTAGAGAGAGAGAAAAAGCAATGTAACAAAAAAATGAGATTAGGTTAGAATGAACCTGGGCTTGGGCCTTTTATACCTTAGCTAGGATTAGGGTTTCCGTAAAATTCGGGATTCCGTTACGATTTGGTGTCGAGTCATCATTAGATTAGGATCGGATCTCTTAAAAACCCTAATTTTACGCCGTAAGACCATACCTCGACTGTTTCAAAACACCTACCAATGTATTGATATAAAGCCCCTTTAATTCTCAAAAGGCATCCCGATTTGCCTCATACATCTTTCGGGCCGAGTGAACTATACCCCAAGTCCTTATACAACAACGGTCAACAACAGACGCCCTAGCCACGCAGGCTTGACAGTCGGTTTAATACAACGGACCTTACATAGGTCGGCCCAATAAGATCCCTTCGTAACCATACTCGGGCCTTAACAGTCGGCCCAATACTCATGCCTTTAAGATCCGCCCCATAATCGCGTAAGCCTCCTCGAGATCGGCCCGGTGCTTAATGCTTAACAGATTAGCCCAATACTATGGGCCTTGCCATTTCGGCCCAATGCCGTAAGCTTTCATGTCTGGGTCGGTTGAACACAATCTTTTGCCCTTAATCATAAACAATCATATTCCAACGAAATAATTCCAACGGAATAAAAAACATTGGAATTTTCAAAATTCAAAATGGAAATTCCAATGCTTCAAAGATACCATTGGAAAATTTCAAAAAAAGTCAAGAATAACCAAAACCATTTGGTACTATTGGAATTTTTTTCCATTGGAATTTTCATTGGAATTTTGTCATTCCAACCGCCATTATACCAATGGTGCTTTTTCATTGGAATTTAGATTTGAATCGATAATTCCAATGGAAATTGGTCAAATACCAATGGAATTTTTCGTTGGAATTCCTTTGTTTTTTCTTGTAGTGTACTCTTTTTTAAGTATAGATTATTGAACCCTTTTAATTATTCTAACACATTTTCTCACGAACTACAAGAAAACAATCAAATTCGAACGAAATAATACCAACGGAATAAAAAATATTTGGAATTTTCAAAATTCCAAGAAATTTAATGTTGATCATTAGTTTGGTTCTATTGACCATAACGTTGGAAAATTTCAACAGAAAGTCCAACGATAAACAAAACCATTTTAACATTTTGTTGGAATGTTTTTTCCATAGGAATTTTTGTTGGAATTTTGTCATTCTAACTACCATTATACCAATGGTGTTTTTTCATTGGAATTTTGTTGGAATCGATAATTCCAATTGTGGAATGGCCAAATACCAACGGATTTTTTTCGTTGGAATTTTCTTTGTTTTTGCAGTGACGTGCAAATGATTGTTTATAAAATATTTTATGTGTGGCGGTTAGACTTGAATTCAGATCTCTTTTGTCATATTAATGACCTTAATATCCCAAAACTTAAACTGTTAGAGAATTGAGTCATTTAATATTTAAGTACTTTTGATGTCTTAATTGAACACAAACATTGTACAATTTCTAATCTTGTAAAGCAAATAGAGATACTAATGAACTACTTCAAATATCTGCTAACCCCTAAGGAGCATTGCCCTCTTAACATCAAACATCAATCAATATGTACATAAATTATTGAAGCAATAATAGGAAGAAAAAAATGTACGTCTTTATCAAATTATGGAAGATGATGAATTCTTGAAAATGCCCCAAAATGAATACAGCTTTGTCTGATTAAGACACTCCAAGTGGGATTGATACTTCACGTACAGATAAACATCTCTACTATAGCTTTATCAAATAATCACATGTATGATCCACTTTATAAGTTAGATATATCAATTTTTGGGAAATTGCCCTTAATGAAATTAAAGTCAAAAGGGATGGGCCCATGCTTTAAAGTTGTGATTAAAAAATTAAAAATCCAAACACTAGATAGAATAGTGTCACCCTGCCTGTCAATATTACACATATCACGATAAGCAAATTAACCCCCCCAAAAAAAATTGGAAAATGAAAAATTGGGATGCATCCTTTCGAGGAGACAAGAATTTGTGATGCAATGAAAGTGAAATATGTCCGTGGCTTGATGAATTGAATGGCCGTAATTGAATGTCAACAATATTGGGCTTCTGGATCACATGAAAAGACACTATCTTTTCCAATTATTCAATCTCAAATTCTTCCTCATTACGTATGTATGATCTATTTATGATTTTTTTTTTGTGAGATTCTTTTTTTTTTCCCAATAATACCATGTTCATATGAATCTGATTGGATATATATTTATCGTTATTTTAGCCACACCTTATGTTGATCAATAAGTAATGACCATATTCGCACTATACCTACAAATGCATTTGATCAAAAATAGGCTGCTGATTATAAAAGTAAAGTATAATATAAGTGGAAAAAACCTAGGAATTGAATTAAAACATTCAATTTTAACATTAGTTTAACATAAATTAGTGATTCGGAATTCAAATTTTAGCTGTCCAATACGCCGCCTGGTGCTGAATTTTAAGGAGAAAATCTTGAAAAAGTAAAGTTAAAAAGCAATAAATTAAATTATAAATTAAATGAAATAATGATAATAGTATATGTTTCATGGATGGCCTCCATTAAATGTTATTCAATAGTAATTTAAAAGCAATCCATGCACGAGGGCTGTTTATTTAATTCTGAATTTTAAATTCCGTCGCATGAAATTTTTATCTTTCAAATTTTGAAAGGGTAGTCAAATTAATACTAATATTTCTTGTGTGGAATATAAAATTAACATTATTTAATTTTTATGCCAGCCGCCAATCTAATCATATCTTCATGAAAAAAATAAATTAATATTAAAAGTAGGAATATTTATTATTTCACGTGTGACGAAATTTGCTTCCCATTTGGAATTAATAATATTTATGCATGCATTAGTTCATACTACACAGTGATGGGTCTTGCTAAAGTTATTATTTGAATTTGTATATAATAACAAGATAAGCTAAATCGCCTTAAAAAAATTTTTTTTTTTTAAACGATAGTTTTATATATAATCAAGAAAAAACATACAAAGAGGCTAAATAGCCCAATCCATAAGATTACATAGAGCGATCCGTATGGAAAGCAATTTTCCGATTCAAACCGAAAGATCGAAAATGCAAGATAAACTCACAAAAGGTGGTGGTCACAATCTCAAATGAAAAGAAAAATACGGGGCTTGGAAAAATAACAAATGAAAAATTTTGTAACAAGAGAAAAAACCAAAACTCCATCAAATGGCTAGTAGTTCCAAACCGTCACAAAACCTTCCTTCAATCATCAAAATGCTCGGATCCAACTTCATCTCGTGTCTTTCTTCGATGAAACCATTATGAAACCACCTTCTCGCAAGTATATCAACCACCAAAGTCACAGATCAAATTCATCGGCCAAATGTACATCCAAAAAGACCAGGATCTTGAACCCAAATAGACAGATCTCAAAAACAAAACAAACGAAAACAAAAATAAAAAACAAAAACAAAAATAAATTCCCACAACGGAAACCAAACACTCCCATTAAGAGAGACTAAAGTCCCACAAGGGGAAAAATACACTCCCAAATCGAGAAAACGCAAGAAACCAAAAAACTAGAGCATTTTAGTTGTTCCCCATCCTCTTTATTGGAGGAATGGGGGAAAAATAAGTATGTGGTTGAGAAGATGTAGAGAGAAGGTAGAGGGAATGGAAGAAGAGAGAAAGAAAGGGGTTGTGCCTTAAAAAAATTAAGTACGACTCTATCTCGTAAAGATTTTAGCCTGATTACTTTTGGCTGATTATGTATGCTGTGTGATAAAGTTTATGTACTTACGTAATATTGGTGTACATATTAGTTATTTTTAATAAAACAATTAAATATATCATTATTTTAAAATTTAAAAAATTAAATATTTAATTAAATACATATATATATATATATATATGGTAATGTACATATTGTCGGCCCCACCAACCAGGTGGGATCTTCTGTTCTACAGAAAGGGTGTCTTATCTCATATAGTCATATTCCATTACACAGATAATTATCACGCGTGTATAACATTACCGTATTAATTTTGAAGAATAAATCTATTTTTAAGGAATTTTGAAAAATAAATCAAGCCTCACACCTAAAATAAACCTCAATGGTTTAAAATATAAAATATCACAAAAGCAAAAATATAATTTACTAATCATGAAATATATACAATTCCATTCCTTGCTAATTAATCACATTTGCTTCAATTTAATACTAAATAAATGGGTTGTAGTTTTGGAGTATAAATCTTCTTTTACTTTATACCGCAATATTGTAGTAAATTATTATTGGATATATTTATAATAAAGTTAGTCATTGTAATAAATGACAAAAGAAATAATAAGTACTGTATGCGTGTATTAAATTTAAATTAAATATTTGAAGATATTATCATACACGGGAATAATGGCAGCAGGAGAGGTGGGTGGCGCCCTCTCCGGGAGGCAAGAAGGCTATCTGGCCTGTGTTGGCTTTTGCTCCACCAAACATTACATCCCAAATCAAGGATACGGATACGGATCACGACTCCATTTGCAATTTGCATACATGCATGATAGATTGGTTAAAGGATTAAATTTTCATTTGCCAAGATTAGGGTGAAAATTCGGATGGGGTCGGATTGAAGCATATTATGCACGATAAACCGACAACTTGAATCGGCATATTTATTCACGTGTGACCAAGGGCGTAGACTAGGGTGGGGGCCAACCTGCCCCCCCGCCTCTTTTTTAACTTAATTTTATCAAGCAATAAAAAATTAGAGTTATTAATTGTTTATATGGCTTTTTTTTTAGTTTTACATCCAAAGACATCCCATTTTTGTGTGTAAGTTCACCCTACTTTTGTGGGCTAGATACGCCATTGTGTGTAACCCAAATCTAACCCATAACTTGTATATTCTAAAGACTTGAATAATCCATCTTTGAATTAAGTTTGAAAAGATGAATTTACATTTGATAAATAATTTAGATTAAAAAGTTGAAATGGTTTTATTCTTAATGTTAAATGAGATAGTCATTCAATATGGTATTAGGCGGAGTCAAACAAGAGGTCCTGAATCCGTAATCAAGTTTTGCACATTTTTATTTTTTTAATGCAAGGTCCTGAGAAAGATTAGACTAGTAGAATTAAATTCCAAATCAATCTTGAACTACGTACAACTAATTCTCTGTCACGATTTTATTTTTTTTTTTTAATAAGTTAGGAATATTGATTAGAGATGAGGTTCAAAACAAAAAAACTAAAAGCTAGCGGGTCCTAACCTCGATTAACACTCTTAGAAAGAGTGAGTGATACCACTTATACATTAATTTGATTCCTGATTGAAATAATCACAATCATGTTTTGCACATTATTCCTTTTGCTGATGCGTTTTCCTCAATGTAATGATTATATCTCTCTCTCGAAACAAAGTCAAAGTGAAACAAGTGTGATTTAGTGACAATTGCCTAACCACCTTAATTAATTTAGGATTAACATTAACAAAAAAGTTAAGTGCTTTTGCATAGATACTTACGTGTGATCATCTTGGGCGAAGATAAGCTGAAAATTGGGCCTAAATCTTGGCCCTATCCTCAGAAAAAGTGAACTTATGAAAATTCTCCACTTATGTCAAAAAAAAAAAAAAAAAAAACAACTGTAGATGAAAGATGGGATTGTGTTGGGATCTCTGAGACACCAATTTCGAGATTTCCTCAAATGTCCATTTTCCCCCAAATCTAATTAAATTTAAAATCTTATCCCATAATTAGGATAAAATCTTTTTAAACGCCATGTAATATAAGATACGTCAACTCACCCGTGATAATTGTTAGAATAATTAACATACATTATTGCAAGAGAAAATGGGAAGAAGGATTCTATAGAACTTGAGTCTTGAAATGCAAGAGTACAAAATACAAATTGGGGAGGCTACCATTAAATAGACAAACCCTAGGTTAAACACAAGAAAGTGAAAATACAAAACTACCCTCACTAATATAAACTAATATAATTCTAACATCCCCCCACAAACTCATGATGATGTAGTAGAAATCATCGAGAGTTTGCCAACCAAGAAACGAAAGCGCGGAAGCGGATGCGACTTGGTGAAAAGATCCGCAATCTGTAAAGATGATGAGATGAATGGTAAGTCGAGAGTCCCATGTTGCAGGTGATGACGAGTGACATGACAATCGATCTCAATATGCTTTGTTCTTTCATGGAAAACTGAGTTGTGAGCAATCTGAATAAAGACTTTGGTTATCACAATGCATGGGAGTAGGTGAGGATAAATGAACACCCATATCTGCAAGAAGCCAACGTAACCAAACTATTTCAGTTGTAGTAGAAGCCATTGCCCGATACTCTGCCTCTGTGGAGGATCGAGACACAACATTTTGTTTCTTACTCTTCCAAGAAATAAGTGAGTCTCCAAGAAAAATACAAAAACCAGTGGTGGATTTTCGATCAGTAGGATCACTAGCCCAATCCGCGTCGAATATGCCTCAACTCTAATGAAGATGTAGATGGAAACAAAAGACTCTCGAAAAGAGTAGTACCGGAGGTATCGCAAGATACGAGTAATCGCAAATAATGACCCAATGAATGTAGTGGGGCTAGTAACAAACTGACTCACAATATGAACAGCATATGCAATATCTGGACGCGTAATGGTTAGATAAACCAAACTTCCAACAATAGTGCGATATAAGGTAGGATCAGATAATGGTGTGCCATCAGAAGGAGAATATCGAACATTAAGTTCAAGGCGTATCAAGTCCGAGTATCGTAAGACGAGCTCGATCAAGTATGTCGAATGTACTTGGGTGTGAAAGAAGATAACCTCGAGGGAGCGGGCTACCTCAATACCCAAGAAATATCTCAAAGGTCCCAAATCTTTCATTTCAAAGCGAGAAGCTAACTCGATTTCAACAATGCAATCCCATCAACATCATCACCGGTGATAATCATATCATCAACATATAAGGAAAGAAGAATAATACCAGCACATGTACGCTTGAAGAAAAGGGCAGAATCATGGTTACTGGAACTAAAACCAAGTGAAGTAAGCTTAAGAGAATTTTTCAAACCAAGCCCGTGGAGCTTGTTTGAGACCATACAATGCTTTCTTAAGCTTGCAAACTTCGCCACGATTATGAGGAACTCCGGTGTGGTGGGATCATGTACACTTCTTCTTGAAGATCACCATTCAAGAAGGCATTTTTGACATCCAATTGAGATATGTGCCATTTTCGGGAAGAAACAAAGAATAAAATACGAACGGTAGTCATCTTTGCAACGAGGGCAAATGTTTCCTCATAGTCCCTACCATCTTGTTGTGAATAACCTTTAGCAACCAATCGTGCTTTATATCGCTCAATCTGAACCATCGAGTTGGTTTTAATTTTATAAACCCAACGCGAACCAATTGCCCGTTTACCAGGTGGTAAAGATACCAAATCCCAGTGTTTGTTTTATGCAAAGCGAAAGTTCTCGATCATAGCATCTTTGCCATAAAGGATCGATGAATCGCTCTTTATAGGAGTGTGGTTCGAAATTTGGTGAATAGAGGACAAAAAAATGAAGCAAAGGCGGGAGAATAAGAGGAATAAACAAAGTCGTAATCGAGTGGACTTACGTGTACGTTGGGGATATCGAGGAGGCAAACGATCCACAATTTCGGGAAGCGATTGGGTGCCGTAGGCGTAGGCGCAACAAGATGTCGATGAGTCTCTATCGTATTATCCGAGAATGGATCAATATGAACAAGATCGAGTTTTGGAGATCTTTATGAGGACTAGAGGGGAATAGAGAAAAAAGAATATGCTCAAGAAAAATACATGACGAGACACATATAATTTTTGAGCAATAGGATCAAAGCAACGATATCCCTTCCGACCTTCTCCATATCCTAAGAAAACACAAATATTTGAACGAGAAGATAATTTCTTTGCGTTCAACATGAGGGACGAAGGACAAAACATGCACAACCAAAGACTCGTAAAGACGAATAATTAGGGGTGGAACCATAAAGTCTACGAAATGGTGATAAATTAGATGTAATGGATGATGGAATCCTATTTATACAATGGAAGCGGAAGAAACGCCCCCCAAAATTCACTTGAACCGAACTAGATAGTAAAAGTGATCGGCGGTTTCAATGATATGCCTATGTTTTTTTCGGCAATACCATTTTGTTCGGGAGTATTCACGTGCAAGAAGTTTGATGTAAGGTCCCATCCAAAGCAAGCAATTCACGAAAATTATTAGAGGTGTACTCCCACCCAAGTCACATCTAAAGCATTTTATGATAGCGAGAAAATTGAGTTTTTACAAAAGCTCGAAATGAGGTATATATGCTCGAGAAAATCGAACGATGCTTCATAAAATAAACCCAACAATAACGAGAATAATCATCAATAAAAGAGACATAATATCGAGAACCCCCTTTGTGGAAATGGGAGCGAGTCCCCACACATCGAATGAACCAAGCCAAATGGCGCGCAGCAGAAGAAAAACACTCCGATTAAAAGGTAAAGCGGAAAATTTTGCGATTTACAACCACTACAATCGAGAGATATCATGAGAAGACAATTTTCCTAATGAACTGTAGAAGCCAAAAATCTTAAACGTGAAGACGAAACATGACCCAAACGAGAATGCCACAAATAAAAGCTAGACGATGAAGGACTCAAACGAAAGAAGACAAATCAACAAAGTAGAAGGCTGCGATAGAGGGTACTGAGCTCATCCAAAATGTATAACTCTCTCCGTGCCTACGGCCTGTCCCAATCGGCTTAAGGGAATGTGGATCCCGCACACAACAAGAAGTAGAAGAGAATGATACTAAGTAACCTGAATCACACAATTGGCTAACAGAAACAAGATTTAATGTAAGTTTGGGAATGTGGTAAACATGTGGAAGAGACAGATGAGGTGTGGCTACAGATCCAATTCCTGCTAGGGGTAACAAAGTACCATCAGCAGTAACAACAGTCTAGCATGGGTGGGTGAAATGGAATTAAAACATGATATATCGGGTGACATATGATGAAAAGCTCAGAATCTAATACCCAAATAGAGGAAGATATACCTGACGAGCTCGGAGTGGACAAACCTGAGGCAAACAAAGCATGAGATGAGGCAAGAAATTTCTGAAATTGTTCAGCAATTGTATCCATAGAAGGCTGACTGGAGGTAAGAGTTCCAGACGTCACAGAATCTGATGAGGGTACAGGTGCAGCAATACGAGTCGGTGGGGGCGGCCTAAAACCACGTTGATTTGGATGGATAAACTGATGTTGGGGAGGTCGTGGATTTTTCTGTTGAAAACATTGTTGACCACCTTTATTCAACTCGGGACATTGAGCCTTCCAATGTCCAGGTTGTTTGATAGCTACATTCATTATCAACCTTTGGGTGAGGTCGGAAAAGAAGAAGGCGGACGATGGGGCGCAGCAAGAACGGATGAAGGAGGAACATGAAGAACTCCTTTCCCCGCCCGAGACTTGAGGCGTAATTCCTCTCGCTAACAATTCACTTACAATGAGAATCAACCGATGGTAGAGGAAGCGGTGCAATATATTCCCACGAAGGGACTCAAAATCATCCCAAAGAGCCATCAAAAATGAACCAACGATCGTTGCTCTCTCTACGAGCAATATAGGGGCAAATGCGCGAAGTTCACTAGATTGATGAAAGGGCTAATTGATCCCAAAGATCGGTCATAGAGAATAAAATTCTTGACGATCATATCTTTTTTGAAGAGATCGAATATCTATTTCCAATCGGCATCTTGTTTAGCAAAATTCGATTGAGTATACTGGCCAGATTCCAAATGTTCCCAAACTTTAGCCGTATCATATTTAGCTAATTGCATACCAATAGAGTTCTCCACGCGAATTGTTAACCCAAGTGATAATTTTCGAATTGTTCACTTCCCAAACGTCTAATTCCTCAACATATTTAGTATTATCTTTCTCAACAGGATGCTTTTGTGTTCGAAATATAGCTCCACAATTTTTTTCCTCTCAAAAAATTTCTCATGACATAACTCAATATAAATAATTCTTTCCATTCAAGCGTACACTAATCGACTGCAACGAATCATCTCTTTCACCAGCCATAATGAATAATGACAGAAAAAATCAAACAGAAATACCAACCAAATAACTAGATAGATTGATGCAAATATCCAACAAATCAAGCCAACTCTCCAACAAAACTATTGCAAATAATCTGATTCTTGAGGCCAAAATAAGATAGCAAACCCAACAAGTTCTAACAGATCGAAAATCGAATGAAAATAACAGAAAGCTGCAACATACTCACTGTGTGATATCAATACACCCACCGGATCCGCGAACTGACACTGGTACACCCATCGGAAAAAAAATCGGGGCGAAGTCGAGAATGCTATTAAAACCTTGCTCTTGATACCATGTTAGAATAATTAACATACATTATTGCAAGAGAAAATGGGAAGAAGGATTCTATAGAACTTGAGTCTTGAAATGCAAGAGTACAAAATACAAATTGGGGAGGCTACCATTAAATAGACAAACCCTAGGTTAAACACAAGAAAGTGAAAAAATACAAAACTACCCTCACTAATATAAACTAATATAATTCTAACAATAATGATAACGACAAAGACGTGCTTACTTAGGATTTAAAACGGGTTCAATTCACGAGGACGTTTATTACTTTTTGCCCTCGTGATTTTTATTGTTTGTGTTATGAATCGCGCTTTTGCTTTTGCACCATGACCAGGCTTTTTGATCTGAAACCTCCATTTGTGTGTGAAAAATTGATTCTACTTCGGAAAACTATTGGCGTCCGTCGACATTATTTATTTCGAGTGTTACATGAATTCATAAATTGTTTATTTATTTTTATCTATATTTAGTTTTGGTTGATTGAAATCCTAACTTTTGTTGAATAAAAATTTCCGGGTAGAACATAAAATATTAGTAAGGTGAAATCGTAGCTTTGAGGGATTTTAATTTGAAATTTGAATACATGATTTTGTGTTTTCTCTACATACTGATTAAGTTTTACAATTTCAGTGAGGATTAAATTATTTTCAGTCAAATAAGTATTTTTCTTGAAATAAATAATTAAAATTAAATAAGATAGGGATACTTGATTCTTGTTTATAAAGTGAAGTTTTTATATATGCATTCCTTGTGAACTGCAATGGTTACCGCAAAATTAATATTATGCGTGATGTCCATATTAAAATTTGGCCCAAATTTGTGGGCTTATAATTTAAATGGGTACAATGAGGAGAAATATCAGCTAGCCCAAAATACTTAACCTGCCAAACTCTTTCCAGGCCCGCGCCCAATTCTATCTACTGAAGGACCCATTTGGTCTGTGAGTTGGGCGGAATAAAAATATTGTGGGAGCATTATTACATCTCTTATTAGCAACAATATCTAAATTGCCCTAGTGTGAATTTGCCAAAGCCATTTAGAGATGTGACGTGTATTATATAGAGTCGATTTCTTGATAACTTTTTAAAAGGTAACTAATTTTGTGAAGATTAATTGTGCCTCTGAATTCAGTTTCGATTATCACTTTTGTGAAAAAGAAAAAAAAAAAGAAAATAAATTAAATGGAGAAAATTAAATGCTTACTTGATGATGAAAACATAAATGTGATTTTAAATGTCTTATGACTCAAATGGTTATAATATTAAAATCTCTGTCCAATATATTTGCCAAAAAGCCCTGCAATTCTTGGTCTAACATGGATGTTGGGCTCCTACTCTATAGAAGTCCACATTGCCAATGGGAAAAGGCTTTGTGAAATGTCAAGTAGGCAGGTTTTAAGTATGCGTGGTCAGAAAATTTGAGATTTAATTTTGGATCATCTGTACTTTCATGAACCCCTTTTCCTTTATCATTCATTATGTTACATATATCATTTTAAATGAACCTTCAAATTACTTGTGATCGTGTACTAAAAATCTCCATTTTCATCCCGCTGAGATTTTTTTTTACTCCAAATATATGACTACTTATGAAAATTTCTTAGAAAATACACTATTCACTCACTCACTTTCCTTTTGCTCTACCACCAATTACATCTACTCATTATTTCAACACACACAAAAAAATCAAGTCACCAATTATTTTTACACATTTTTAAAATAATTGGCATCACTATATTCTAGCAGAAAAAAAAATAAAGGTTTTAAGGTATCAAAGATTAGTCGCCAATCATTTTTATTGCAACGAATGCTTTAGGGGTGAAAATTTTGGGGTTGAATGGGCAAAATTGTCATTGCATTCATATTTTCCAATCCATATTTTCGAGTCTCCCTAGCTGGAGTGCACTTTCTCTCTCTAGAAGGGAGCTTTGAGTTTTGGCACTATACTGTTTCTCCTTCACTTTGTTTCCGTCGTCCCCAGTTAACCCTAACAAAAACTTCTGTCCGCCGCCTCCTTATTTTCATCACGTCTTCCTTAGTCTTTACTCCATGTCTCTTCTTTTCCTGTAGCTTTTGTTACTCATTATAGTTTCTCTGTGTGTGGTCCCCTTTTTTAAGAGTCTCATTTATTGCTTATGTGTTTTCTGTTGCATTGGTCATGGAGTTACCAAATTATTATAGATTTGTACTTACCTACACCTCATTTATTCAGTTTGACTTTTGTATTGTATGTATGATTGATCCATATTTGATTTTTACACGTGGTTCTTGTATTTGGTGATATCCTTGTCTCCAAACTGTCCTCTTTGTTTGTTCCCCTCTACACTTATTTTTTCTTTACTGTTTTACTTGGCTTGTTGACCCGTATTTGCTGGTCTTTTTCTTTGTCTTTCTCAACCATCCTCTCTGTTTTTGACTTCCTTTTGCAGGTGAGCAGATCTGAGATTCCCTGCAACAGATCTGGTGAGTGGTATTCTTTTCAAAATGGATTCGGATCTTGTGGAAAAACTGAAAAAGTTTGTTCTGTCTGAAGAAGAACAAGGTGGTGTCCAACTAGAGGATAATGACATCAAAAGTAGTAAGGAAGAATGTGACCGAAGTTTGCTGGGAAAGGTATTTGGGTACAAAAAAGTAAACTATTCAGGTCTCAAGAGCCTTCTCCTGTCGATCTGGCAAACGCAACACACCTTTATTATTCGTGAACTGGGTAATAACCTATTTCAGTTTGTGTTTGGGTCTCAAGAAGATAAGAAAAAAGTCTTAACTGGAAAAACTTGGTCCTTTGAGAACCAGTACATTCTTCTAAAAGAATGGCCTGAGAACTTGGATGCGCACTCGGTGCCCTTCGATAGAGTGGATTTATGGATTCAGGTCTGGAATATACCATGTCAGTGGGTATCTAGTGAAACGGGGCTAAAAATCGGAAGAATGTTCCCAAAGGTAATGGATGTGATAATTCCAGAGTCAGGAAGCTCCCGTGGCAGATTTGTAAAGTTGTTGGTCTCTGTTGATTTGCAAAAACCTCTCCCAAGAGGCACATTTATCAACCTAAATAGAGAATCTCAATGGGTGGATTTCAGATACGAAAATTTGTTGGGATTCTGTGTCTATTGCGGACGGGTGGGGCATCCTGAGAAGTTTTGTGAGAAGAAAAAAGAGGATTTGGCTAGTGGTAGCTTTCAGCCCGGGCAATATGGGGAATGGCTTAGATCGAACGATTTTTTCAACACTCCAAAAATAGGAAAATCTGGGAAAACCCCTCAAGACTCGCTGGGTCGAGGAGATGAAGAACAGAAACGCGAAAATAATAGACAGGGAGAGGAGCAGAGTTGTGAGTCCCCAATCGCGAATATTCACAAGGCTGAAGGAGTAGCGAAGAAAGTGTCTGAAACATGTCTACAAAAGAAGTCAGGGGAAAACTCCCCGACCACACAATTGGAGAACATGCATGAGAATCTTACTGAAGGAATCGCGGACTCCGAACCAATATTTGGTGAAGCAAACATGGAGATGGCTATTGATAGACCCCCTCTACGAACTGAAAATGAAGAAAGCTTGGGTGAAAACAACTGGGTAACAATTCCAGTCAAGGTCGACACACCACGAGCCCTACGACCGATACCGCAAAATGGCACTACGAGGAAAATCACGTAAAAACAATGTTGCGAATCGGGGGGATTAGAAAGGGTAAGGAGAACTCTATAAGCTTGGATAATAAGTCGTGTGAGTCCAACCAGGGGGCAATAAACGGGAACTTGGTTTGAGAGATGAGGAAAACATTGATAGCAATAATAAGAGAATTCGAACTTGTGGCGGTGATGGGAATGAGGAGATAATGAAGTGGTGGAGGTAACTTGACCCAAAATGGCCCCAAATTGATCAATGAGGATATCTTTGGTGGAATTGTAGAGGTTTGGGAGGACCTCTACAATTTCCCAACTAAAGGAGTCCTTCGGACTCCATCTCCCAGATTTGTGCTTCTTGAGCGAGACAAAAAAGAAGCGATTTCATTAGTACGGTGTGTAGGAATCTTAAGATAGATAATAAGCGGTGTTGTGTGGACCCTATAGGTAAGAGTGGGGCTTATTTCTTTGTTGGTCTAAGAAAGTTAACATTAATTTTCTTGAAATCCAATTTTTGCATAGAGGCGGAGTGTCTATTCATTCAGGGAAACCCGACCCAATTTGGTGCATATTCATCTATGCTGCAAGACGGATGATAAAATTGAAAGAGTCAATGGAACTTTCTCACAAAGCGAAACACAAGTGGGGGTCTAAGTGGATTTTGGGGGAGATTTCAATGATATCTCATGTCATGAAAGAAGAACGGGGTCGTAGAAGATTGAGCTCTAGTTTTGATGATTTGAGAAATTTTATTGCGGAAATGGAGACAGGCGAACTACCCTTCTCGGACACCCTTTCACATGGTCGAATAATCGAGATGGTGAGGGGTATGTTGAAGAAAGATTGGACATGGTCTTTTGTTCTCCGTGGTATATTGAGTTCCCAAATGCGGGTATACAACACTTGGCTATGCAATCTTCGGACCATTCGCCTCGCTTTTATACCCAAACGCAAATGAAACCCCAATGAAACGAAAAGGTTCTTTTTCGATAAAAGATGGACTACGAAAGGGATGTTCGGAGGTAGTCAGAGATGCATGGGTGACGCCTTTATAGTTGGCACTCCCCTCTTTCAAATTGATCAAAAATTAAGCATTGCGAGTTGCCCTTCTAAAGTGGAGCAAGAATAATACAAATAACTCAAGGAAACAGATTGAAAGATGCAAAAACCGCATGGAAGCTCTCTTAAGAGAAGGAGGAAACCGGGATTGGCGGGGAATGGACAGCCCTCAAATTTCAATTAAAAGAGGCCTATCACGAAGATGAGCAATTTTGGAGCCAAAAAGCCCGAATACAATGGTTAAGGGAAGGAGATAAAAACACCAAATTTTTCCATGCCCGCACAATACAACGGAGGAACATGAACTATATTGACAGTGGTTCGTAGTGATGGAAGTGTATGCACCGAGAGATGAGGAAATTGAGGCGGAAGTTGGCGATTTTTATAAAGGCTCTTGATTCATCCCACCCCCCCGGTGACCGAATATTTTGGAAGGAATACCACAATCCATAACTCCCGAGATGAATCTCACCTGACCTCACTTTGTAGAAGATTCGAAGTCAAAAAGCCCTATTCGAGTTCAATCCTCGAAGGCTCCGGTATGGATGGTATGAGCCCCCTCTTTTCCAAATTTCTTGGGATATTATACAATATGTTCTTTGTGTTGCAGATTAAACATTTTTTCGATCCCCTGAATTTGAAAAGTCTTAACCATACTCTTATTACTCGATTCCCAAGGTGAAGTACCGCCCCTTCTCAATTGCACATTACTGCACTATCATGTCTTTGCAATGTGGTCTATAAAGTTATTTCTAAAATTATTGCGAATAGTCAAGAATGTCCTTCAATCCTGTGTTAGTCCTAATCACCCGCTTTTATCCCAGGTAGACAGATCCTTGATAATGTGGTAATTACTCATGAGTGCATTCATTACCTTAATAGCCTTAGGAAGAATAAAAAAACTTTCATGGCCCTTAAACTTGACATGGCTAAAGCATATGATAGGGTCGAAAGTGGAAATTTCTTGTGTCTATCATCTTTGAAAATGGGCTTTGACAATGTTTTTGTTAATTGGATTCTCATTTGTATGTATTCGGCTTCTTTTTCTTTCAATATTAATGGTAGGGTTTGTGGTTATATTATGCCTTCAGGGGTATTAGACAAGGGACCCACTATCTCCTTATCTTTTTATCCTTTTTTTCAAGCTCTTTCTAACCTTCTTAAACAAGCAAGCAATCGCCTCAACTCCATGGCTTGAAAATTTGTAAAGGTTGTCCTAGCATTACTCACATGTTTTTTGAGATGATTCTATTTTATTTTGTGAAGCGTCCCGAATCAGGCCAATCTCCTTAAGAGATCCTCCACGAGATATTGCATTGCTTCGTGCCAATTGGTCAACCTTGATAAATCCTCCGTCATTTTGGCAAGAATACCTCTACTCCGATCCGAAAAGAGATTTCACTTATCCTCGACGGGTGAAGGAGCGATTTCATGTCAAACACTGGGGCTCCCAATGCTTATAGGTAGGTCCAAAATTGATACCTTTAAGTACATTCTCGGATATTGTTCAAGCTAGAATCCAAAACTGGAAAACAAGATTCTTAAGTGCAGCAGGCAAAGAAACCATGATCAAGTCTGTTGTTTTTTCCTCCCCACATTTGTTATGTCATGTTTTAAAATTCCTTGAATGTTTGTAAACAAATCATCAAATGATTTCTAAGTTCTGGTGGGGCTCATCCACTAACGGCGGGAATAAAATACATTGGATGTCCTGGGAAAATTTGTGTAACTCAAAAGATTTAGGGGTCTAGGATTTCATTGGATACAAGACTTTAATGACGCTCTCGTGGCAAAACAATTGTGGAGAATCCTAACCAAGCCTAACTTTGTTATTATCCAAAGTTTTGAAAGCTAGATATTTTCCAAATGGTGGGTTCTTTCTCTGAACCCTAAAAATCAAGATTCTTGGCTTTGGAAAAGTTGGCTTAAAGTCGGTATGTCATTGCATTGGGAATTAGATACCAAGTGGGGGATGGAAAATCCATTAAGGTTTGGGAGTCACCTTGGATTCCTAAATTGCTTCTTTTAAGCCATCGACCCCTAGTGATTTAGTTTCCCTTTTTTTGGGCCCGAGAACCGATGGATCCCCTTGGTAAATCATGGAATGTGGAACGGTTTATAACACCTTTTCGGTGATGATGCTAACATTATTCTCCGCATTCCTATTTGCCAATCGGGGATCGAGGATCACTTTTTTGGCATTTTGAAAAAATGGTATATATGCGTTTCACCTATAAGCAAATCCAAGTCGAAGAAAAATAAGGAAGATGTCCTTAATCAAGTACATCTCGTATTGGAAAAGAAGATGTGGCGAACTACCCGGAAGCTCAACATTAAGGCTAAATCAAGCTTTTTATTTAGAGATGCATTCACAAAGTGTCTTACCCACCTTCCAACAACTTAAAATAAGAAAAGTCCGAGAAGAGGAGTGGTGTCGGGTATGTGGCGAATCCGAGGAAGACTGGAACATATATTTTTTCCCCGCCCAAAAGCACTCATGGTCCGGAAACTTGCCCCGATTCGTGGTGTAGCTTATCAAAGGACACGTCCTCTTTCAAGTGGTGGTGGCAGGGGATTTGTCGTATAGATGTTCACTTGGTTTTATACCATTGATTTGGGCTTCCTAGACTTGAGTTTTGTGTTGTTTTTTATTATTTTGAGTCATTTGAGTAGCCAAGCCATGTTGAGAGCCAATTATATTGATTTTATAGTCATAGTAATGAATCGTGTATCAAAAGAAGTACAAACGAGCTAACAACGAGAGATTGATTTGAAGAAACGTCCAAACGCGCCTCGAAATTTCCATCATCGCAGCGTTTTGTATTTTGGCCATAACTCTCTCTACAAAATTGATATTGATATGATTCAAGTGGCTATGGAAAGCTAAGAGATAGGGCTACAACTTTGAAGAAGGGCTCAAAATCAAATTCCAACATTTGGTGGGTGAAAACTCGGTGGGCCGAAGCGTTTTTTCAACGCCCGGCTGCGGCGCCGGGCGGGATTTTTCTTGAAATTGCTGGGCGCCGCCTTGCAGCCGGGGCGGATTCTCCTATGTTTGCCTACCTTTTTCTTGGATCTTGGTGGGGTTATAAATATAGACACTTGGGCGTGATTTCGGGCATCTTGGGACCATTTGGAAGACAACAAAACAACAAGAAGACAAGGGAGAAGAATAGAAACATCTTGGTACAAGCTTGGAGAAGAAGATTGAAGGCTCTTATCATCTAGAAATAGAGAAGATCCTCAACTCTTGCTCTTATTTTGTTACTTTCTCCATATTTTGTAAGATGTATTGTTGTATTCTTATGGATTCATTTTCTTCAATTATGAGCTAAACACTATAATTCTAGAGGATTGATGTAATCTATGTTTGAACTTATGTTTTGAGATTGTGGTTTGTCAATCTAGATCTATCAATTTATTTGTGCTATTTGGATCTATTGCTTCTAAATTACTTGATCAATAATTTAGATTGTTTGGTGTATTTGATTTGACACTTGAGAGAGGTAATTGAATACATGACCTTGGAATAGCATAACCAGGATTTCATAGAATTGAGAGATTTGTGAATCCTTTGAAGTCATTTATCAAGATTCATAGCTTTTATTGAGATTTTGATTGGTGATTTTTATAGAGATATTGATTTCCCAATTGAATCTAAAATCATTGACACTTGAGAAAGGGAATGATTATTGTAGAAATCTTGACTTATAAATTGATAATTGATGATTGATAAACCATATTGACAACATAAGGGATAACTAGATTCATCACACCTCTAGAATTCATTCTCCCATAGATTTAGATGTTTATATTTTGATTAGTTATATCTAGTTATTTTTATTTATAAATTGAGACATCCACCTATTATTGATCTGTCAAATATAACGTAGGTAATTTATACTTGGTACTTATACACGCATTCCTGTGGATACGACAACCCTACTCATATCACTATATTAAAACTTGACACCGTAGACTTGCGGTTAGAAAAATTCTCTAACAAGTTTTTGGCCGTTCTTGGGAATGTGTTTTGTGTAATATCAAGGTTGATTGCCTAGTTGTAATTTGACTATTTTTTTTTTTTTTTTTTTTTTCTTTTCTTGTTTTAATTTTGTGTAATTTTTTTAGGCACATCGTTGGATGGAATTATAATGTATGCATATACGTGGCCAACCGATGATGCTTTTCGTGATTTTTGGAAGTCAAAGTGTGAACCATTTTGTTCCTTATTATCCACCTCAAGAAAATGTATGGACCCAAAATATGGCAAATCATGAAACCTTTCATCGCCCACAAGAACAATTGTCTAGCTTGGAAGAAATACTTTATCAATTTCTAGATGATTGTGAGGCAAAAGACGACAAGATGAGATAAAACGTCGGTCCGAGTTGGAAAAGAATCTTCTTTGAGTTTATTGAAGAGTGTAAGATAAGAAATCGAGAAAGTGATGATAGATTACTACAAACCGAGGCAAGCATTCAACAAATTGAGATTACATGTCAAACTATGTCAAAGTTACTCCAACAAATGATTGACCAACTTAATAATGAAGAGTCGTCATCATTCTTGGGACCTGGTGAAATTGAAAATCATGAACATGAATTGCCCATTATGAAAAAAAGGTGGACGTCCTTCAAAATTTGGAGGAGACTTTTGGAGAGTGCAATCCGATCTTACAAGAGGAGGAGCCACATCAAATTAACTCGGGGAGTATCTCTATCTCTCACTCTATTGAAAATCCTCATATTGACAAAAATATGTGCACTCTAGATGTAAGCTTCAATGCAAATGTATCAAATTTTAAGAAGATACACTTGAAGGAACAATGTTTGAAAATGGTGATCAATTAACATGTTCTACTGATTTCATGATATTTAATGTGAGTAAAGATAGAAATATCTTTACTATGATTGATAAACCATTTTTCATCATTAGGAACACATTTTTGATTTCCAAAAGACCATCAACATTCGGATCCTTAATCATCCACGTCTTATATACACTAAAGGATCGTTTATACTTGTTGGAAAATACAAAGGCGTGGCATGATCGACACTTGTTTTGGATCCCGGTTGAGTAAAACAAAAGTCCGGCTAAAGACTTTAAATTTAGCGCTTCTTGGGAGGCAACCCAAGCTCATTTTACTTGCTTTCATAGTTTGATTAGTTAGAATGTTTGTGTTTTATTAGAAGTAGTCATGTTGCATCTCACCCCTATCCCTCTTGCATGCTCATTACGCGATTCTTGTGAAATTATGTGCAAAAGGTGCTTATTGTGATAGAATTTGGATCGGTATTGAAATTTCGAGCATAATTGGTTATATAAATTACCTTCACATCCTTATTCTCTATCTATGCCCACAATGTGTTTGATAAAATACCTCAATGAGAAATTTAACACTTTTGCATGCCCTTCTTGGTTTATTGCTTGGAGGAGTTCACATGTCGATCACAATTATATAACATTGATGTGTCTCCCATGGTCTTCACATGATATTGTGGTACTTTACCCCATTGCTCGTTTCCACGTGTTTGGTTTTGTTTGACAGTTGGTATTGTGCCTCCTAAATCGTAGAAATACAAGAAAAAGGCATCACCCCATGGAGTGCTACCAATTAGCCCCGTTGCTTCTCTTTCATCCCACGATTCCGACGAGGAGTTGCACCTCCTCCATTGAGGACAATGGTTATATTAAGTTTGGGGAGTGGTAATACCTTTTTCAGTTTGTGATCCAACTTTCTTCGTTTTTTTTTGTGTCTTGCATATTTGCTTTGAGTTGAGTAGAGTCGGGTCGTTTGTAAAACCGTGAAACCGCATGACTAAGTGAATTTGTTGAATATGAGTTGAACGGTCAAAAGAGCATGTGTTTGAACGTGATTTAATATTCTTTCCATTAATTCCATCTATATGCTTAACTCGATGATTTATTTGGGGATGATCTATGCAATTGAGTGGTTCCTTTATGATCCCACGGATGCTAGAACTTGTATGATCACTAGTCGAGCGAAATCTAGGCGAAGTAACCATGAGGAAGTGATTTAGGCCATCTTTGAACAAGCTAGAGCCTAAAATGCCTACCTTTGCATTATATTTTTCCTAGTCCCCCTTTCGAGCCTTATAAACCCGTTTCTTTGGCAACCAATCGAATACCCAGAGCCTAAATGTGAAAATTCTAATTACTCATCACTCATACGTACACACATAATATAGAAAAATATTAAAGGTTGAGGAGGGGATGATGAGAAGGGTATGTGGTTAATTGAATGAAGTTGCGAGAAAAGAAAAGAAAAGATGAAACCCCATGTACGCAAAATAATAAGTTTGGGGGTTCCGAAAAAAAAATGTGAAAAAAACAAATCAACGGGATTGAAAGTTCATAAACATTGGGGTGTCAAAAAAAAAAAAAAAAAAAAGTGAAGGGTAGTGCCTATTGATAATTCAAGTGTTAATTGTGTGTTTGGGTGATTTGAGCCACTTATTCCTATATTTTCCTACCTTACCCTAAGCCCACATTACAAGCTTTAAAAGTCCTATTGATCCTTGTGTTACATTAGCCTACATTAGTGGAGATTAGTGTGAAAGACAAGCCTATGGAGTCCGGTAAGCATCTCATCTCTATATTCAAAAAGTGGATCATCTTGAAAACACTTGATTGCGTGAATCTATCTCGGATAATGAAAACGGGTTGGCATGAACATTCCATCGTCATGATCACATTGTGAAAATACGCGCTTGATTGATAGTGAAACGAAATTTGACGAATGAGTTTGGTTGTGAAGTTTTGCGGTTTGTTTGTATTGTTCATCTCGTATTTTTCATTTTAGAGTTGTAATTGCTTGAGGACAAGCAATATTCTAAGTTTGGGGGTATTTGTTCACTTGGTTTTATACCATTGATTTGGGCTTCCTAGACTTGAGTTTTGTGTTGTTTTTATTATTTTGAGTCATTTGAGTAGCCAAGCCATGTTGAGAGCCAATTATATTGATTTTATAGTCATAGTAATGAATCGTGTATCAAAAGAAGTACAAACGAGCAAACAACGAGAGATTGATTTGAAGAAACGCCCAAACGCGCGTCTCGAAATTTCCATCATCTGGCAGCGTTTTGTATTTTGGCCATAACTCTCTCTACAAAATTGATATTGATATGATTCAAGTGGCTATGGAAAGCTAAGAGATAGGGCTACAACTTTGAAGAAGGGCTCAAAAGCAAATTCCAACATTTGGTGGGTGAAAACTCGGGGGGCGCTGCAAGCGCCAAGACAGGCAGAGGCATGCGTTATTTTTTTTTTTTCGG
Organism: Rehmannia glutinosa; assembly: GCA_016081115.2. NCBI lineage: Eukaryota > Viridiplantae > Streptophyta > Magnoliopsida > Lamiales > Orobanchaceae > Rehmannia > Rehmannia glutinosa. The sequence goes on from JABTTQ020001105.1 coordinate 117,288, forward strand.
TGGGCGCTGCAGCTGCGCAACGCCCATTGCAGCGCCCGGGCGGGATTTTTCTTGAAATTGATGGGCGCCGCAGCCCGGGGCGGATTCTCCTATGTTTGCCTACCTTTTTCTTGGATCTTGGTGGGGTTATAAATATAGACACTTGGGCGTGATTTCGAGGCATCTTGGGACCATTTGGAAGACAACAAAACAACAAGAAGACAAGGAGAAGAATAGAAACATCTTGGTACAAGCTTGGAGAAGAAGATTGAAGGCTCTTATCATCTAGAAATAGAGAAGATCCCTCAACTCTTGCTCTTATTTTGTTACTTTCTCTATATTTTGTAAGATGTATTGTTGTATTCTTATGGATTCATTTTCTTCAATTATGAGCTAAACACTATAATTCTAGAGGATTGATGTAATCTATGTTTGAACTTATGTTTTGAGATTGTGGTTTGTCAATCTAGATCTATCAATTTATTTGTGCTATTTGGATCTATTGCTTCTAAATTACTTGATCAATAATTTAGATTGTTTGGTGTATTTGATTTGACACTTGAGAGAGGTAATTGAATACATGACCTTGGAATAGCATAACCTAGGATTTCATAGAATTGAGAGATTTGTGAATCCTTTGAAGTCATTTATCAAGATTCATAGCTTTTATTGAGATTTTGATTGGTGATTTTTATAGAGATATTGATTTCCCAATTGAATCTAAAATCATTGACACTTGAGAAAAGGAATGATTATTGTAGAAATCTTGACTTATAAATTGATAATTGATGATTGATAAACCATATTGACAACATAAGGGATAACTAGATTCATCACACCTCTAGAATTCATTCTCCCATAGATTTAGATGTTTATATTTTGATTAGTTATATCTAGTTATTTTTATTTATAAATTGAGACATCCACCTATTATTGATCTCACAAATATAACGTAGGTAATTTATACTTGGTACTTATACACGCATTCCCTGTGGATACGACAACCCTACTCATATCACTATATTAAAACTTGACACCGTAGACTTGCGGTTAGAAAAATTCTCTAACAATAGAGAAAGGAGAGGTAAATCGCATGTAATTGAGCTATCGGTGTACATTCTCTCGGTGGCTTTGGAAGTCAAGGAACTTGTTCATCTTCCAATCAATCCGGATGGGGGAGAAAGAGGTAATTGATCGTGCTTGTATGGAGTGGAACGAATATCTTAATGCACAAACGGGCAACTCACGAGAAGAAAGAAAATATGATTGTTGAATCATGAATCCAACCAACCTCGGGGAGTGAAATGCAAGGTAGGACATGCACATATTTATGTCGCGTGCTTTGCAACTAATCCCGGGAAATGTGGAATTGGAGGATGGGTTTGCAATGAAACGGTGAAGTGAAGTGGTACATGCATGGGCGAGAATCAGGGATTATGCAATTAATCCGATTGAAGCTTCCCTACTTGTGACGCCAATCCTTACTAAAAGCATATAGACTCAAGTGGAAAAAATATGTGTGTACTTAGATGCCAAAGAGATCATCTTCAAGCTCCAGGACCAAGTGATCTTTGAAGGCAATGGTTCGCAACATCTATGGATATCATTACACTTTGTAATTTGTTTGAGTCATATACTTTTCTTGTGTGTCCTGAGTCAATTTTTCATTAAGTGTAAGAATTTAGCCATGATGGCGTTGAAAGTGTAGGTGATCTATGTTGGGATTCCCATTTCCTCCGAAATAGGAAATGCGAGGAGGGAACTCGGCTCTTTAGCCGTGATGTAATTTTCACTTTGAGTTTATGGTTATAAAAATTATCGTTTTGAAAAAAAAATTGGACAAAATTGTCTCAGAGAATGGCAATTCAAGCACATGATAATTTAGTTTGGGAGTAATGGTAGGAAAATGAGACGAGAAGATCTTTAGAGATTAGAGGTGGCAAAACCCAACCTCGGCCCATGGTCGGCCCAACCACCCCGAGGTTTGGGTTGGGTCAGTGAATTTTAGGCCGGAAAAGTCGGCCTATTTGCCCGGCTGATTTGTCGGGCTAGCCCGACTTTCGAGCCGTCCGAAATTTAACACACAGATTTCATGTATGGGCCGGATGGGCCAAGCAATTTTGCGGCCCGACCAAAATCGGGCCGCCCAATCTAATCCGAATTTTTGCAAAAGCCCATCGCCTACTGACCCATAGCGACTCTACTAGAGATGGAATCATGTGATAGTGGTATAATTGACTTTACATTATTGTCCAATTATTTTATTATTTACTTACAAAATTATTTATTATTAGCTCATAATTAATGTTTATTGAGTTAAATTGCAAACTATTGGTCCATGAGGCTCAAACTATTATACAATGACCATGGGGCTCAAAGTTGTAGGTAGTCATCCTCCCTCATTTGTAAGAGATAAGCTCATCATAATTATCTAAATTCTATGTATACTTGGACTAATCGAGAGAACTTATACCGACTTAAGTATCAACAGGACTTCCTAGAATAAACCAATGGCTCTTCTAACTATTTGTTCGTGTTGCGGGTTAGTTCCTTAACTAGGGGTATTTGGTATTCCTAGCATAATAACATGTAGACCTGTTACTAGCTCACGAGTGATCTACATCTTGTAGTAGCATCACCATGCTCTACCTAATTCATGGTGTATGGAGTGTATGGGTTTGGAATTAAATGTAGGGTTTTTTTCAAAAAAAAAAAAACAAAAACAAGATACCTAAATGGTAGATATTGTCCTTAATTAATATATATGTATTGAGTGCATTATCTACAATACCATATACTACATTGTTATATTAATGTGTCATTTTTTATGACTCTTAAGAACAAAATTGATGCAGTTAATAAAGTTAAGGGACCATAAAAGTGATTCATCCTAGTTGGTGCCTTTTACTGTAAATTGTTCAATAAAGATGAGGACATACTCTTCTCAAAATAAACCAATAAATAAGACAATTTCATTTATTTCTGCGTTCAATAATATGACAAATTTAATGCATTTTGTCCCAGTTCAATATAAATCTGTGCACAAAGAAAATTCAATTTTTACCTAGAGACCTAATTGTATAAAATAATCAAATCTTTTTCCACACCACACCACAATAGAGGCGCAGGCAGTCTTCTCACACTTCAATCGCATTTGACCACAAGGAAATATTATTATTATTTTTAAGAAGATCAATCTATTACATTATTTATCAAGTTAACTTATCATTCTAAATATGATTACGTATAAATATTTCTAGTTTATATTTTATACTATATATTTTTAGTTGTATACAAACCTAAAGTTATATATTATTTAAGAATATAACACTATTTCCTGTGCGAATGGAAAACGATATCACAAGTCTTTCTTTATACATTGCCTATAATTTTTAAGTCAATTGTTTAGGGTATGTTTGGTAAGATTCCCCAAAAGTAAACTTTCCCAATTTCTTCCTCAATCACCAACCAAACATTACATTACGCTTCCCGATGCATTTCTCTACTAATACACACATTTCCCAATACATCACATCAAACTCCACTTCCCAATCACCTCCAAAAACTTCCCCCAATCACCCCCAATCACTAAACAAACATACCCTTAAGTTCTTATTCTTAATTAAACTTATGTAGATTCAATGGCTTTAAAATTAGGTAGATGAATGCGAATACCACCATTATAAAAATAAAGCGCTTAAATCAATCAAACATGTTGATAATATATGCCAAAGAAAGTTTTGTTTTTATATTTTAAACTTATTATATTATACAAACTTAATCCTACAAGCATTACGTCGCGCCAAAATAAAAAATAAAATAGCAAAATCATCGAACTCACCCTCTAGATACCCTTACTCTAGCACTTTCACACCTCAATTTTTATGTTTGAGTACAAATCCTGGAAGGAGAAGGTCTGGTGGAAATCGAACCCAAAGTCTGGACATCAAAAATCTTTAGCCACTGGACTATTATCCGATTCCCAGTTAAATAAGGGACTAGATTTCCTGTTTCATAGTTTCACTTCCCTAATTCATGTTTTATTCCACTTAACTCTATAAATAACATATGTCATTCAAATAAATATGTTGTTGGTTATTTTAATTTATCTACACATGTCATTTATCTAGATGATGGAATAGAAAGTAGAACATGAAATCTGAATCCTTGAGTAAAGTCTAGTTATTTGAAAATTTTAGGGGGAAAAAGTATCCGTAATTTCATTTCAATGCCACAGTCATTGCTTCAAGGCGTTTAGCACCAAGTCTGTCGCCTCATCACAAATGATAAATTATGGAGACAATTATTAAAAAGTTACACCTATATCTAATTCTAACTAATTAATCTTCATTGCATAAATTTACAACCCTAGTGGTTACTAAATGCAGTAGTTCCTTAATTCTAAAGAAATCAACTTAAAAATTTGCCAGGTTCCCATATCTGGAAAGGTGGGGAAAAAAGATTATTGAGATCCAAAAGCACAAATCCTATTCCTATGGTTAAACACTTAAACTAAAGCAATATCATGATTTATCTGCACCCCACTTCTAACAGACCTGTCATTTTATCATTTGGGTGGGTTAGTTATTCCATTACATATATCCCTCCTAGCTAGTTCATGTTCTCTTTTGTCTTTATGTACCCTAAATAGGAAGCAAGGTATAAAGATTAATCATTCTCACCCAATAATTGCCTTTTTCTAAAAAAATAACTCAAGAGACCACAAAAGTGGGATTTACCTGCTTTAACCATACATAGCATATCAAAAGAAGCTTCAAGATTTCAAATACTTCAGCAAATTTGTGAAAATTGTACATATAAATTTTCAATAGGTATTGATAGCCTCTAGAGAGACAATACAAGTTGAAATTACTTCAAATACCAAACATTATAACAAACAGTATTCTCATTTATTTCAGAAGAGAATGACATATGACAAAGGGATGCTAACAAAAACTCTAAATACAGAAAAGAATGGACAAAAGATACCAAACCAACTTAGGATGCACATAATCCACACTATAGCACATATACTTTGTTCTACTAACTACTCAAAGCAAATCCCATGTAAAACTAGGTTGCGATGGATGAGCCGCGCTCGTTGCCGTCGCGGACGACGTCGAAGGGCCGCCACCCGGCATTGGTGCCGGTGCAGAGTCGAACGTCTCCCATTGTGTCGTTATTACCACAGAGGCGCCTGAGGCCGAGTGCCTCGATGGTTGCTGCTGTTGTTGAACTGGCGAATCGATTAATGAATGTCCAAACGAAAGCCTACCTTGCTGTTCGTCCCCATTCGAATACCTCCGCGGATGGTGAGGTTGAGTCGATGCTGGCTGCAACGGGGCGTGGGTCCCATTGCTTGCTGGCGTCGAGTTCTTCATCTTCAACACATCGAGAGTCTCGACGTACTTTTGGACTCTTCTCACCTTCCAAATTTAATACCATAAATGAATCTTTTAGCAAATCAGACCTGAAATTCAAGATTTGCATTCTAAATCGAATTGAATCGAGTCGAATACCTGCATTTTTCTCTGTAATTTGACATCACCATCAGCAGCAATGATGCCATCCAATTTAATCAATTGGTTCATCAACAACTCAATCAGACTTACGACATCTTTTTCAGCCACTTTCCCACCTTTAGATATCACAGATTCAAGTGCAGATACCTAACGAAATAAAAACGATACACATAAAAACATGAAAAATTCACTTCAATTAATTAATTACACCATTAATTTGCTTTAAATCTGTACAGCATTGAATCAAATTGAATGTATTAATCACAGATAGACTAAGGAATTAATTACCTGTCCAGCAAGCCTATCCACCTCTAAGCTTATTTCTGATACGGATTTTGCAGCCTTTTCCATTTTAGCATTCTTCCTCATCTCCAAGTAGCGCTTCTCTTGGCTAATTGGGTCCTCTTGAAGCACGATTTTAGATTTGTCTTTCACCCCTGCAGTGTCGAGAAACGCTTTTGAATCCCTCTCTTTATCCTTGTAAATTAGCTTCTGATCCTGGTGGTGCAATCCCGTCGGCCCGGATAACATCTTCTTCAACTCCCCTGTAATTTTTTTCCCCAATCATCAATTTACACAAACAAATATTCCAAAAATTAAATAAAATATATGATTTGCAAGAAATAGTTGAATTACCAAAGGTGGCTTGTGAGCTGATTCGAATCTCATGATAAATTGACCCGTATTTGACCCGAACCCGAATGGTTGGTGGTGGGACGCGGTTTTGTTCAACGTCCGTACGCGTTTGCACCAACATTCCACCGGGCCGAAGCTCCCACTCTTTTTCACCACCAACTCGGCCCCCGCCGCCGCCGCCGTTGATTTGCGGCGGCAAGGAGTCGTTCTTAGTCCTCATTCGCATCATTTTTTTTCCCGATTTTCTTATTAACACAAAACCTAATTTAAATTGCCGCCGACAGACGGTTGAATTTTCCGAGAAGATTTAGGACTGAGCAGATCAAAGCACTGACTCCAAATTGATCTAGAATTAACTCATACATATCCCCATCTCAGAAAATGAGATAAAATAAACAACAAAACAAAAACCTCCAGAGAAAGGCCAAAGGTATTCACAGACTTCTGAGCCCCAGCATTACACCGATACAACACTATAGCCACGCGTCCATACAAAAGAATCTTTATCTTAATTCTCACAACTGCACCACTAACTGTTTTCTAATGGCAGGTAACAACCAAATAAAACTGAATGTAACTTTTTTCTAAACACTCAAAAGGGTGAAAATCCAAAGTCAAATTAACCCGTGAATCTTGAACAGTAAAAAAAATAAGATCGCCGGAGAAGAAAATTTTCAGATCTCTTACCAAAAACCCGTTGAATGTAGTAAGAATCAGTTGTCCGCGTGAAATCTGCGAAGAATATTGAGTCCAGCGAATTAATCTTTGGAACTCCGATTAGACCGATGGAAATTAGACGTGAAAATTAATGTCTACAGAGTCAAAGAATTAAATGAGAAAAAAAATTATATGAATATTGAGCTGGGTTTTAATTTTAGTGGTCTTTCTCTCTCTCTCTGCTTGGCTGGAGAAAGAAGACTCGAAGAAGAAGAGAGAGAGAGAGAGAGAGAGAGAGAGAGAGAGAGAGAGAAAAGAAAATTGGGGTATTAAAAATTGTATGGACAGCGAACAGAGTATAACATTGAGCAGAGATTATTACTATATATATATAAAAGAAATTAATATTTGTTTAATATAGGCCTTGTTCTAATCAATAAATTTGAAATTATTACATTTAAAAACTACCAAACAAAGCTTAAGCCGCCATGGTTTCAATTTAGGCCACAATTCATGCGTTGAAGCATTGTTTTAAAAAATGTTAGTCGCTAGTTTGGCGGTAAGTTAGGGCAGTGTTTGCCAGTCGAACGCAATTAGGTGAGACTTAAGCAATGGTTGGCGGGGTTTAATTTGAAGAAAATCGTAAGTGGACAAAGAGGGTGTAATGTCCATGCGGTGAGTAATTGTGTCTAGAAGAGTGACCAAGAGGCGTAGATTGAATTTTTACGTCAAAATTATTTTTATTAAAAAATTTAGTGGTAATTTCATTTTATCTTGGCGCTAATGCTAGATTTTTGCTAAAGATAGAAAGATATAATACTGATGGCCATGCTTAGGTGTCCGCTGACCTATGATTAGAATATGGAGGCTAGGGTTTATTAGTGGACATGTGGATGAAGGAGGGTGTTTAGGGAATTTCGATGTGTTGCTAATGATTGTGATGTTAATTATGGAAGGGTGGGGGCCATGGGAAGGGTTAAAAACAAATTAGGACAGATGTCTAATTAGATTGAGATGACTGAGAAAAGCCGGTGGCGAATCTTAATCGAACCGGTCGGATGCATCTGTCATTCGTATTCCGTCGGTTCCCGACAGTTTCTCTCTTTTTAATCTTTCGTAATTTTTCTGTTTTTACTGTGGTGAAATTGAATTAAATTGGTTTGGTCAACATTGCTGCAATTCCGTGCTTTTCTTTATCCAATAAATAAAAAGTAGGGTAAAATTCACTTTACCCTTGTACTATTGAATATGTATCAAATACCCCTCTACTATTAAAACCTTCAAATATCCCCCTAATTCAATAAAAAGATATATTAATTGACAAACGTACCCTTGGTTTAAATAAGATTAAATTACTTTGCATCCCATAATATAAAACCATAAATGTTTTTCCCTCTTCAATTAAATATCAATTAATTTGATCCGAAATTTTGTTCAAAACTAATTTTATAAATAAAATTAATCTTAAATTGAATTAAAATAAATACAACTTAAATATTATATGAAAATAAATTAAGTTTTAAAAGAAAAAAATATATCTTACATAATTTATATTACTATTATAATCAATATATTGCTTTAGTAAGTAGGTAGTCAATTTATAATTAAAATTAATCAGTATTATTTAATTTTGCATATATTTATATTATGTATGATTCACATATGTAATTCAAATATATTAATGATTAAATTACAATATGTAGTTATTTATTAAATGGAAAAGATAAATTAATATTATATAATCAATAAGAAAATCTTGTTAAGTATTAATACAAACTAAGATCGAGTAAAGAAGTACAAAAAATAAAAATCTAAAAGATGTTTTCTAAAACAATAAAATATAAAGTTATTTGAGATATTATGTTTTTTTAAATTTTAATATGTTTTTTTTTATATTTATTAATATTATATTTATCTATTAAGATAATTTTAAGTAAAAATTAGATCAAATTATTAATATTTTATCGTTGGAGAGCATTATAAATTTGTCTGTTTAATATTTTAAAAATTTACTTTTCCAATTCACAAGTAAATTTCTAATTAGTTAATATGTTTTACCTACATTTTATCTTATATAATATAAATACTATGAATATAAATTAATATCTAAATTTAATATTCACTTATTAAAATAATATACGCATATATAATGATAGTAATGCACTGAGATAGTAATGACATTTATTTGTTTAGGATGTTTAAATACATTTCTCTATACTATTAAAATTATATTCGTTGTTTTATTTAGGTTTTTTTATTAAATTATAGGATTAGTTAAAATTAGAGTTAAGAATTGTAGGAGAACAGAAAAAGAGAACTAAATATTTTACTTCTTTCAAGGGTATTGTTGTCCATCAATATATCTTTTACTAGTATAGGGGATATTTGAAGGTTTTAATAGTAGAGGGGGTATTTGATACAAAACCGATAGTACAAGGGTAAAGTGAATTTTACCCTAAAAAGTAAAATAAAAATCTCGTGGTTTCCTTTCTTCTTCTTTTTTTCCCCTTTTTGGTTCTCTGTTCTGATTAACAAAGTCTGGATAGGATAATTGCGAGTTAATTTAGTGTGGATAAATGGAGTTTAGGATATTTTTGTTTGACTTGTTGTATGAAAAAATTATTAGAGGAATTGAAAATTTTATGTGCAAAACCATTTTGATGATTAGGTTATAGGCAAGTCATTTTAATGCGTTCAAAAGAATATGAATAATCGAATGGTTCTTTTTGTGTTGTTCTACAAGGAATCTTATTTGGCAATATTTGTAATTGAACTTATTTTAATTTGGAAAGAAAATAGCAGAACGATTATTACTTGTCCCAAGTAACCGAGACTTTCCAAGAATCCTAACTCGATCCTCCGTTATCTTCTTGTACAAGACTATCGGAAGGATTTCAACGTAAACGTTTTCGACGATCAAGTTAGTAAACAAAAAGGTATTTTGTTGTAAGACAAATAATAGAGAAAATGTCATTCTTTTACAATGATATAATTTACCTTTTTTTATATTTTTTTGTCATCCATTGAGAACCAAGTAATTTCATGGCACAAGACTGTTGATTGGTTTGCATCTTTACCAGCCACAATGACTTCTCATTAGGTTTACCCCCTCACACTTAATTTTATGCAAGTCGACCTACCTATAGTTGGTCCAAATGTAAATTTTTGCACACTTCCAGAAAAATCATTAGTTGTCCCGGTCATGGGATATCTTTCACATTAATACGTCTTAGGTCTTCCCACATTTATCATTTATATCTTATCCAGGATGTCTTTCGCATTTAGTGAGTGTCCTCCCATATTTATCCTTTATCTTTCACATTAAATGCAACAATATACGTCTCATCCTAAGATAAGTTTGTTACTACTAATGCGGGTTATTTTAATCCATTAAGGCCCATCCGACCAACTAAGTCTAGCTCTATCTTGTTCTCTCGATTATCCTCTTAAACATGATCCAGGATAATCCGCAACAACCGATGATAGGCCTGTTAATAAAAGAACATGATAGATTTGGCCCATATTTGAGCCCGAATCACCCTTATCTCTTATCTTTTTGAAGAGTAATTTAGTTCTTAATTGTATATAAATGCCAAATATTTTAGTTAATTTATTGATAGAAAAATGTGCATACTAAAAGAAATAGCTAATATATGATTTAGAAAGTTTTGGTCAAAAAAATTTAATGTTTGATTATATAATTTTGACTCAGTATTATATATAGGAAATTAGATTCTGTAAATCGAAACAGAGAGACTACATTTACGCTTGCTTCATATAGTTGGTTTGGCATGTTAGAATATCAATGAAAACTGATTGAAGGTTAAGATATTTAGTTAATCATTATTGATCTCATGACACACTTTTACCTAACTGTTCAAAATACTAGAAATCATTTTGATGACATTACAAAAAGGAAGAAATTAATCCATGTCAATGGGAAACACATTTCCGAGTAGGCGACTGCGAGTGACGTCAACGATAACGCATTTACGACACGTCATTTAATTAGGCTCGCCGGCTCATCGAGCCCAACGGCTCAGCCCAAGCCCAATCGCGAGCCCAACCACAACACGGCCGCCGAGCCCCGAGCACCGAGCCCGATTTCAATACGAACACACACGCGCGACAACCTCGTAAAAATAATCACACGCCCATGCTTAGTACTTTATCGGTATTTAAAGCGCACACATCGAGAGAATTATGAAGAGAAGTCGACAAGTGGCAAATTTGGTGACATGCACAATTATAGAGGGACATGTGTCGTTCCTTTTAGCTATTTTATTAATTAATGAATAGTTAGTGCAAAGATGACTATTGTAAACCCACTTACTCAAGGGGGTATAAAGAGGCTGACAAGAAAAGAAAAAAGGGGGGAAAAAAAAAAAACAAATGATAAAAAAGACCGACCCCAATATTCCGGCTCGGCAAAATACAAAGAAAGGCATAATTAGCCAGAAATAAAGAGACGTTACGCACGTTTTCATTTCCACGTGTTAAACCTTTTACGTATTTTTACTTGTTGACCAAAACGCACGTCAACAAATTGGCGCTAGAAGGAGGGCCCGTATTGGTCCAGTCCGAGTTCCAGTCAAAAAAGTAAGTGAAACAAAAACAAGGAAAATTTGATACTGAACCTTTTGATAAGGGAAGAAAATGAGTCAACAATCGAGAAATGCCCGTTTAACTGAAGAGCAACATTTGAACAACCAACCTGGCCAAACGACGAATGGCCACAATATGCTCCAAACAGGCGGGGAGTACTACTTTATTCCCTTTCGCTCAATTAATCGCCAACCCGACCTTTGTACAACAAATGAACCAACTTATATCGCAAACTCTCGCCACCACGAACTCTCAAGCACCCCCTCCATTCCTTGCAAACACTAACCCACTCAACCCACAACTAAATGTCAACGTTAATCCTCAAATTCGGGTTCCTCGCCCACGAAGCCCGAAGCTTGATTCGGGTAATGAACAACATGTCCGTCATGTGAGAAGGCGGCAAAGAGAAAATGAGGAGGAGCAAAGTCGTATAAGCGAGTCATTCCCGAGCAAAACACGACATCGTCATGCCCACTCGGTGTTCGCCGGACGACCGGGAGTTGATCCCTTTCGCCCGGCTCGATCGATAAGTTCCCGACTCGGGTTTCGGATGAGCGGAACAACTCGGGTCGATCAGTCAAGACCCTGGCTTATGGCGAACAGGATTTGGAAATACACCGCCACGTCGCCGTCTGAACGAGGTGGAAGGCGGTCGGGATGGCGAACAATCTCGAAGACCGCCCCAGTATGGAGCCAACTGTTCCGTCGCCATTTTCTCTTGGAATCCTGCGCAATCCCGTTACCGCCAAAGTTGAAAATCCCCAGGTCGGCCTCTATAATGGGAAACCGACCCGACCACTCATGTTCACAAGTACTTAGCATGGATGGAACTATACGATCAAGCGATGCCATCCTCTGCAGGGCCTTCCCCGACTTTGGGCGGCCAAGGCCCATCGTTGGTTTAGGACCTGCCGTAGGGATCCATTCAAGCATGGGGAGATCTAGCCTCGCGCTTTACGACACATTTCTTAACGTCAAAGTCCGAGCCGCGCCTAAAGACTCCTTGTAAACATCAAACAAGGGAAAAGACGAGCCCTGAAGAGTTATATTTTCGGTTTAATAAACAAGTTCGAGAGATGGAAGGTGTCACGATGACGCCATTTTGATCGCGACCATGCATTTGGTGGCTCGAAACATGGTTTAATTACTCCATCCACGAATCGGGGCGACCTCGTTTCAAGAATTTCTAATCGCGCGAACGCCATATTTGTGCGGAAGAAGCCATGGCAAATAACCGCCCGAGCACCGCAAGGGAACGTAAGAAAGGACGGAAGGAAAGAACCGATGTAGTTGGGCGGGGTCGGGTTTCGGCCATTCTCGGAAAATCCGACCACCGGATTTAGAGCTCGCCAAGAGGCGAGAGCCGAAGTCGCCTTGTATTAAGAATCTTTGACCCACGCTCCGTCGGCCGTATGGAGTGAAGTCTGGTCTGAATTTGTTGCCTCGGCTCGGCCTCTCGAAGATCGAGCCATCAAAATTAGATTCAGCGTCGATTCTGCGCCTATCACAAATCGATGAGTCACGATCTTGACGAGTGCCGAGATCTAATTAGGGAAATTATGCGGGTCGTTCGGCGGGCGGCCTTAAAAGATACGTTCATGAGCTACCGCCCCACCAAGAGCTGGCTCAGTGTCAACCCGGAGCGCGTAATCAACCCGACTCTCTCTCGCCGCCCCGGTGAAAACCAGGGAGAGAAATCCTCATGATGTCGGTGTTAGTCGGATCAATACCAACTCAATGGAGGATAGGCGCTCCAGCAGGAAAAGAAAAGCCGATGTTAGGCAGGCAACTAATGCCGAGAAAGACAAGTTCGGGTGGCGAAATCAAGGAAGGCCAACCCCACTAAGCCACTTTGTGTTCTCGGATGCGGATGCGACCAGGTGGTCCATCCTCATTCGACCTCGGTCATCACGGCACCCGGTCAGGTATTAGGTTCGCGAATTTTAATTGACTCTGGAAGCTATTAAATCGAGTCATTTATGTCCGAGCATTTGAAGATTAAACGTGGATGATAGTTATATCCGTCCGTAACGATAGCGATGCGGGGTTTGGAGGAGGAAGGATAGTCCGCTCGGAGAAGTTGATTTACCCATCAAATGGGACAAGGTTTGCATAAGCGGTTTGTCATGACAACATTCAAAATTATCAATGCCGATTCGGAGTACAATGCCATCATTGGGAGGCCATTGCTTTATCATATCAAAGCGGCCGTTTCAATATATCATTTTTGTATAAAATTCCGACGTCGATGGCGAAGCTATACATAAAGGGAATCAAAGGAGTCACGAGAGTGCTCTCTTAAACTCCGACCGGTGGAGATTAATGTGGTGGAACAAGGACAAACCGGTGGAACCACACAAGATAATCCCTTGCCCGGGAGGAGTCCGAAAGTAAAAACGGTGGTCGTTCGGGAGGATAACCCGGACGCCGCCGGCCAGGAAGGAGCAATGATGGAAGAAGAGCGGCAAAAAAAAAGCAGCCGGCGGCGAAGGCTAATTACCCCCGCAAATCAAGGAGAGGCAAAGCAAGAAAAGAAAAGCAGCGGAACCAGTAGAACAGTCGATACAATCAATGTCGGTAGCCAAGCGGGCGCCAACTACGTATTGGTCATGATCTTCCGAGAACCATATCGAGGCGAGTTGGTCGAGTTTTGGGAAATAATCTCGGCGTCTTCGCATGGACTCATGCGAGACATGCCCGGAATTGACCCCAGTATGCGTGCCACCGCCTCAATATTGATCTAACCTTCCGTGATCATCGAGAAAAGCGCAAACTCGGCCCGACGATAGGCAAAGACTTTGAGGCCGAGGTTAACAAGCTACTAGACAATCGATTCATCGGGAAGCCCTCTATCCCCGATGGGTCGCCAATCTGTTTTGGTAAAAAAAGCGATGCCGATGGCGCTATCGTGGATTTACCGACCTCAACAAAGCATGCCCCAAAGATAGTTATCCATTCCGAATATCGATTACATGGTAGATGCCACGGCAGGACACGAGTGATGAGCTTCATGGATGCATACTCGGGTTACAACCAAATACGGATGCACCAGGAAGATGAAGAAAGTACCTCATTTTTTCTCTGCTCGGGAATTCACATTTACAAGATGATGCCTTTCGGATTGAAGAATCTTTGGGCGACCTATCAAAGGTTAGTAAATAAGATGTTTGAGAAAATGATAGGTCACACTATGGAAGTCATGTAGATGACATGCTAGTAAAATCTTTGTACATGTCCGATCATCTAAACGATCTTAATAAAATGTTTCTTTGTTTTGAGAGAGTATAAGATGATGTTAAACCCGAGAAAGTGCACATTTGGGGTCGGCTCGGGTAAATTCTTGGGGTATATGGTCACGAAAGGGGAATCGAAGCTAATCGGACAAAATAAAAGCCATCACCGGCCTAGAATCCCCAAACTCGTGAAAAAGGTACAAAGCCTAACAGTGGCCGATCGCCGCCCTTAACCGGTCGTTTCTCGGTCCGAGACAAGTGCAAACCTTTCTTTGAAGTTATAAAGAAAAGCAAAAATTTGAGTGGACCGAGCAAGCACAAGTCGCCTTTGAATCCCTCAAACAACATCTATCATCAATCCCTATATTACAAAAACCGACCCGAGGGAGGACTTGTATTTGTACTTGGCGGTATCCGAATACGCCATGTTTCGGTGTTAATCAGGCTAGATGGCTCTATTCAACATCCGATTTATTACACCGGCCAAGCGTTACATGATCCGAAACTCGGTACCACCGATGGAAAAATGGCTTATTCATTAATTGCGGCGCGAAACTCCGTCCATATTTCTTAGAACACAAGATTATAGTATTGACAAACTATCCGTTGAAACAAGTGTTACACCGACCCGATCTTACGGTCGGATGATTAAATAAATTTTGTCGAACTTAGCGATTTGACATTATATACGAACCACGTCTTTGCAATAAAAGGGCCAGGCTTTAGCTTGACTTTTGTGGCGAATTCACGTCTTGCATACAATTGGAAGTCGAGGAAGACCAAGAATGGAAATTATTCGTCGACGGTTCTTCAGCTGCAGAGGCGGCGGCGGCGGAATCGTGATAATCGATCCAAATGAAAAATGCTCTTTGCTCGGCCGTCACGATTTGATTCCCATAGCGAACAACGAAGCCGAATATGAGGCGCTTCTAAGCGAGGCTTAGATATGGCGGCCTCTATGGGCCTGAAACAACTATTGGTGCACAGTGACTCTCGGTTGGTCGTTCATCAAATCAACGGCGAAGATCGGCGCGAAAGAGCAAAAAATTGCACAATATTTGGATTTGGTCAAGAAGAGATTATCACACTTTAAAACAAAAGTCTTGCATGTGCCCCGAGCCGAGAACATGCAAGCGGATGCCTTCGGCTCGGCTCGGCTCGATCCAGGGGCGGATCTTTATCACGGATGTCATCCGCAGCTGCATCTTTGCCTGCCCGTCGCTCGGTGCAAAGAAAATATATACGACCGAAACCGTCGAGCAGGACTTGGATGACCCCAATCATCCAATACTTAGAGAAAGGAGTTCAACCGAAAACAAAGTTGAGGCCGAACGCTACGAACCCGGGCGGCTCGGTTTTACGCTAGTAGGCGGCATCTATACAAACGAGGATATTCCATCCCACTCCTCGTTGCCTTTCCGAGGCGGATGATTATGCACTTCGAGAGGTTCATGAGGGAATATCACGGCAACCACGCTGGGGCCAAAGCGTTGGCCTATAAATTAATCGACAAGGATACTCTTGGCCATCCCCGAGAAAGGGCGCGCAACCGACCTCGTCAAAAGATGTGAGAGATGCGGAAGTTTGCACCACAGTCGGATATCATCCAGAAGCGACTTACTTCCGTATTTAGCCCATGGCCATTTGCCAAATGGGGAATGGACCTCATCGGACCATTACCCGTTGGCAAAGAAGCGTCAGTATGCCCGTTGTGGCGGTGGATTATTTCACAAAATGGGCGGCGGAGCCTCTCCGCAAAAATAGATGAAGAAAAGGTTGTGAGCTTTGTATGGAAATCTATCATCTGTAGATTTGGGATACCACATTCGATTATTCAGGACAATGGGAGGCAGTTCGACAACCGAAGGTTCAGAAATTTTGTGAAGGTTTCCACATAAAAACCATTTTTCAACTCCATACCACCCCGATCGAACGGACAAGTTGAGGCCGTTAATAAAATACTCAAGTATACCCTGAAGGCGAGATTGGAGAGTCTAAAGGTAATTGGCGGAGGAACTACAGCGTACTATGGTCATCTGAGAACAACACATCGAAGCGGATCGGCTGGAGAAACACCTTTTTCTTTAGCTTATGGAGTGAGGCGGTGATTCTGTCGAGATTGGAGCCCTACCTTGAGTGCAAATTTTGAAGAAAGATCGAATGAGGCGCTCGAACGAACTAGACTGCTTTCGAAGAAAAAAGGTGCGATCTTGAGATGAAAAATGCGGTGTATAAACAAAGGAGTGAAAGATACTACAATTCGAAAGTAAAGGAAAAGAAGATTTGGTCGGCGATCTTGTATTGAAAAAGATAACGGGCATCCAACCGAGCCCATTGAAGCCAACACAGGAGGGCCCGTTTGGTCGACCACGTCTTATCTGGTGGGGCATACCAGTTAGAATATTTGAGTGGAGAAAAATTCATGCATCCATGGAATGTAGCATACTTGAAGCGGTATTATCAATAAAGATCTCGATCTACAATCCAGATAGGATTCCAAAGAATTGTTCCTTCATCTGGCATTTCGTGAGCTCTTTAAAGGAAAACGAAGTTTTTATTCACCACGAATCAAGACTCGGCTACGCACCGAGCACAATATAAAGACTCGGCTACGCACCGAGCACAAAATGAAGACTTGGTTACGCACCGAGCACAAAATCAAGACTTGGTTACGCACCAAGCACCAAAATCAAGACTCGGCTACGCACCGAGCACAAAATAAAGACTTGGTTACGCACAAGCACCAAAATCAAGACTTGGTTACGCACAAGCACTAAAATCAAGACAGTTACGCACCAAGCACCAAAATCAAGACTTGGATACGCACCAAGCACTAAAATCAAGACTTGGTTACGCACCGAGCACAAAATGAAGACTTGGTTACGCACCAAGCACAAAATGAAGACTTGGTTACGCAGGAGCACAAAATCAAGACTTGTTACGCGCAAGCACCAAAATCAAGACTCGCTACGCACCGAGCACAAAATAAAGCACAGTTCGCACTGCAAGCACCAAAATCAAGACTTGGATACGCACCAAGCACCAAAATCAAGACTTGGTTACGCACCAAGCACCAAAATCAAGACTTGGCTACGCACCGAGCACAAAATAAAGACTTGGTTACGCACCAAGCACCAAAATCAAGACTTGGATACGCACCAAGCACTAAAATCAAGACTTGGTTACGCACCGAGCACAAAATGAAGACTTGGTTACGCACCGAGCACAAAATCAAGACTCGCTACGCACCGAAACACCGAAATAAAGACTTGGTTAAGCACCAAGCATAAAGTGAAGACTTGGCCACGTACCAAGTACAAAATAAGGACTCGATTATGCGCCGAGCACAATAAAAACTCGGTTCATAAACAAAATTTTGAAACAAAATAAAAGGACAGGTTTATATCCCTGAGTGCAAGAATCGATTAAAGGCGGCAGACCCCCTCACTCGGAAATCAAAAGAGCCCGTCTTGGGAAAATAAGAGAAAAAAGAAGGCAGGCAACACTCTTGCAAAAAGGAAAAGAAAGAGCATCCACAAAAAGCTTGAAACACATACACGGCAAGGTAAGGAAAATAACAATTCATTTCTAACTTCAAAAATATTTACATAAGAGGCCGGAGCCCATTACATCTCGAGGCACGAAGCCAAATTACCTATCTAGGGGTACCTATAAAAGCATCAAGAAAGCAGGCGGCGGAATTTCGCGGCACCACTGGAACCAACTTCTTCCACGTCCTCGGGAGAAACCTGCGCATTAGAAGCCTCGCAAATTTCGGCCGAAGGGTATCGAGATCGGCCTCCCGGGAGGGCAGGTCTTCTTCAAGTTGAGCAACAAGACGCCCGCCTTAAGTAAATCAAGAATTTCTTGGAGGTGGTCGCATGGCCACAGTTAACATGAATGCATACTCTTCGGAGTTTTGTAAGCTTTAATGGCCTCTCTACAAACTTTCCTCGTTTGCGGCGGGCGGCCTCTTGGCCTCCTGCGTACATCGGCTAGACGCCTCTCCATCTCCTCGGCTCGAGGCGTGGCGGCACGTTCGGTTCGGCGACCTTAACCCCGAGCTCTTCTTCAGCCTTACGGGCCGATCTCGCTCACCTCGGCCCTCGCAGCACTCTCTCTCTCGAGAATTAGCCCGAGCTGTGGCCTCGTCCGTTTAGTCTTAAGAGATTCTTGTACCCCCTTGAAGGGTAGCATAGGCCTCTGCAGATCCCCGTCGTGCCGCTTTCCGGTCGGCATATTTTCTCTCCAACTCGCGGGTTCCCCAACCGCATGCCATAAAAAGCCCAATCATCCGCCCGAGACATGGCCATAGCATATTGAATTTGTTCTTGGCTTGATCTACGAAAGCGGGGGTGTTCGATGCCTTTTGTCGAGGCACGGCCGGGACGATCATTGCGGCCCGACCTGCCTCCGGTAAGACCTCGATTGCTCTCTGTCGGTGTGGCACATCGAGCGAATTCCACAAACCACCGAGGGCGTAGGCCAACCATTCCTCGCAATATTCATCTCTTGCTTGGTTTGGAGGAATGAAATGACCTTCCCGCCAAGGTCATCCGAGAAAGTTCGTTGGCCTTCCATTGCGGGGGAACATTCGGGATGTTCGGGTCGCTCGACCAACCCTTTCGATCGATCAGCTCTCCATCACAATTCCCCTCTTTCTCCTTTGAAGAAGCGGCAGACTCGCTTCCGGCACTCCATCGCCAGGGGCGTTTCTGGCCCGGATATCTTCTCTCGAGCGCCTCCACATCCGCGAGGTTGATCGCGGCCCCGAGCTCGCCGTCTTTGTATTATTCACACTGCTGGGCGTGCACGCAAATCAGGCCACGCCCGCATAAAGTAACCATCAATTAGAAGAAAGATCAAAGGAAAACAAAAAGACAACTCAAAAGGAAATGGAAGGAAGTACGATATTTTACCTCGAGCGCGCCGCACTCGCGCTCGGGGTCTGTGTTCGCCCCTACGGGCGCGGATGATCTGCCCGGGGGACTAGTCGTCGCGGGAGGCGGCGCGGCTTGCTCGGCTCTCGCCCGTGATGATCCCCTGGAGAATGGGGCCGTATTTCTTCATTAACGAGAGGATTACTGTTGAGGCACTCTCTCGACCTCCTCCTCCCGCTCGGCCGGCCTCATCCCGAGCCGCCCCGGCCGGGGTCGTCGGGCGAAGCGAGGCCTCAAACAGTGCGGCAAGTTGGCCTCGGTGGCCAACCTCTCAATCGCGCATCCATGATCCCCGGGCCTGGATGTTCTCGACGCCGAATAAAAGTAAGCGGTGACAGAGGCCCCTTTGATGCCGGTTTTTCGTAAAGGTGGAAAGAAAGGATAATTATGAAAAGAGAACAATAAAAGCGGCAAAAGCGAGGGGAAAGGGAAAAGATAAGATTTATTGTAACCAAAAACAAAATTTGATGGGGATGAAGAACGGTCTCACTTTCTCCTTCCCCCACGCGAGCTTGCCACTCGCCGCTCACCACCCAGAACCATTTATCCTTCCACTCCCCGAGGAGAAGAAGGTAGACCCTCCACCAAACCGTCAGGATACTCCCGGTCGGGTTTGTACGTAATACCATCCAGGATGGTGACCCCAGGAGACGATGGAGTCGCTCGCCATACAAAAAGCTCATTCATCTCCTTAAATTTGGGGCGAGGATATTTTCAGGTGAAACATCACCGGGAGGCCGATAATCCTTCCCCAAGAAATAGGGTGCACTGGGTCGGATGCATACCCCACTTGCAAAACCACCGCGTGAGGAAGGGCGCGGTGGAAATCTTAAACCGTATAAAAGGTGGGAGCAAATCTGCCGTGTGCAACCTCGGTGGGTCTTGGGGAACTTCCGTGCCGTCAGGTACCCAGTAGATACCGCTCGGAATACGGTACATCCGCCGGAGCTCATCCACCTCCGAATCATCAACATACTCGGGATATCGTTTATGTCACTCGGCGTCAACGAGGCTCGACACGAAGACGAGGTCCTCCTCCTTGTCGGCCGTCGCCATTACGGTGGCTATGGGCCCTAGTGGCCTTCGGCCTCGAATCCCCGGACGGCTCATCTACTCGCTCACGTTGTCACGCTCCGGCTCGAGATGGATCCATATCTTCTTCTTACGGCCGGGCACGATTTAGAATCAACACTTGGCGATTCTTCACCGGAATTCTCTCTCGCGATCCGGGTTGATACGTTAGTTTCTCTATAAGCGGTCTTTGGCGTCGGGTCAAAGATAGTGTGCGTCGCTCGGGGCGTTCCACCTCATGAAGAATAACGGAGAAGATATCTGGATAATACTCGGGTGTGGGACGGAGATCGCGTCTTTGGTGAAAAATAAGCAGAGGGTTGGATGGAGGATCTTCAATTTCAACTTCTACACTATAACTACGACTCTACTATCTTCAAAAGACATTTATAGGTAAAGGAAGAGTATTTGAAAAAATACCTAAGTTCAAGTCTACGAACTTGGGAAGCCGACCGAAAATTTCGCTTTCGGTTTTAATTACTTTAGCTCGAGGGTTAAAGGATGCGAAAGTGAATAATGAAGGAAAACAAAGGTATTTATAGATAAGTTTCCTCGATAAGCGGGGCGTTTATTCAAAAGGACGCTCCTTTTAAAAAGCTCAAAAGCGCGCCAAACATGACAATGACGTCGTGTCCCCACGCACGCCGATTGTGAACCGAGCGTAACTTTTTACCGGTTCTGCGCAAGATTGGTCCAACCACGAGATGCCACGTGTTCGTCATTATGGCAACCCGATTAATGCGCCGTTTCAAGCATTAATTGCTCGCGGACAGTACCAGGAAAAAACCTTTGAAAAATCCGTTTTCCATTAATTGTTCATCATTAGCATTAAAGTTTAACTCGGCGTCAAAGAATTTTCTCTCGAAGTCAAACTTGGGGGCCTTTGATGACACGAGCAATAGGAAGAAATTAATCCATGTCATCTCAGAAAACACATTTGAGTAGGCGACGTCAGTGGCGTCAACGATAACACATTTCACGAATTAGGCTCGCCGCTCACGAGCCTGACTCAGAGCCCAATCGCTCAAGAGCCCAACCACAAACACGGCCGGAGCCCCGAGCACCCGAGCCCGGATTTCAATACGAAACACACGCGCGACAACCTCGTAAAAATAATCACACGCCCATGCTTAGTACTTTATCGGTATCGAAAGCGCCACATGTCGGAGAATTATGAAGAGAAGTCGACAAGTGGCAAATTTGGTGACATGCACAATTATAGAGGGACATGTGTCGATCCTTTTAGCTATTTTATTAATTAATGAATAGTTAGTGCAAAAGATATTTATAAACCCACTTACTCAAAAAAGGGGTATAAAAGGGTGACAAGAAAAAAAAAAAGGGAGGGAGGAAAAAAACAAATGATAAAAAGATCACCCCAATATTTCGGCCGGCAAAATACAAAGAAAGGCATAATTAGCGAGGAAATAAAGAGGCGCATGGCGTTTTCATTTCCACGTGTTAAACCTTTTACGTATTTTTACTTGTTGACCAAAACGCACGTCAACACATTTCATTTGGGATTACATGCATTTGGCAAATTTAAGACAGGTTTTTGGATAGATATGATTACCGTTTTTTCGTTCTAATCCTTCTCTTTAATTTGACCTAAATTGCGAATTGCCAACTTGACGATTTCAACATGTGTTTGGCCTAGCTTATAACGATTTCTAATATTTTTCTAGAGCTGATAAAGGATTGTAGCTAGAGTGTTTCATGGGTAAAAATAGTAAAATTCAATTTACCATCTTCTAGTCTTCTACTACCGCCTTTGAAAGAATAGTACCCACTATACTATTAAAATACTCAAATCATTAAAAAAAAATCAATGGTCAAAAGTACCCTTGAAATATAAAATTTCATATTTTGTCTTCTCTATAATTAGAATTTGATTAATTTGATCCCATATATTTACTTAATTCTGATTTTATTAAATAAATAAACCTATGACTAAATGTACAAATAAATCAAATAGCAAAATACAATTTCAATAATATAGATAATTAAGTGACATTAATTTTCTTGAAAAATAAATTCATATAAATATCATCATATATGTTTGTATCAAATTACGTGATATTGATTGTATTTATAAGTATTTCTATTATATTATATGATATGTGCTTGTGTATGTCAAAACATATTAACCAAGTAGAAATTTATTTGTGAAAGGAAAAATAAATATTATAAAATATAAAAATTCTAATACTCAAATGTGAGTAATTTGACCTATTTTTATTAAACACTGGTTTTTAAAGAAAACAATCTGATGTAATTTAAAATAACTAAATAGCAAAATATAATTTTAATAATGCGAAAAAGAAACATTGATTTTAAATGAGTATCTCACATAAATTTAATTATATTATATTGTTTTTCTTTTAAAAATCTTTTAGATATTATTTTTTAGTTATTTGAAAGTTCTTAATTATACTAATATTTTATATTATTTTTTTATTTTTATTTTCTAATTGATTCCCTTTCACATAAATAACCACACATTATAATTTGTTCTCTTAATTTAAGACTTTTGACTTATGTGCGCCATACATAATTGGATTATATGCACAATGAAGCAATGAGAGTGTTTGCAATTACTAATAAAAAATACTTTGTAGTTTTTGACGAAAAAAATAAATTCATTTTGAAATATTTGCAAATATCAACTTTCGCTTTCTAATTCTCCTTCATTTAATCGATTCTAAAAGCGAGAGGGGGATGTGCGCTAGATTCCTAACTTATTTACAGTTTGAATTTTTTTACAAACAAATAAACATTTTTCCACTTTTTTCACAAAGACTCTCAACTTCTAATTCTATTTCAAACACTAATAATTTATGATTCTCAATTACTTTTAAGCACTTTTTCCAAAAGCAGAAATTTTTGCAAAATCTCCCAATATCTACTAATTGACTCTAAATTTAGTGCTTATTTACTGAAGCGATATGTTTAAAATAAAAGAAAAAAAAATTCTGTAACCTATTTTGCTCATATAAATTTTCCGAAGCCGGCACCCTTTGTTAATTATCACCCTCACCTACTTATTTTGTTTCCTTTCAATATTCCACCTTTTTATGACATTGTACCTCCGAAATTTTACTTGTCCTTGACTCCTTCCTTAGCTTTGCGTGCAAGTGTACATCAAACTTTCTTGATATGTACCTTCCAGTTTTTACACTAATACCTAAAGTATTCCCTACAATG
Organism: Rehmannia glutinosa; assembly: GCA_016081115.2. Lineage (NCBI taxonomy): Eukaryota > Viridiplantae > Streptophyta > Magnoliopsida > Lamiales > Orobanchaceae > Rehmannia > Rehmannia glutinosa. The sequence goes on from JABTTQ020001105.1 coordinate 141,135, forward strand.
TTAAAAAAAAATAACTAAATAAACCCAATAATACAATTTATGAAATAGGACAAAAAAGCCACAAAGAAGGAAAATGTCATTCTGCCAACTTGCAGTTGCTCTCGTCTTTTGCCCAAATAGGCTGAAACTCGATTGTAATCTAATGGATTAATGGGAGTGTCGCATGGAGCAATTATTTGTGAAAGAACTCATCATTGTCTTGCGGTAGTTGAAGATATTTGGGGCGCGAGAGTTATTGTGCGTTCGCAAGCGGTTTATATGAGAGGCAATTTACGAGGTGGGACTATTTCCTGGGGACTAATCACGTAGAAACATGAAACTCAATATAAAAATATATATTTATATATTTTTTTTTTACACTTTTCACTAGAGCTGTCAAATGGCTCGGTGGGCTAGCCCGACCTGCCCTATAACATAGACGGACTGGGCTAAATTTTTTTAGGCTGGAAATGAGCCTGGCTTTTTCGGTCCGGCCTATTAGGCCTGAAAATCTGGACCGACCCAATCGGGCTGATTTTTATTTGTATTTTTGTGGGCTGGGCTCCAAAAATAGCAGTCCAATTACTGTTTCGACAACCGGACCGACTCGTCTTTGCTCCGGCCCGGCCCATTTGAAAAGCCCGGAAACAAACGTTACTGCCTCAGGGGCAAATTCGTCATTTCCACATATACCTGCCTAAGGGAGAAAGATACGAAAAACATTGGTAGTAAAAGATTTAAGTGACACGTCAGCGACCCCTTTGCCAACCATACAAAACAAGACTGATTACGTCACAGCCAATCAGCACACGTGTCAACCAACTAAACCACCAATCCCTGCCCCCATCAAGTCAGGGGTTTTGTCAATAAGATTTTCTCTCTCTATCCCCACCGACACTTTTGGACCGCATGATTAGGTGACTGGACACGTGGATGCTCTTGTAGTCGTAGATGAGGTTATGACAGTAGAATTGGGGGGACGATATCCAGTGCGGACGTAGTCCGATAGAGACGGTACAACCTACTTTGTCTAAGTAATAAAATGCGGGCGGTCGTTTGGTTGACTATTTTAGGGATTAATATATGGTTTAACAAATTTTTAATTCCGACCAAACTTTTATTTAAAAAAAATTAAAATATTTTTATGTTTACGAGACAGTGTACCGACAGCTTGAATGGTACATTGGAAATTCAACAAATATATTGTCTAATGTTTATTGGTTTTATACTTCTATGAATATTCTGTGCATGGTATTGGATACTTCATACTACATACTTTTATTTTGAAAATTATTGGCCTATATTTGGAGCCACTAACTCTAAAGTTACGACTCTAATATTTTCCACCTCAAATTAAGATTTATTTGTTTTTTTCCTTCATTAAGTTCAATATATATAAGTATTAATGACAAATGGATAATGAAATTACTTCCACAAAATTTAAAATGAAGAGGTATAAAATTAAGGATTATTGAGTATGACGACTAGGGGCCATGTGTGAATTTTTTAGAGAAAAATTGGATGACCGGGTCCAATTATTTGTCAGGTTACATGAATTCAATAATTTGCACCAACATGATCTTTTATTAATTATGCTAAAGCCTAAATGCAAGATCCACATACAAAAATACATACGCACATCTCAATATCATGTGGATAAACATGTATTTGACTTTGGTTTCCCTAGATGGCTCCACATTTATTTGTCCTAATTGCTTTGATATTTTGTTTGTGAATTTTTCTTGGTGAAAAGTCTTCTATATAAATGTCCAATCGAAATTAAAATTTTATATCGTGAAAAAGAAAAGCCAACGTCCATGAAAATGAATATTCAACCGTAATTGAAGGATATTGCCTTACTTTTATTTTATTTTAGCATCACAATATATTTCTTACAACTGATCTAATCCATAGAATTAGAACATCGCCACAAAAGTATTGGACAAAATACATTATCCCAAATCATCGAATAATGACTTATTTGAATTTTTTCAATAAAATCACACATATGAAGACATACTTACTTAACTGGAAACAAAAATCAACCTAATGAGGGCAAATAAAATCCACCTATAGCGATAAACAAAAGCTATCTTTGGGAAAAAAAATATTCATAAAAAGAGACTAAAAACATTGAAAATCACTTCTCTCACGAGGATGAGATAAGAAATGGAAGAAGAACATAGAAAAATAGAAGACGACTATGATTTATTTGTTTACTTATGTGTTTATATTGGAAAGAAATAGGGATCGGATGACAAAATCCTCATGGGGAACCATTCTCGTTGGTACTCGAGCCATATGGGACGAGGAATTCCCGATTAATTTGGGAATGAGACGAAAATGGTGATTCCATGCTTCTCTAGATAACCGAGGATGGGATGGGGTAGTATTTATATCCACGTCCCCATCCACGTCCCCGTCCTCGTCCCTGTCCCCGTTTAGATAAAACGGGGATGCCCCATCCCCATCAGCATTCTTCGAATATATATTATATTTAACTATTATTATATTAATTATGTATATAATATTTTATTTTATTAATTTAAAAATTAAACTCTTAAGTATTTATAATTTTGATTGTTCTAATTATTACTTTTATGTATTGATTTATGTTATTTTATATTTTTTAAGTAATTTATTTTACAAATTCTTTTATTAAAAAATATAAAGTGGGGAACCCGATTCCTTTCGGAGACCTGTCCCCGAGAATGGGGATAATCATCTAAATCCTGAGATACCCAAAACGGGAAATAGACGAGCTAGGATGATATATGGGATGAAATTCGGGTGACGAAATGATATGTGCAATCAGGTCCCCCGCCAATTGTCATCCGTAGAAAAAAAAAGAAAAAAGAGGAGATTGCATGAGTTGGGTACACTACATTGGCGTAGCCAAGGGGGGCTAACCTGGGCCCGCCCCCCTTTTTAAATAATTTTTTTTTTACTAAGCAATTTTTTTTAAAAAAATTATATTAGTTGAAATTTATATGATTTTAAATTGCTTTTTTATTCTACCATCCCACTTTCATTTATTGGCCCAACCTCTTTATATTGTCCATTCTGCCAATTAGTGCAGACACTATAAAGTTCGATGTGACCTACACTTTGGAAAATCTATTTAATACGTCAATTTTTAGAATTTGAACTTTGAAGTTGATTTGTTAACAATTATCGTCAATTTACAATCTCAGTAAAATCTATAAATACCAAATCTTTAATTAGAACATACTTCTTAATCAATTATTTGTTCAAAAGTCATGATAAACTTGCTTTAATTAAAAAATTCAACCTTTCTGTACATCCAATATATAAACAGTCACCCGACCCGAATTGCTAGCCCGCCCCCTCAATTCAGCAACCTTTTTCCATAGCCACCAAACTATTATATATATACACACACACATACACACATAACTCTTATTAAAGATTTAAAAAGTATCATGTTCTAATGATGGGAAAAGGTGAAAATTAAGTATGATTAGCAAATGAAATCGATGTCTCTTTATAAAAAAAAATAAAAATAATATTGATTAAAGTACTAAGATGCTACGGATCTGTAATTTTTCAAAACTTGGACTATAGTAGTGGCTGTGAGTGTGAATGTGTGTGATGATAACTTTTTTGTGTGATTTCATGATCGCCCCTTCTTATTATAATTAGTACTACTTTCTACGTGTTTCTATATAAAGTCATAAACACCTAATTTTTGTTTATTCTATTTTTAGACCTTTATTTTTCATCATTTTTAGTTGGATCCTTTACTTGAGATTGAGAAGAGTCATGTACACTTTTGAAAAAATTGAGACTTTTAATATAAAATTGAGTGCGTGGCAAATAATTAATAGTCAGTTATTCATTTTTTTAAGACTCAATTGTATTTGAAATATGTTAAGTTGCGTTTGGCAGAAAAAGAGTTGAGAGCTAGGAATTTAAAAGAATTATTTCAAATAATTTAAAGTTACAGAGAATTGCAAATTAATGTCCAAATTAAATTTTCAACAAAAAGTTATTTGAGAAATTAAATTGGATTTTCTTGAAAGTATGGGATTAAATCTGATATGTCAATCATATTAAACATTTTATACTAATTAAACAAAATTTTGACTTCTATAATTGATAGTGTAATATTAGCGAGTCAAACCTTCTTCTCACAGAGAGGATGACACCGTACCGTTGATGATCTGTCAAATAAAATAATTCTTTTAGGTAATTATATATAGCTAGGTCAAGTTTTCTGGAGAAGGGGACACCCCAGGTTATTATTTGCTCAAGTGACAAGATTCAAACATTTTAAAATATTAATAATAAAGATTTGTATTTAAATTTATCAAAGTCAAAAGGTGAACTTAAAATTTAGATCTTATTTAGAAAATAAGTTCCCTTCTTTTCTTTAAAAATACATAAGATCCTGACATTTTAATTTAAGAACTCATAATTATTTTTAATTTTTTTATCAAACACTTTAGAAGATATTAGAGATTATAAAATCTTTTATAACATGATTGTTTATAAACTCACTCTCTTAGGGTTGATCAATGCTATGTCACTACAAGAAACAAGAAAATTCCAACGAAAAAAATATGTTGGAATTTGGCCAATTACCATTGGAATTATCGATTCCAACGGAAATTCCAACAATAAATGCATCGTTGGTAAAATGGCGTTGGAATGACAAAATTCCAACGGAATTTCCAATGGAAAAATATTCCAAGCATTTCCAACTTGATGGTATTTATCCATTGGAATATACAATTGTTGGAAAAAACTCCAACATATTTTCCAACACTAATTTCAACATAGTTAAACCATTGGAATTTAGTCCAATGATATATCCAATGGAATATATATATATATATATATATATATATATAATTGTTGGAAAAAAACTCCAACGGTTATTCCAACGGAGTTATGCCATTTGGAATTTAATTCAATGGTAATTCCAATGATATATATCTATTGGAATATTCAATCATTTTATCTCATTGTCTAATATTTTTAACTTCCCAAAGAGGTCACCCATCATCAATTTGTTCCAAGTCAAGCACGCTTAACTATGTAGTTTTAATATGATTGACTCAGGAAGAAGATACATTTTATTGATATGGATAATACTATCAAATCTTTTAACACCTATTAAAATTTTCCAACGGTATTGGAGTTTCCAACAACTTGTTGTTATACCATTGAAATTTCCGTTGGAATTTTAAAACTCCAACGAAAATTCCAACGATTAATTCCAACATTTTGATTATCGTTGGAATTTTTGTTGGAATTTTCCAATGATATGTTTTAGCGATGGAATTATCATTTGGAATTTTTAAAATTCCAAAAAGATTTTCAATGGTTTATTCCAACGATTTTATTACCGTTGGAATTATTGTTGGAATTTTCCAACGGTTTATTGTGATGTTGGAATTTCCGTTGGAATTTAAAATTCCAACGGAAATTCCAACAACTTATACCAACGGTTTTTCTTTAGCGTTGGAATTTTCATTGGAATTTTCCAACGATATAATGTAGCATTGGAATTTCCGTTGGAATTGTAAAAATTTCAACTATTTTCTACTTCGTTGGAATTTTTTTGTTGGAATTTGATTGTTTTCTTATAGTGTGTTAGTAGTAGAGATGTTAAAAAGGTTGTGGTCCGGACTATTTAAACCGTAAAAATGAGGATTAAGGTCGAATTATTTTGGTCCATTTAAATTCGGGCCTTTTTGTCCCGGAAGCCCGTTTGGGCTAGCCCAAAGGTTAATCGGGCTAGCGTTATTTTTATTTATTTTAAAAACATAAATATAATTCTAATATTATATATCTATTTTTATTACTTATTGCTAGTAATATATTTTTCAAATTCATCTTTCCCTCATCTTTAAGTCTTAACTTTACCAAATAAACTATGTTTATCGACAAAATTCTTTTTTTTTATTTGTTACTTAAGTTTATTTTCCGATTTTTAGTCTAAATAAGAAAATGTCACGAAGTTTCATTAGATTATTTAGGATAATAATTATATTTCTAAATGGTATTCTAGGTCTAATTTTATAATTTGTTAATGCAATGTAATAAACTATGCATGATTTTTTTAATGAATAGATTAACTTTAAATGTTATATATGTTGAAGTTTAAAATTCTAAATTAAATATATAATTTTGAAGATTTTGACTTATAGCCACGAGTAATTTCTATAAAAAAAAGTTAATTTTTCCCATTTTATATAGATATATAATGCTAACTTTTATTATTTTAGTTTTAATTTTAAAATTTACATCTTAATTTTTTTTATATATATTTTTAAATGTTATATATGTTCAAGTTTAAATTTTTATATTTAAAAAATATATTTTTAATTTTTTGACTTATAGCCCGATTGTAACATGTTTAGTCGAAACCCGCTAGGTTAGGGTCCAATATTGTTAGCCCATTTAATATCGGCCCATATAACCCGAAAATCGTTTAAGAAGGCAATTTGCATTGGCCCAAAATTGCTAGTGTCACCGTAGTTTATCATCTCTCATAGCCTCTTGTGATCAAGTGTTGCATACTTGCATGCGCTAAATTTTCTGTGTACATGTTCATTATTGTGCCTATTTTCGGCTCATAAATTTATCTTAGAAAAAATAAATTTTAATACATGAACTTCTAAGATATTTAAAAATTTAAAAATATAATGAGTGGCGTATGCTTGTAATAAGTACTTAAGTAGATAAAGTATAGATTTTATAGAATTTCAATCTTTATATAATCAAGAATATTAATTTAAGAAAAATATTGTATAGATTATAATAGATTTTTTTAGTAAAAGGAGTTTAAGAGTATTTATTTTCTGATAAATTTCAAAGTAACTCAAACCTCACAATAACATGGCACTATGGCAGACATGAGACAACCCCCAACCCACCAAAAGAATCGAAAAAGAGGTTGACACGCACGTGATCTTGGGATAACCGCACGTGCACCCTTCAAGTAAGCCGCTTTCTACTCACTTTTTAAACTTCATGTTTTTCCTCAAAAAAAAAAAAAAAAAAAAAAAAAACAAAAGAACTCATGTTCTGTTCCATCCCAATTTTTTTTTATCTCTATTATTAGATATTTTTCCATTTCTCAACATCTTTTACCTCTAACACCCAAACACGCCCCATTGTCCCCACATTTTCCCTCCAAACAAAACGACACAAAAACACCTTATCTTTGAAACCCAAGAAATTGAACCACAAGGTAAACCAAGTAAACTTATCCAATTCCTTGTTTGGCACAAATTCAAAGCTAACCAAATTCCCAGCATCCATGGCAGCATTCAGCTGCAAATTCCATCCCATAGCCTATAAACCCTTCAAATGTGTCAAAACAATATTTCCACACATTTCTTGTTCTATGCAGCCCTCTCAGAGCAACATTAAGGTAACAAATTTTGATACTTCAAATTAATGTCCCTAGCTATTTTTTTACAATAAATTAAGATTTTTTCGATTTTTCTTTTTCGTTTCGTTTATCGGAAAGAGGTGATCATAAATGGGGCAGCTAAGGAAATTGGTAGGGCAGCTGTGGTTGCTGTGACAAAGGCTAGAGGGATGGAAGTTGCTGGTGCTGTTGATTCTTACCTTGTGGGAGAAGACATAGGAAAGGTTAATTAATTATTGATTTCAATTTATGATTTTGATTCTATTTTTTTATTTTTTTGGATTTGAATATTGAATTGGATTACTAATTTTTGTAACATTGTTTTAATTTTTAGGTTTGTGACATGGAAGAGCCTTTGGAAATACCCATAATAAATGACATTACCATGGTCTTAGGTTCCATATCCCAGGTGATAAGAGTACTTGAATTGCTTACTTTAATTATCTCTCATTTAAAAGCCAGAGTAATACAAAACACTTTTGAAAATTTAATTTTTTTTAGGACTTGGCTTATAGACAAACTAATAAATATATACATAATTTGAATTGCACCGAATTTCGGATTGGATTTTCTATTCAAATTATGTTTTCATCTCATATTCCACCATTCTGAAACTTAAAAGTAACTGGTTCTTTGTCTTGTATTTCACTATATATATGTATTTAAAATAATTTTAATATGAAATAAGAAATAGAGCATTAAATGTTAAATTGTTAAATATAAACTCACATTAAAATATTTTGGCAGTCAAAAGCAACTGCAGTTGTTGTGGACTTCACCGACCCTTCAACAGTTTATGACAATGTCAAACAGGTTTAATTATTCTTGACCACATTTCCCACGACATTTAAAGAAAATAGATAGTGCTTAAGTTGTTAATTATTACCTTAATCAAGATTAATTTAATACTTCCTATTTTGCCTTATTTTTTATTTAATATAATCAGGCAACAGCATTTGGAATGAAAAGCGTAGTTTATGTACCCCGAATCAAAACAGAGACAGTATCTGCATTATCAGCATTTTGTGAAAAAGCCACCATGGTGAGAACAGGGTGAGATTTCACATCAAAATTATTGCTTCTTAACTGTTACAATATCTTTTAATTAAAAATTAATTTTAGTAAGGGATAATTACAAAAATTACCCAAGTTTGAACTAATAACAAAACAGCAAAAATTACAAAGAAACCATTGAGGTTTAAATCTGAATTACACTTTGCCCCTTAATCAGCAAAATTATTTCAAACACTCGCTTTACATTTGTAAAAATTTTACAGTTGGCCAGTTACATTTAGTAATTTTGGAACTTTAAATGATTTTTTTGTAATTATTCGAAACCTCATGGGTGATTTTTGTAATTATCCCTTTTAGTATTTTTTTAAATCATTAGTTGTATACTATGGTGCATTATAATATAATTGTTGAGAAATGATAATTAGGGTTGTCTAGACCTAATGTGGAGATTGTTGAATCAAGACCTAATGTTGGGGTAAGTCCATTCTCACTCTTATTAGTTATTACCACTCCAATCAATCATGATTTTTACTTTTATTCTTAAATTTCTAAAATAAATGTAGAAATTAGGCGAAAATGATGAAAATTATTACAATTACCCATATAGAAAAACATTCAATAATTTGTGTAGGAATTGATCTTGTGGACTACTAATTTAGTGGAGAATTTGAATTATCATTTTTGTTGCTAAAAACCTTTTGAGGGACAAAACTTCTACCACTATATATTTTCATAATTGATAGAAAAAAATAAAATATTATAGGCACCGACAGTACTTTAATCAGACCTGCCGACATTGGAATGGAATGACTTTTTTTAGTACAGAGCTAAATGCTAATTAGGGAAAGGGGGAAAAAAGTAGGGAGGGAAGAATTTAATAAGTGTACCTGAGTAAAGGGAAAAGTTTCTGAAAATCAGATAGAACAAAATTCTGATTATTACATACATAAGAGTGAGCCTTAGGGGCATAAATAAAACAGGGATTTTAATTTTTATATATATAGATCATGAGTTAGATATAGCTTATAGGATGCCCCAGTTTAACTTTAGTTTTTTGGTAACTATTTTGTTCTAACGATTTATTTTTGGGATAATTAAAAAAAAAAAAAACATTTAGGCTTGGGGCTTACAAAACAATCCGAAGAAGTTTCAAAATTACAGAAACCTCTTTAATGCTTGATTTGGTCTTGGATTGTAATATTTCTACAAAAACGGAGTGTTTGAAATGTAATTTTGCCTATGAAAAGGATAAAATGCAAAACGAAATCAAATCTGGAGCGGTTCTGTAAATTTAATACTCTGTTTTTCCCCGGTAAATACCCCAAACATTATGTTTTTTCCTTTAATTGTTCCTTTTATTTTACTAATACCTTTGATTTTCCACATTTACCTACCATGCTCATCCCAAGTACAATCCCAAAATGGGCAAAGATAAATTAAAAATGGATTTGTATACAATATATCTCATTCCTCAACATAAAGAATGAGGCTAAAACCATACACAACTAACCTCATGAATCATCCCTTTCATTTCCTATCAAAACAGTGACTAAAGTAGTCTGTCAACTTTCCATTTGTCCCACCTCAAAGCTGGACCAGCCTGGAATTATTGGTCCTTATAATATATATTTTAACACTTCATTCTCACACAAGCTGTCACCCTTCTAGACTTCTAGTCTACAAAATCTTTCACCACAATTTTCAGGCACCCTTTGGGCCCCAACACAAGAACCCATCAGTTAGAATTTGGAGTCCACATGTTTGCAGATTAAAGAATATATGTATATCAGTGTAATTGTACAATGAAAACAGGTAATTTGAAGATCATAACATAAAGGACTCTCTTATTCATGAACTTAAACAAGAATTTCAAATCAATAGCTTGCATGCATGCACAATGTAGTTGTAGCCATAAGAAGGACATATTCTAAAAAGCATTCAATTTATTTTCATGAAACAGGACTTTCCATCACAGGATGCAATACAAATAGCAAACAATCTCACAAACCTTGGTCAGATATACAATAGAGAAGATATTTCAACAGACATACCGGTAAGACGAAAATGTAAATTATATGATAATCTTTAAGAACTAACATGTTTTTCTCTAACATATGATAATCATTCTTGTCTGTTCTAAGGCAAGGGGTCAAGTTCTAGGAGAAGATGGAGTGAGGGTGCATAGTATGGTTCTTCCGGGACTCCGTCCAGCACAACCGTCTATTTTTCTCGGCCAGGCGAGGTATGCTTGTACATACAACAGTTTATTCTGTTACAGCAAGAAAAGACAACAGAAAAGTGTGTATGTTTATTCTAAATATAATTTTTCATGTTTCTTTTGACAGGTTTACACCCTGAAACATGATGTCACAGATGTGCAATCTCTCATGCCGGGGTTAATTCTAGCCATCAGAAAAGTTGTGCGCCTAAAGGTAATCGAAAATACATTTTCATTTTGCAACTCTTTGTAGGAAAGTTCGACTTAATCCCTAAAGAATATTTCTCTGTCCCTTTACAGAATCTGGTGTATGGTTTGGAGAAGTTCTTGTAGAAACCAAGTATCAATGAACTTCATATCGCGCCTGAAATTCCAATTTCTATGTTCGAAGGAAGGCATATCCAATTTTTATACAACAACGGAGCAGAGAAAATGTTTCTTTTAACAGTCTTCAAGGAAACATGTAACAAGTTATTTCATGTAATGAATGCAACTATTGATTTCAGGAGAATGGTGTGAATTTTTTAATAGTCCATAAGTCCATTTATGGTTTATTTTAAAAAAAAAAAAAAAAAAGACTTGGTAGACAAAAAGAAATGGTATATATACACCTATGATTCATCAAGCTAAAACTAACCTCTAATTCTTAAAGGTCTCAATGTCCTTGTATCTAAAAGGTACAACTAACCCTGTAGAATTTCGTAAAATAATCTATACATGTTGAGAGGATTAAATGAATTCAGCTTGATTAATTATGACACACACACACACAGAGTACCAAAGATCTAATAATTCCAGCACCACATATATGCCATTATTAGCATAAGTTCATAAATAGCAACTGAAGGTGGTATATATAACACTTAAAGAATATAAAAACAGCTATTTTATGCACATCAAGCTCACATATTTGTCGTTTAACCTAAATGAGATGATATGGAAATTAAAGGTCCATAAATGCATAGACAATGACTTAGTGAGATCAATAATCATCTGAATGCCATAAATGTCAGGGCACAGCCCCACCTCTAAATTTGTTGGCAATGGCAGCTATCCATGCTTTGTCTTTATCAGTAAATGCATAATCGATGCTAGAAGCCAACAGGACAAAACCCTTGCTGTTCTCTGTTTGACTGGAGCTTCGTTCTGGAGCTTCCGGAATTGGTTGCACGAGGAGGGACCGTGTCCCCACAGGAACCATCTCCTTCAGTTCAGAATCTAAAATATTCACACATTTCATAAAAGTAACAGATCAGAAATGTTAAACATCTCCAGATATAAACAAGAATAAAAATGAAAAAAAAATCAAGAGTCGTTTAAAGTTTTCTACTTGACCTGATATAACAGACTAAAGAACGAATCAAGTGGAAGATTGAAGGAAACTAAATGAAAATATGTAGATTTTTTCTGGGAAAATTAGAATTTACATTAATTTTCCACTTCACCAATGCAAACAAAAGGTGCCTAAGGAAGAGAAAGTTGATATCAGGTCATACCATCTAAACCAACTCACAGATGAAGCTTGAGAGGGACAGTACTAAATGTAGTATTCAAATCACTGACTGATAACAATAAGGTAGTTATATGACTGTGAACTTGCAACTACTAGTAATTGTCATTAAAAAGGATAAAGTATGACTTAGGGAGAATATGAGTTTAAAATCAATCGATAGCACATAGTAAAATGTCGTCAATAGATAAAATACACTGCAGGTGACTTTGAAGAGCAAAGGCCCAACCCTGATATCAAAAACAAAGTAAAAATAAAAACAAATGAGGAAAACTAAATTCCCTTCCCAACGTGTTTAATGTTTACGTATTTTTAGCTGGGTTAACCACCCAATTGCAAATTGTACTATGCAGTGGTAAAGGCAAATCTCATGTCGAGCAAGCCCGGAGGCCCAGGCAGGTGCTTTCAGGTCGTCTAGAACTATTTAACATTTGTGGAGTGTTTAAAGGCATATAAAAAAAAAAAAAAAACAGGGCACAAAGATACTGACTGGCTTTTAGGATAAACAGACGTCATTAGAGTCGACGATTCAGCAGGGGTACGAGGTTTGAGATGCTAGCATTCCATCACATGTGGAACTTGTGGTGGACAATAAAAAGAGCAATTGTCAAAGCAAGAATTAAGAAATCCAATTTTGTAATAATCTTATTATTCTACTTAGATTTCGAAAAAACAAATTAGAAAAATGACATCTGATGAGTATTCATTTGTCCATTGCTCAGCAAGAACCACAAGCTTAAACAGATTTGGCTGCAGGACACCACATGAATTTTCAATGGAGGCTAGGGTACTCTTTGTTCTAGTATAAAGAGCTCCTACATGCATGTCTACACCATTCTAGCAACATTGTAATAAAACAATAGGAAATTTGCAAGGTTTGTATGTGTATGATAGGTGTGAGTTAAAGAAGTTATTATGGTAAGGTATATGTAGGTGTGAGGTGAGAAGCATTAGAGATCAGCTATTATCATTGACCCATTATTCTTCACTAGGACATCTGATAATAGGAATAGATAGATTTATCTTTCTTCATGCCTTCATTGTATAGGAGTGAGATTCACTTTAGTGCTCTGTGATGTGTATTGGAATGCATGGAGAGAATCACACAACTCACACTAAGAAGACAATAGAAGTGTTCACCTTCACTCTATATAAACTTTTTACTCTAAAATACTTCCAAAGACTCTACTAGAGTATATAGGTACTTATAGGCTTCCTCTAAGATGAACCTAATCTAGTACATGAACCAAAATTTAATTGGACACTTTTCTTTTCTACTACATAAACAACACCATAAGACTAATACAACTCTATTCTCTTGTTTTTCTTTTTTCTTTTCTTTTCTCCTCCACTCTTTTTCAATTTCTGTCTTCTTTTCCTTCATGGCCTCGAGATCGCTTGAGGCTCGATACCACTTTGTACAGAATGTGTTGGGCAAAATGACAACTCATACTAACAAGATAATAGAAGAGGAAATCGTCTTGATAGTAAATAAAATTTATTCTAAATGACTTTCAAGGACTATATTAGAGTATATAGGCATTTACAGGCTTCTTCAATACTTCTCCATTTCCCAATAGATGAACAAGATCATGAGACCAATATATGAACTCTACTTAGTGATATTCATGCTTTTACATGATTCACGTACTTTCTAATCATTCATCTCTTCATCAAATATTCGTTGATCAAGTTTATCTTCCAATGGTGTTCAAATCATTCAATTATGATTTTCAGCAAGGAGAAATTTTATCTTCCGTATTTTATCATTGCAATCAAGCACTGAGGTTGCTCTGTGATGGTTAAGTATAATATCCCATTCATGATTAGAAAGGTTAAAATGCTCACAAGCTACTTAACCCCCATCCCCAGTTTCCTTGATATGACCAGCTCAAGAGTAGTTTGTGGCACAAACACAGACAATCATCAGTTCATTGTTTGCATCAGCAAGAAAACTAAACTTATACCTGCAGCCTGTTGGAAATACATGGTATCCTTCAAATTGGAGAATCCTATTCTTTGAGTCTGCTTTCTGAACCAATCAGAAACATTTTCTTTTGATAGATCTTTGGGTGTATTCCAATAGCCACGAGCGCACAACGCATCTTTAACTGAGATGAGCTACAACCTTTAGAGAGTTAGGACCCTTAAACAAAAACAAGGTGCCCATACATTTGATATATTACGTGAATGTCATTAGCCATTCATTTGCCTGCTTAAATATCAATATGCAATAGCGAAGGGCTTAGGGTCGCTGCACACCACTGATATTGAGTTTGTATTTCGCAAAAGAACATATGTTCCCCAAGCCAAATCTTCCTTCATGTTATTGGCAATATCCTGTGACATGACAAAGATTTGCTCAGCACCTTCTGGGATACTTTTCTGATCAGTTGGAGTAGCCCCTGCATAGCCAAGTAATAACATTATGCTATTGCGTCCAAAGACCCATTCAGTAATACAATACCCACATGGAAGTATGAATAATATTTGGTGACATCAATTGTGTACAAAATTTAGATTTGAACATTTCTTGCAAAAAATTACTCACAAAGTAGTATGATTAATATTTGGTGACATCAACTATGTACAAAATTTAGATTTGAACATTTTTTACAAAAAAATTACTCATAAAGTACTAGTCTTCAGGAATGTGTTTGCCTACGCATTGAGCTAACAAGTGACAACCAATTCTCTTCACATCAGCAGGATATATAGAAAAGCTGATAACAATCTTATAGGAGCATTTATGATTTAAAAGCATCGCCAACCATAATAAATTATTGCACTTGCATACTTAAAAACTCTAAACCACTTTAGCGCAAATTTTGTTCCAGAGGCCCAAATGGAGTAAAAGATTGTTACCTTGAGAAATTTTCCTAGATACGGAACAACTGCAGAAAATGCTGCCAGAGAAAGTCCTAAAGTCTCCGTTCTCTACAAATCCCCAGAAAACACAATCATTGACATAATCGGTTTAATTAAATTACCATGGCTCAATAAAAAAATTGAGAGAAAACCCATTTCATCTAAGAACTCAAGGAAATAAAAATAAAAAAGAAAAAAACTTTTTACGAGCTGAGCTGGAGTAACGGATGAAGAATCAGAGCCCACAAAATGATTCAGCACTAAAAGCGCCCCAAATGCATATCCAATGTATCTGGGCAAGTAAGATTCGTCCAATCCAGGTATTCCTAACCACCCAAAAGAAAAACATTTACTAATAATCGCATATAAACACGAGCAAGAAAAAAAAAAAAGTGGAAAGGGGATATACCTAGCGTGAATCGAAGAACAGAGAGGTTAAGCTGTTGTTGGGGAGTGTTATTCTGAGAGCAACAAATTCTAGCAAGTGATGATGATTTGTTAATGGCGAATTTTGAGGGAAATCTGTATTTGGCGTGAGATGTTAACGGAATTAACGGATAGAGGGAGAAGGCGCCATTGCCCATGCTCATTTTCTGCTTTTGTTTTGTGATAATGGGGAAAAACAGAGTCAAAAATGAAGAAAAAATTTGTCAGGCTCACTCCCGTGCGAGGCACATGGCAGTCTGAGGGGACACCTTGAAAACTGAAAACTTGTGGGTACTGTAAGTAAATTATTGAGAAAATGTATATTTTTACCCATTTGGGTTTAAGAAAAACACTTTTTGACCAACTTTTATAAAAACAACTATTCTACCCACTTTTACATGGAAAAATCAAAATTGCCCATCAACTCTCTCTTTCTTACTTAAAGTAAAGGGCAATTTTTTAAGTCCCACTATGGATAGTGGGTCTCTTTTCTACCCACCAAGATAACAAAACTCTTTTCTACCCAAATTGGCTTAAATTGCCCCTTCTTTAAGTTGGTGTTTTTGAATTTTGAATTTTGAAACCGATGCAATTAATGTTTTCTTGAAAATCGTGTACATTTCCTCCCAAAAACACACACCTATGTATAAAATTGTATACTCATATCGTGCCTTATTTAAAATTGGGCATGATATCGGTGCCTAATTTTAATCGAGGCGACGATATATCGTGCCTTATTTAAAATCGAAGCACGAATATTGGGCACGATATCGTGCCCAATTTTTTTCTAAGCGCGATATCGTGCCTAATTTTTTCTTGAGGCACGATATTGTGCTCGTGTTCAATATAGGCACGATATATAAATGCACAATGCATCTTAGATTCAGAAATTTTCAATTCTAAATATTAAAATATAAAAAAACACGATAATTTGTTTAAAAAACAAAAAAAGAATCAAAAATATGAAAATGGTTTTAAAAAAAAAACTACACACTTTTTCGAAAATATTTTCCATTTTTTCGAGAATATTTTCCATTTTTTTAAAGTATCTTGAAATTATAAAATAATAAAAACTCAAAATTATTTTCAATTTTTTTATAATAAACGATTTTACAAAAATCTGATTTTGTTTTAAAAAAACTAAAATTTGTGTTAAAATTAAAGAAAATAAAGAAAGTATATTAATGTGAGAGAGAAATATGTGAGAGATAAAGTATAAGGGTGTTTGGGTAAAAGAACCACAAAAGTGGGTAGAAAATTTAGTTTTTATCTCATATGTCATAAAAATTTTTTTGTTCTATCATAAGTGGGTAGTTCCCACCATTTGCTCTAAAGTAAAACAAACTTCCTCCCTCACTTTTTTTTTCAAATTTTCTTCCTCCCTTCTTCCTCATTTTCTTCCTTCCACAAATTGAAGACGATTGAAGACTTGTATTTTTCGATTTTTAAGCTACAAGAAACGATTGAAGACACATTTTGAACCAAGGCAATGTATTACTTTCGCAAATATTTATGTATAAAGATAGAAAATTCGCTTGATTTTCGTAACTAGAAAAAAATTAAATGGAAAGTTTAACGTGGCACTATCGGGCTCTCAACATAGTACTTATCGTGCCATGTTGATCTTTAATCGAATACGATCGTACCCAAAAAAACACCAGGGTACTATCGTGCCTACATCATGTAGGGCACTATCATACCCTAGTAATTAAGAGGTACGTGTAGGCTTATCATACCCTGTGTTTTTTAAAGTACGATCGATCGCACTAATTACCAGGTACTATCGTGCCCTACTTTATGTAAAGGCACTATCGCACTTAGTTCCAGGCACGATCGATCACCCGTCGCTTTAATTTTTTTTTGGTGTGCATTCGGTTGATGATGTGCCGCACATATGGGGCCCGATAGTACCCTTCAAGGAGTGCGATAGTGGTCGCACATATGGGGCCGGCGTAGTATCCCCTTAAAGAGGTGCGATCGGGCCGTCTTTAGGGCCCGATCATCACCGTAAGTATCCAACCCATTAGTAAGGGTAATTAAGTCATTGTGGGTAGAAAAGTTGTTTTTATAAAATTGGGTAGAAAAGTAGTTCCACTATCCATAGTGGCTAGAAAAAAATTCTCCGATTATTTTTGTGGTTAAAAAGGCCTTTAATCTTCTGACATCTTCATTAATATCTTTTTTTATACTTAGCTTTCCAGAACTACGCAGCCGATTATGCATAAGGACAAGACTCTGGCGCGCCATTCACGCCGCAAGGTAAATAGCGGGATGTGCACGCATTTGGCTAATGTTACGATGGGGCTGCTGACGTACAACCAGATTCCCAGGTAAAAATAACAATTATGTTCGACACAACCAGATCCTCCCAAATAAAAGAGAACAATTAGGTTCGACCCCCCAATCTAATAATAATAATAATCTCTCTCCCAATCAAATTCACACGGATCTTTATTCAAGATGAGTTCCCACAATTATGTTCGACCCCCAATCTAATAATAATAATCTCTCCCCAATCAAATTCACACGGATCTTTATTCAAGATGAGTTCCCACCAAATCTTCACCACTCAATCTAATAATAATGATTTCTTCCGAATCGAATCAGACGGATCTTTAGAGATGAGTTCCCACCAAATCTTCACCACCGCATATGCCCGAATAGCAATTTGATGGAGTAGATTTGAACCCTTGACCTCCACCCCACAATTTCTTATGGTGGTCAGGTGGGCTAAGCCACCTGGTTGACATCTTCATTAATTGTTCATTGTATTTTTAGCACTCTAATCCGTTGAATATAAATCAATTTAGGTTAGAAATAATCTTTTAAAATTAACCTACACAGATTATCATGTGTTATATAATATTGAGTAACACAGATTATCATCTTGAGAGTTGAGATGAAAAAATTAAAAAGATATCATTATTCCCAGTTATTCTGTAAATGCATTTAGAACTTTTCATTTTATTTTATTTTTAAAGAAAAAAAAGTTGAATAAAATATTGTGTGGTTTTTAACTTTAAAAAGTGTTTTCTCTGTTTTGGATATTACACAGACCTGACGGTTAACTTTAAAGCACAAATTTTCTTTTTCAAAATTCACTATGGCACTAAGCCACTAACAGACAGGGACGTAGCCAAGGAGCTGGAGCCTGGAGGGGCACTCGTTTCCTCAACCAATTTTTCTTTTTCTTTGTAAATTATATATGTTATAATTAAATTTTAGGATTTTTTATTTCTTAAAAAATTAAAATATCTCGTTTTCTATTGTTTTTAGAAAAATAAAATCAATATCGGTTACTTGTGATTTTTCCAGCTCTCTCTCGACCACCAACATTATTTTGTACAACCAAGAGTCAATTCATACTCTTTAATCGTATCTCGGGGAACCGAGTTAACCAAGACAAATCCCACGATATACCTCCTGGACCAAGGTTGTAAGGAGCAGGGCTGGTGGGAGCGCTAGTGACGAGGCGTAGCAAAAAAATAAAAATAATGAGTCAGTACACTTTGCATCATAATTAGTGAGTTTATTTACTAGCCTTTTGGATGAATTAATTTTCAGAAATAAAGTATAAAGATTGGAATTGCGGTAGGTGAATAAGGAACCATAATGCTTACCGTTTCTGTAGGCAATTCATCTAGAAAGGGTGGGCCAAGTATTGTAATATAAGTTTGTACGTACGATAATGTAATAGATTTGGAATCAAGTCAAAAGATAGAATTTTCTGAGCTTTCCTCAAAACATATTCCAATTTCCAACCTTGTAAAGCCAAGTTGTACTTGTACACCTACAGTTCACCAGATCACACACCAGCACGATTTTAGGTTTTAGCTTATGGGCTGAGATCTATACAAGATCTCCTCTTTTGGTTTCTTCTTCATCTATTGTTTTAATACATTAAATAAATGTTTATATATGTATACAAGATGGTGTTATTATTGTATATTGAAACACAATATGAAATAATAAATCAAATAAAAGACCAGCCATGTAGACTTTAGAGATATATAGAGACATAATGGATTCATGATATATGTGGGATTCATCACACCTACATATTTGTGATTGTTCGGATAATTGAAGAATTATTCTTTAATTGTCCGAGACAATTCTAGTTTTTATTCAAGTATGATCCACGTGATGTCCATAGTACTATATAATTTATCATCGGTGCTATTGTAGATAGATCGTTTTTTTTTTTTTTTCTTTTTAATTTTTATTTTTTAGATTAATGCAAGAATGAGACGTACTAAACCTCTTCGACCACTAGAGATTGTTATGTGATCTAGACATGAAACACACACGAAGTGTAGATAGTGTTTAAAGACAGAGATGAATGAGAACTAGTGACGCGATTCCCTCAACTACATAAAAATTCTAAAATATATATATATATATATAATTATTTAATTTTAAAATTTGCCCCCTTAAAAATGTAAATTATCACTTCACCCATCATATTTAAGGAAAAATAAATTTTGCATCTTCAATCTTTATGTTGTGTCTCCATTCTTACATGTATACCTTGGAATTTTTTTGATAGAGAGGAAAACCTTCTGGGATAGAATCTCCACTTTGCTATCCTACTCTGTTTCTTTCTTTTCTAGGGTAGGTATGTCCTTTCTTTCTTTCTTTGTTTTTTTCTTTGGGCAAAGCAATGCTTCAAATATGACTTTGCAAGTAAACAAACGAAATTGACTAACATTTTAGTGTTTAAATTAAATTTGTTTGAATATTTATCGACCTTCATAAATTATAATTTTTTTGATTGGTAATGAACTAATTTTGAATGAGCTTAATTAAGGCGAATATGAGTACGATCGTTTTACACTTAGAAGATGATTTGTCACGTTTAGTAAATTGAGTACAAATGAGCTTTTACCAATTAATAAAAAAAAAAAGTACTCTATATTGGGCATCCAATTATATTCAAATTCCGTGGGTGGCACACAGAATTTCCACCTAAACAATGATATAAACATCAAACATGGATCATTTTTGCACAGTGTTAGACCAAAGTCTCTAGCTTTTCAAGATTTCAATTAGTTTATTGGTCTAATTAATTATAATTTTCTAGTTATAACTAATTTTAATCCATAATTTAGTAAAGCTAAGCTGTCGTATTGAAAGATACATGTGAAAGATACATGTGAACCACAACATCAGAAACTTAATTATCATATGGATATTGTGCTTATAGATAGATTATATAAAAATGCTCTAAAACAAAAGAAATATGTTGTTAGATCATATGAGGTTGCGATCAATGGATACTGTATTTGCTGGAGGAAGGAGACACACGTGTGTCTGTTTCTATGGTTTTCCTTGCATTCACACGTGTGAATTGACACCCCTCAATATCTAATGTCTATAGAGACAACCCCCAACCCCCCCCCAACAAAAGGAAAAAAAGACTAACCAAAGTCGGTGCGTGCAGACATCTCGCGATTTCCTAAGCGAAGAATAATGAGGGGCCGGAAATTGTTGTCTCGGGCGTAGTCAGTGTAAGCGCAGTGTTTGAGTTATCAAAAAAAAAAAAAAAAGGAAAAGAAAATAAGAATTAAAAATATAAGGGAAATGAAAGTAAAGAGGCACAGCATGTGCATTGGTCTCTTGTACCATGCTAAATACATTATTAATTCATGCACCAGATTTGCAGCCAAACCAAAGGATATATAATATATGTGTGTGTTATATATATGTTTCTTTTCGTAAATAAAATTCTTTATGTATGATATGGTCTTATGGGGGTATTGTTTTCAAGAAAACAAGCCACTACATCAAATTTCATTTTATCGACAAGAATGATTTTGTCACTAAACTTTGCAATTATCGACAAAATATGTACAAAGTATTATTATTTCTCAAACTATATATCGATACTAGTGGATCCAGGAGTGGGCCAACTTAGACCCTAGCCCACCCCTTTTTATTTAAAATAAATAGTGAGAAGGTTTTTTTCTAAAAAAATATTTTTAGTGCTAATTAATTTGTATGATTTTTTTAGGTTTTCGATCGGACCTACCCTATTTTCGCATATGGACCCATCCCGTTAGGGTGTCCTAAGCTTCGCCATTGTATGCCGACCCGATTCGACATATCACCAATTTTTAAATTTACCGATTTAATGTGGGTATTTATCAAACATTTTTAGATTATTTGATAAATATATGCCTACAATGATTTTCGTACACTTTACAATTATTTTAATATTTACCTACGTATTTTTTGTTGGTAAATTGTTTTTTCTTGTAGTGAGCGTTTCTTGGATTAGATAATTATTTTAATTAATTCCATGATATGTACTGTGTGATTAAGTCAAGAAAAAAAATTAAAATTAGATTAATTATTGCAAATACTTGAATTTTTACAAAAGTTTTGTACCCCTAGCAAGAAGACTTTTATTATAAAGATGGTAAAATACATATATATTTATATGAATTGGTGAATGCTAAAAAGTCAGGTAGGTTTTGATCAATTTTAAATTCAATTATTTTATAGCATAGGTTGAGCTTGAACTTAGTAGGTTCAGCTAAGTTTCATAAAGTGATAAACCCAAAAATTTATGATCTATATGGCTTACTCACTTTTACAAGCTTTCCAATATCAATATCGAGCGAGGATGATCAATTGCTTAACTAATATTATATTTAAACTACTTTTTTTTAGAAGAAGAAAAAAACTGCTTGTTAGTGTCATATTCTTTGGAATGTGAAGCCCGACATTGAAAATATTAGTCAATGGTTTAAATTATAGATGCAAAGGGAGTGTTTTTCTTTTTATAATGAATAAGAGCGGTTTGGAGGCTAAAGAGTTATTATGATAATATAAAGCCATGAAAGAAGAGACAGATTTCTTGTTCCACTTTTTTATTTTTATTTCATATCCCTAATTTTGGATTTATGATACGTGTATATAATATAAATATGTGTTCATGATTAGTTCATTTGGAGTTGCCTAGTGTGTTTTGTAGTGATACACCTAAACTTTTGCAACACTTTCATGGATTGTTAACTTCTTGTTGATATTTTGAAAGAGGAAGTGTAATCTAGTATGAGTTCATTCGTTCTCTTGTTTTTACGGTAGAAAGTTGAGTTGAAGATCAAGTCTGATAGGAAAAGATCGTGTTTTGTTCTTTACTTTTCGTAATCAACATTTTACTTTAATTTTTTGTCTTTTAGGCGTCGTGCAAGTATTTTTATATTTGCACAAATTTTATAGATCCTTTGTATTTTTCATTTCTTATGCTTTGCATATTTGATCTTGAAATAAGATCAAATGGAAATATAAACATTTAAATTAAATATAAGAATATGAATATTTCACTATAGAATCACTGTACATTTGACAAAAATGAAAAATCTACTAAACTACTATCAAGTTGGAAATATGAAATTTTCCACAAATTTTGTTTTTATTTCTTTAAACAATCACTTTTTTAATAAAATAGTACTAAGAAACTACTAACTCTCTCACTTCATTTAACAACAAAGATATATAATTTTTTTATTGAAATGTTCATGTTGAATCAAATGAGAATATTTTGGCCTTGTGTGGTTATGTTTCCATGGACTATTTCAGTTTTAGTGTTGGAAAATGAATTTTCAGAATTTATTGGTTTTCGTGTGAAAACCTGGAATTATGTTTGGATGAGTGAATAAGAATGAGTTTTATGTAGGTTTGGAAATGAGATTATGTTTGGTTAAGTAGTTTTGAAATAATATTTTATGTATATAATAATTTGAAAAGTTGATAGTGGTTGAATATTTTAATTGAATATATAATATCATGTGTAAGATTGTAGGCTAGTGGGTCCCATTAAATATATATAATAGTATTTTAAGTAGATAAAATTGGTAATGGAGAGTCCCACATATATAATTGGATTAAAAAATAAGAATAGTGATTAAGTGATGTAGGGTAGTGTATAAAGTTGAAAATTGAAATTGTAGGTTTGAGTTGATGTTTTATGTGAAAAGTGGAAAGTAGAAATGATGATTTTCATTGAAAATTTTATTAACAAACATGATTCCATTTCATGAATAGTTGGAAATTGGAAATGAGGCGTAAACATAAACAAACAAGGCCTTTGATTTGCGAAAAAGAGAGTATTCAAAAATGTGAACTTTATGTAATTTAATGCGCTTTAATCACGAGAATATACATATACTTGGTGTAAATTTATTATTCATTATCCCATTTTTGTATCATCCATCAATATATTACGTGTACCATACGTCCATACCTAATTAGCATATATATTACTAGACATATGGAGTATTTGCGAGAAAATTTACGTGTTTAGATGAAGTGATTTATTTAAGCAAAAATTAAAGTAGTTGGAAATCGAAGTTGATACTATTTGCAAATAGAATTAGAAGTTAAGAATGGGAAGTCGTGTAATTAATGAATAAATAATAAAAATGTTTATTTGTTTGTACATATTAAATAAAAAGTAAAATTAGATATCTAAATCTTTCATTTACCTATTTTTAAATTCTGATTAAATAAAACAAAATTAAAAATAGAAATTGATATTTACAAATACTAAAAAATAATTTTTTCGACCGAAAGTAGAGAATCACTTACTCTAATAATAAAAAGATATTACACTTGGTGCACATACACCTTTCACCCGTTAAGACCTACCCGTTCAAACCCCAAGTTCCTATCCAACCACGCCACGTAGGCCGTCAACCGCAACGACCTCGTGTCATCACCGTAGGATCTTGCACCGACTCTACGTACCTAATAATCGGCTGACACGTTTCCCTACTCCCACCGCCTGTATCCAGTCACTTACAGTCCTCCACCGGCTATAGCCGGCAGCTCCAATTTTTCTACTCCCGCTAGGTATATAAAGACCGACCAGTAGCGAAAAATCTCTCTTCTTTTTTTCCTTCAGCAATTCTTTTTTTCCCGATTACTCTCTATTTCCAGGTAGAATGTACTAATCCTTTTTTTTTTTCTTTGTTTTTTCTTCAAATTAAATTTCCTATAATTAGAAGTAATTTTTAAAGTTTGCTATTCCCAGTGGTCTTGTCTTGTCAACTACAAAGCCCTCTTTTTCCCATTCGGATAATAGTGGGTATTGTAAGTTTTTGATCTTTGATTGTAATTAAAGGGGTTTAATGTGGTGTTAATTGGAAACTTAATCTGATTCTATTACTGCAAATTACTTTGGGTGGGAATTTGCTTAATTAAAGTGAGTTTCAGTTTGATCGCCTTGTTTTATTTGCTACTGGAAGGATGCAATTGAATTTGGCTTTTTTGGGGGCCCAATTTCGCTAGTTATGTTTTACGAGATCGCTTGATTCATCGGATGCTGCCTTTCGCTTTTAGCTCATTGTTGCTGAAGATTTGTTCTTTATTGAGTTTGGGTTTAATTTTGGTGGCCATGAATTAGGGTTTTATAGATATAACTTGGTGATTGTGGGTTTCGAAGTGAAGTTTGCAGTGAGGGTACTTTTCCTTGTTACTTAACTTTTAAAAGTGGCGACTTGCTGTCTAGGTTTTTGTTGTAGTTTCATCTCACCTTGTTAGGTTATTAGCTGTATTCTGTTACTTGCTGATATTTGTGCTTGTGTTATTACTGGCAGAATCCAAACGATTTTTCTTTTTGGAGTTCCATTTTGTTGGCGGAATAACACGTGGATTTGCAAGAAGGTGCTGGTGAAAAAGTAGCCGTGTCTTTGTGTTGTTAGAACTTGCGAGATCAATTTCAAAAAGGGATGTGGATGAAACAAAGATTTTTTCCACTTTAGCGAGCTTGAGTCTTGT
The DNA here is from genome assembly GCA_016081115.2 of Rehmannia glutinosa. Classification (NCBI taxonomy): domain Eukaryota; kingdom Viridiplantae; phylum Streptophyta; class Magnoliopsida; order Lamiales; family Orobanchaceae; genus Rehmannia; species Rehmannia glutinosa. The sequence goes on from JABTTQ020001105.1 coordinate 166,338, forward strand.
TTTCTGTACATTAGCCTGGAACAATTGAAGGGTTGACACCGTATAGCCGTTTGGATCCCACTAGGCACTGGTGTCTCCAATGGTGCCTTCTCGAATGGTGGGAGGAATTGCACAATCATCTTCAAGTTCAGGAATATTTTTTCAAGGAGATGGGCAATCTCAGGTTGCAGGAAATTCTCAGTTGAGTTCAAATATTGGGAACTCTTCTCATTCAGTACCTCGTCATGCACGCGCCAACATGGGTCCACTTTCAGGGGACATCAACAACGCAGTTTTAAACAGTGTAGCAAGCTCTGGACCTAGTGTTGGGGCAAGTTCTTTGGTCACCGATGCCAACTCAGGACTTTCAGGGGTCCCCATATGCAGAGAAGTGCTAGTTTTAATACAGATTCTTACATGCGCTTGCCTGCATCACCCTGTCATTCACATCTAATAACATTAGCATTTCTGGTTCTTCTATCATGGATGGATCGTCGGTTCCGCAGCAAAGCTCCAATCAAGACCCAGGTTCACAAGCTCAGCAAAGTCAGCAGCATCAGGGAGCTTCAAGTGCTACATCTTTGTCTACATCACGGATGGGGCAAGTCCAGCTCCCTGGTGGTCCAAGAGTTCCTAATTCTTTCATTCAGGACCCAACTACTATATCTCAGCTACAAAAGAAACCCCGGTTGGATATCAAGCAGGAAGATATTTTACAACAGCAGGTTTTTCAGCAGATGTTGCAGAGACAAGATCCAATGTCCTTGCAGAACCCCAATCCTCAGTTGCAAGCTCTTATGCAGCAACAGAGATTAAGGCAGCAACAGCAACGGGAACAGCTTCTTCAGTCTATGCCGCCAATGCAGCGAGTTCAGTTATTGCAGCAACAGCAACAACAGCAGCAGCAGCAACAGCAACAGCAGTTAAGACAGCAGCTTCTACAGCAGGGACTGCAACCTGCGTCAGGAATAAAGCGCCCATATGATGGTGGTGTTTGCTCACGTCGAGTAATGCAGTACCTCTATCACCAGAGACAGCGTCCTGCTGTGAGTAAATTAATTGCATCTTACATGATCTTGTAACATATTTCTTATTCCCGTCTTGCATTTTCATGTTACCCACACTGATCATGCAGCTGGCATATAAGCATGTTTTCACTTACTTGCCTTTCACTTGTTCCTATGGAAGGTTGAAACTTTTTGTGAACACTTTGTGATATCTCATGTACTTGGTCTTGCTAGGACAATACAATTGCCTATTGGAGAAAATTTGTGGCTGAGTATTACTCTCCACGTGCAAAGAAGAGGTGGTGTCTATCCCTGTATGACAACGTTGGGCATCACTCACTAGGGGTATTCCCGCAGGCAGCAATGGTAATTGTCTTGGGCGACATATATTAACATTTTGTACTTTTGACTTGATCTTGTGTCTTACAGAGGAGCTCCGTGATAGTTGTTTTCATGAATTTGTGCCATTTTCTTCACTATTTGTGACCTGTTATCTGTTTCTTCAAGGGATTTACCCTAAGTTGGCATTATACAAAAGCATGAATTGTAATTGTTCTTCTTCTTCTTCCTTCTTCTTGTGCAGGATGCATGGCAGTGTGACATTTGCGGCTCAAAATCTGGAAGGGGTTTTGGTGAGCTTTATCTAACATTATATGCCGTTGTGCCTGATTTTTGGCTTTTATAGATGTTAATTCAGTTCATTTTTCAAGTAACTTGCTGAACTAAGCTGTGAAAAAGAACTATTATGCCATTTACTGTTGTTTCTGTAATTCATACTGAGTTAGTAACTCCTTAAAAGTTGAGTGGCTAGAGGTTGCAATCTTCCACATGCATGTGTTGTGTGCGATCTGCCCATTATATATTTGCATGGAGAGATTTTTCTGCTTTCTTTGAGTCGAACTTAGAATTTCAATTAAGAGCCTTTAAAATTTTGTATGGAGGCTGGCCTATCCTGTACTTTGAGAGCAAGATAAGTTGCATGATTGAGAGCATATTTTGCAATGCTATATAAACATAACAAGTTTATACTTATTAACAATCCTTGTGGATGAAGGGTTGCCAAAATCTTATCAACTCTGTTGATTTTTTGGGGAAGGGCAGTTCATGTTTAATGTACATGATTTAGGAAGTGTGAGTAAATTTTTATTCAAAAGATAATACAATCCATATAAAGTCACTATCATTTCTGGTTTCTTTTGTAGCATTTAGGTGGGAATTCTATAATCCCTATTGCAACAGATCGATTTCGATCTTGATGTTTCCTTTTGCAATAGCTAGCAATTTGTTTTCAGAATGTCTGAAGTCATCTCAACTTAACCTTTTGATCTCGAATAGAATATCATGATGGGTTGAGATTTGAGTTGATAAGTGACTTGGAATAAGTAAAAGCGAAAAGAGGTCCTTTCTTGATTTGAGACTTCATGCAAGGATGTGCGTCTTTTTCACCTGTTTTTTTTTTTCAGATTGAAGGATTCGAGATAATTTTTGACTGGGGCACGCTCTGTGTTGACCAATTGTGTTCTAATACTATTTTAATTTTCACATTTAATAAAGTTCTTATTATCACCTTTATGGTAAATGGCATTTATGTGTGCCATGCACTCATAGAAGGCTCATCTGGCCTAGCCTCTGGCTATAGAATAACTTGAATTTTGAGTATAAGCCAATCAAACACTAGCCGAACAACAAGTCGTGTGGCTAGACTTGCATTCCTTCAAGGGCTTGAAATATTCTTTTATTTATCTTTTGATTTTTCAATGAGCTATTGTTGAGTGATATTGAATTGAGCTTTGATTTGTTATCATATAAGTTACTAGCTTACCAACGTGAACTTTAGCCTGGATTGAAAAAATAAGCAATTGATAAGAGGGGTTCAACTTGGTGTTCAAAGAGCATGTATCAGTTTTTAACCAATTTGGTCACTGAGTTCCTTTTCCATCTTCAGGTTGAACCACATCTATATATGTCCTCTAAACTTCTTCACTTTTTCCTTTTTCGGTTTAACAGAAGCAACTTTTGAAGTACTCCCCAGACTTAACGAAATCAAGTTTGGTAGTGGCGTTATCGACGAGCTTCTATTTCTGGACTTGCCTCGGGAATGTCGATTCCCTTCAGGAATGATGATGCTGGAGTATGCAAAGGCAGTTCAAGAAAGTGTATATGAGCAACTCCGTGTGGTTCGCGAGGGTCAGCTTCGCATCATTTTCACCCCTGATTTAAAGGTGAACTGTAGAGCCTTGTTCATTTGAAGTATTGAAAGTTTTTCTACTCATTTATATTGGTAACACTTGCATCTCAAACTTCTATAGATATTATCTTGGGAATTTTGTGCGCGGCGTCATGAAGAACTTCTTCCTCGTAGATTGGTTGCACCAAAGGTAGACTTGTCTTGACTGAATTTTCGCTACCTCAGCTCTCAAATACAATAATTTTGTCAGTACATTTTTCAATGATGTCATGCTATTCAATCTGCATACATTGATTGCACTGTGATGTTCTGATTGATCTTTCATCAGGTAATTTCCTTGCATAGTTTTGTTATGGTTAAATTGATCCATCAGATTTATGAGTTTGTTTTGCTTGTGCACAATCATTAACACTATTTCATACTGAAAGTTGTTAGCAGTTAAATGGATTTCCTACTTTTGCTAACCTATCTAAAATATGTTGTGTCATAGTTTTCTCTTTTGTAACTCTTTGTTATTTGTAAATGATTATGGTTTAATGCCGTAGTCATCGATACACTACCGTTGGAATTGAATTGAGTCTCGTCTATCTTGATGATCCACAACTGTTGGTTGAATGTCTAATATGTTTTTGAGTATGATTTTAATAGTAGAATTACTGATTGTTAGAATGGCTGTCAACATGACCTTCAACACACTGTATTTTATAGTATGATTTAAAACATAAAATACCTGGCAACATTGCTTACCCTTCAGTAGTATGATTTAATGTGAACATCTATATTTTATACTTATAGAAAGCACTTGTATTGCAGGTGAATGAATTACTGCAGGTTGCGCAGAAATGCCAAAGCACAATATCTGAAAGTGGACCCGATGGCGTTTCTCAACCAGATTTACAGGCAAACAGTGTAATGTGAGTCAGATTTCAATTTTGTTAGTCTTTATTTTTTTTTTTTTTGTCCAGTCATTTTTAACACTTTTCGTTGCTGCATTACGTTCTAATTATGCGACTAGTTGGTGCTTGAAGAGCTATGGCATCTTTGTAGTTGATTGGTACCTAGTTTGGACGATAGACGGAAAAGTCCCATGAGAATCACATTTATGTCTTTATGTGATCAGGGAAGAAAAAAGATATAATTTGATAAATTATCATCAGAAAATTTCTAGCCGACCCAAAACTCCAATTTTTCAATGGAGATTCAGGAAATTCGGTTTTGGCTTTAGTCTGGTAGCAGAGCCATTTAAGTGCTTTCTTGTGCCCTATGGGTTAGGGGAGTGCAAACACTTCTATTTTTTAAGAAGCTATTTATTGTAGTAGAAGCAAAAGTAGCTAAGAATTAGAAGTTGGTAGTGTTTGCAAATATAATATAAAAGTTGGAATGATTAAAGTTAAAGTTTGTGAGGAAAAAGCACTTTCAAAATTAGCTTTTGGATATAAACAAAAACACACATATATGAATGATATGAGTATTTAGGATGGGAAAGGGCAATGTTGGATTATGACAAAATTCTTAGCATAAGAATGGCAAAAACAAACTTTTATTTACAAAAATACCAAAAGCACTTCTTCAAAAGCAGAAGCACCCCCCGCCCCAAACTTCTAAATTTTGATTAAATGAAGCATAAGTAAAAACAAAAGCTGGCATTTGAAAACACTAAGAAGTGATATTTTTCAGTTAAAAACTGAGAACAATTTTTAGTGTTTGCAAACACTAAGTAGGGAAGAGTCTGAAATGTGCTTGTAGGTACTAGAAAAGACTTTATTCACTATTTCTCTTTTCCTGATAGTTACATACTTCACCGTGTTGCTGCTATAAATAACTACGAGTTTATTATGCCAGGAGATTGAGATTCTTGCTCCTTATACTAGGAGCACTAAGAGTGCCAAACTTTAAAGCAATAAATCCATATGCTGGGTTATCAAACATTGCCCAATCATTTCAGACCTGGTCTAGGGTTCATATGACATAAAAAACTAATTACTCTGAACTTATCCGTTCCTATTTAGAGTTAACCATGTTTCCAAAATAGCGGCTGGGTTAAAAATAGCCTAAATCAAATCTCAAGGTGGCGAGACTAAGTTAAGCTTGTTAGGAAGGTATATTCAAGTTTAAGCCCGCTGTTCTATTGCAACTCTCTTAAGTCTCTCTTTGCTTCCACTTAGAGCAGAAACTTAAAACTCCTGTATTTGCTTTTCCTTTTCCTGTTTCTCTGGTTACATGGTGAGCTGGTTACTCTATCCAGAGATGCTATACTTTCAAAGACTTGAATCGAGTATTTATGCCAATTGGTTCACCACGCCAACAAAATTATCTACTTCAGCTGTTGTTGAATCTGTAAACATTAACAAACATATCATATTATTATCATTCTTTAATTTGATTTCCATTTCAGGGTCGTAACAGCCGGACGTCAGCTTGCTAGGAGTTTGGAGTTACAGTCGTTAAATGATTTAGGCTTTTCCAAGAGATATGTGCGCTGCCTACAGGCATGTCTCAATATTAGTCACTTTCTAAAGCTCATTGATTGTTTTTTCAAGGTTTCTCATGTTTCTCACTAAACAGATAGCTGAGGTTGTGAATAGCATGAAAGACCTGATGGATTTCAGCACAGAACAGAAAGTTGGCGCTATTGGTAATGTACCCTCACCACCCCCCATCCCCCCAATTAAAAATAAAATAAAATCAAAGAACATGCCAAATGGTTGATGGGTTATTGTTGAAGCACTTCGGGCTATTTAAATCCATTGGCTTATTGAAGCACTTAACCTGATTTCCATATTTTAAGCACATGTAAGAATGTCTTGAGTCAGCCCATCCATTAAATTTTTTAAAATCATCAATTTTGCAGAGGGCCTGAAAAACTTTCCCCGACACCCTTCTGCGCCCAAGGCTCAGATGCCGAAAATGCAAGAAACGGAGCAGGTTGGTGGTCCTCAGGGTCTGCCAACCGATCGCAACACGCTTAACAAGCTAATGGCAATGCATCCGGGATCAACGGCTCAATGAACAATAATAACCAACATCTGGTTGGTCGAGGACCTATTACTGGCTCAGCACAGGCTGCTCTTGCTTTGACTAACTACCAAAATTTGCTGATGAGACAAAACTCAATGAACTCAACTCATACTAATACTTCACTTCAGCACGAGGCGTCTTCTCCTTACAGCACTTCCAGCCAGAATCCAACAACCCCAGGGCCTTCAGGTAATTTACCGACAAACTTGCAAAATTCACCGGTCAGTGGGTTTTCTAGCGGTCAGCGTCAGCAGTTACAGCAGCAAAATCATCAATCTCTGCCCTCCCAAGGCAGCCAAGCGTTACAACAGCAGATGATACAGCAATTGCTGCAGGATATGAGTAATAAGAATAACGGGACGACTGTACAACAACAGTCTTTTGCTATGCAAAATCAAGGTGGCAATATGTCGAGGGATAGTCTAGGCTTTAGGAGTTCTTCACCTGCAATTGCTTCGCCCGGAAATGGACCGGGAAATGTTGTTGGAAATCCTCCGAGCAGAAGCAATAGTTTTAAAGCTGCATCAAACGGTGGAGATTCACCTAACATTGGATTCAGCCAAAAATCATCAGATTTGCCACAGAATGTTCACTTATCTGATGAGTTTGTTCAAGATATTGGCCATGAGTTCATGGAAAATGGTTTTTTCAACAATGATTTAGACGATAACATGAACTTCAGCTGGAAGGCATGACTAACAGTGTGTTTCTGCTAATATTATGTTATGTACGGTGAGGGAGTTGAATATGAGGATGTATTTGTACAGGCTGCTGTAATTTACCTGTCATTTTTTTTTTCAACTGTTTCCTGCTGATTAAGGAGTTTCTTGGATGCTGTGTAGTTTGTAGCAACATTAGCTGTTGGTGTCTGTTTTCTTTAACTTGTGGGTTTCCACTGCTAAAACTTATTGCAAGTGTAATCTATTGAGATGAATTTGAGATCTACAGTTTGGTGTTGTATTTGCTACATGGGATTTTGATTATTCCAGCTATCCCTCTTATAATTGGATGATGGTCTCTTAACTGGGTTCTTGAAAATGGTGTCTGGAATATGGAAAGAGACTATAATGGAAGAATATCGACTTTGGTAGTCCACAAAAATGGCATGTTGTCGGTATGACTCGGTGCTTGTCTCCAGATATCATATGTTTTAGAGAAAGAAGGGAGAAGTATATGTGAGAATCACTAATTTTAGCATTTGGGTGCATAATGTGATCTTTTATATTGAAGATAGATATAAAATATTTTTGTAATAGTACGTAGAAAAATATAAAAATATATTAAGTTTCATTGATATATATATATATATATATATATATTGAATAAAAAGGATGTTTAAATGTTGATATTTTCTTAAAAATAAGAATACTATATTCTAATGTTGCATTTGGATTAGAGAATTTTGGATTTGGGGAGAAAATTTCAAATAACTCCGTCTAAGATGAGTTTGAAATTCTCTAAAATGACTCCAAAAATAGTTTTCCAATGATTTCAAATTCATTACAGAATGACTTCATCAAACAACATTAATGGATTTGAAATTCTTAGCTCCAAATCCATCAATCAAAATGGAGTCTAAAACTTATTCTGAAAATGTGGACAAAAACATTAATCAGCAGGTCAGAGCAAGAACGCCTAAAGATACATAGCCATGTGAAAACAAACAAGAGTGTACCCCAAGAGAACCAAATGGAATAAATCAGTATATGCCAACATCATCACCTCAAATTAGAAAACAAATGACAGTGTGGGTTTTCTAGCGTATACCATGTTTTATCTGTTCATAAGCTTTTGTTTCTCCTCGTAGTTTTTGACAAATCAAAACCAATTACACAATTGATTTCAGAATTTCCACATATGGCAATAAGACAACTACCTAAAAGACGCTACGTCATCCTTGAAATGATTCAAAAGATCATCAATGCTCTTGAGGTTAGCATCGTTGCTGTCTCTGATTCGCACAGACACCTGGATATATACAAGGCCATAGAACAAGGGTAAACACTCGGAAAAGAGAATTAACACAACACTTGATGAATACAATAAACTAGTCAACAAGATATTATCTAAACGTACTAAAGCAAGAATCCCAAGCATAATCAGATAGTCACAATACGCGCAATCATATATTTATACAACTAATACATGGGTAGAACTATCTCTATCAATACCTGTAACAAAATGCAACTAACAAAGCATATAAAAAAACTGCAATTTGTCTCGCTATACCAACCAACATATCTATGAGAGAAATATTTTCCAAGGGATAGTCAACTTGGGGAAAAAGAAACAGCATATCACGAAAATCACCATAGCCTACGCTCCTTACCTGCTATTGAGTTATTGACACAATAATGAGATGGCACGCAAATATGCATGTACACGTCAATGTGAATGTACTTATTAGATGCTGGAACATTTTAGTATATAGTATATATTATGTGGCTGTTTAACAGAGAGAAAAACACTATTCATGCGCATGGTATTTCATTTGATGGAGGACTAAATGAAGGTGCCACAAAGGCATCAATATTCATTGGCATGATAGACTCGTCAACAACAACAGCACATTGCCTTCAACATTTAATTTTAAGGTACATGTTACCTGTCCGGTACCAACTTCTTTCTCACCAACCACCAAGATATAGTTATACTGCGCCAATTGAGCTTCTCTTACCTACAAGCATCCATAACCCACCAGTTAGTGTACGCCAAAATCATCCTGGCATACAGACAAACTCCTAAAATCAGAAACCGGATTATATTATTAGACAGGTCAATTTCTGCATTTCTGATGAAGCTCTTCTTTTCTGAGGGTCAATTTTATTTTTCCTGCCGCTTATCTAATCAAAAGAATCCAAGGAGCTTTTCACAATAAATGAATACCATTGTGTCATGTGACGTGACAGGATCAAATATGCAACCAAGGAAAGAAAATCTACAACTTTACATGTGCCAAGTCTGAAGCAACCTCTCAACTGGGGACCAATTGGCTCAGATTTAAGACACTAAAGTGGCAATACGGCAATGACTTTTAACTACACAAGCCCTATAATATTCAGGAGTAGCAAAATATTGCTTCTTTAAAACTTAGATCAGAGAAGGGGGAGGGTTAATGTTTACAACTATGCTTACAGGAACACTTCATCATCAGTTGCTTCCTACAACTGCATTATGGGAAGCTAAAATAAACAATTAAAGGTAACATAACACCAAGCAAAAATAGATTGACTGATCTACATGCACTTCGTAAATACAAGAGCAATCGCCATTGTGGATAATAAAGATACGGAGTAGCTTTATGCACACCTTTTTATTAATCGTTCTGTCAGTTGTGTCGACATCAACATAAAACCCAGCATCATGTATGCGATCCCGTACCTACATTCAATAACAATTAGACCATATCAGGAAGTAACCTAATAAGATAAGAAAAAAGCATTCGTGATTACAAAATTGTTAATAGACCAAACAGTACTATATATTAAGTTATCTTCGATCACCACTCTTTTAGCTGGATTATGTGAGGTGATAACTAACAGTATGACCAAATAGCATCCAATGATATAAAGGCTAACACTAGTGCATGCAATTTCCACTAGTGTAGAATGCTGAAAAATGCCTCAATAACCCCCCGTTTTGGAATAATTTCCTTTAGGTAACCTAACGCAAAAACCATCCCATGATTTGTCACAATCATCACAAGCAAGACAGGCGACTGCAATCTTTAACTTGTTGACATACAATTATTACCGATGCTCTTGTAGAAAACCAGCGGCTCCATAAAAGAAAAGGACAAAATATGGTCATGAATCAGTATATAAGTGAAGGAAAGACCGGCACCCATTGTGATCTGTATATCATGCAACATGAAACAAAATAAAAGGAACTAAACTACAAATATATAAGCTATAATTCTTATTCATAAATCATAAAACCAACTCATAATGGCATGCCTCAAACAAATAAACTTGACAAATCATGGAATGATGTAAGAAAGAGACTGTCGCATATTAAAGGGAAGAAGCACTAGCAACCAACCTCTAGTGCATACGCCTGGGATTTGTCAGAGACAGGGCAAACTATTGCTTGGCGCGGACTAAGCCAAAATGGCCATTTCCCCTTGAAATGCTCCAGAAGGATTGCAAACATTCGTTCAACAGAACCAAGAATGGCTCTGTGTATCATAACAGGCCTCTCCCTCTTAGTTTCATCTTCCGCTGAGTACGATAAGTTGAAACGAGCAGGGAGTTGGAAGTCCAGCTGAAACAGTAAAATACTTGACAATCAATACTTTCATTAAAAAAAACCTGCACATCTGTCACATACACTAGAGAAAATTAGGAACCATGCCGACATGTACTATAATGAGTGCCCCAAGGCCTCAGGCATTCCAAAGTTGCCTGGACATAGGGTAGCTTACAGTCAAGGCTCTCGAAGCACGAATTCAGTGTCCAGGACTAACACCTGGAACACAACCATGCAGTCAATAAGCTCTCAGCTTTTGATCAGAGAATTTTGCCTTTAAAAGATTTATCCACACGATTTCCTCGAAAAGTAGCACCCATAAAAACCTTAAAATTCAACTCGGTAGCAGAATTCCATGACGGAAACAGAACCCAGTAAAACTTCTTATCCCTTTTTATCCGACATAAAGGATCTACTAATCCTTCTCCAAATATTTTCATTTTTTAGTTCTTCAAATTTTTGAATTATTCTCAAATTTGGAGTACTTGAACGTTTACATTACGCCCGTGGCTTGAGCCATATACCTGAATGTCACATAAGTAGCGTCGCCTAACACCTTCACTTATTAATTCACTCACATGACAAACTAAAGAAAGCAGAAATAAAATAAACCTGCAATGTTGCACACTGAAATTTTCTTCTCATTGCATCAGAAACACTGATGTCAATCTTTGGCCCATAAAATGCTCCATCACCTTCATTTATCTAATAGAAAGATTTGAAATCAGTTCTATAACAAAAGGAGTCGACAACTATGCATAAATAAGGGTAACTTATACATAAGAGAGGACTTCCTCAAGAAAAATCATTGCTTGGTAAGGGAAGTGAGATTTAATGGGGCAATATCAACTCATATGAGTGACTAACCTCCCAGGGTTTTCCAAACTCATTTAGTGCTTCTGCAAGAGCAGTTTCAGCCTTTTCCCATACTTCTATGTCTCCAAGATACTTCTCTGGCCTCTGCAACATATCAAGGGATATGTTAAACTTTTGCTTCTTCAATAGCCACAACTCGTCGGGTTTTATTACAAAAGGATGTACATAGAGTTGTGGTAATGTGCTAATGACCATTATTAGGAAGTCTCCGTTCACTATCTCAGTGAGAAACATCACAACATAAACAAATAACCTTAAACAGTATTATACTCATGCTGGTTTGAAACACTGAAAGACAAATAATCAACATATCATAACTCATCAAAGCGGGGAAGTATAAAAAAGGAACAATATTTCCACTAAGAAGAGTTAAAACCCATACCGTAGATAACTTTAGGTCAAAAGTGAAGCCAAATATTTTGTACACATAACTGATGAATTCTAACACACCCTTGACTTCATCTTTAACCTGAGAATGTAAGATAACATCAAACAAAACTTTTGCAGGAATTAAAAAAGCCAGGTTAGAGCCAGAAAATCCATCTTACTTGGGACTCCCTGCAGAAGATATGTGCATCATCCTGTACCAAGACCTCGTGTCAGATCATCTCAGCCTCAAACAGTATAAGAACAAAAACTTGGCATTTAATTATAAACTAATATAGTATAAAGTTCATCTGAGCTGGATTAGCCAACTGTTCAAAGGTTGCCAAAAGTAGAAACCAAAGGGCACCACTCGCTATCAGTCAGTAGTTAATAAAGGCAAAAGTTGGATCAGGCACAGAACAAGATTATGGTTTATAAAATGATAGAAATTTCTTATCTATTATTCCGCCAATTCATAATATAATCTTAAGTATACCTGCTGAAATCTCTCACACGAGTCAACCCAGTAAGTGCACCGCTTGCCTCATTCCGATGCAAGACCCCAAAATCAGCCAGGCGAAGTGGAAGTTCTGCAAAATAGTTGGTCTCGACTTTCAAGTTCCATTTAAACTGACACACATTAAATGTATCAGCATACAAATGTTTGTTTCCATACTCAATCCATTTCTTGACACGAGCAAATCTATTTCACCAATGTGATAAGAATAGGGAGAAGGACACAGATTCTGCCAACACAACGAATGAAATGCAGAAACTGACTACATTCTATGGAGAAGATGATTAACAAATATAATATATAAAAAAATCCAACTCCACTTATTAGATGCTATCCTGCATCAATCATTTCGAATCCACACAGAAAATAGTATGAAAGGAGCAAATAATTGGGTGCACCACATGCACTGTTTTGGCTTCGGTCTTCTCAAGTGCAAGGCCGATGGCACGTCCATGCCTATTAAAAGGGAAGTTAAAGGCACAAAGAAAAGGTTCACCTCTATATGAGCGGACTCTATGATCAAATATTAGACAATGGCCAGGGCAGTTCATTGGCTTGAGTCCAAATTCTTGTTTCTCTACCTGCAGTAAAATCCAGGTGTACCATTTCCTCAAACTTAGCAGATCAACACAACAAAAACATTAACCCTAATTTACTATTTAAGGATGCAATTATGAAAACAAGCACTTCATATTGTTCCAACTGATCTTCCTAATAACATGATCTAACCTCAAACACAAACATATTCTCCTTATAGTTTGCAGCATGACCAGATGTTTCCCACAGCTGCATATTGTACATATTTGGAGTCCACACCTACCAAATTAACCAACACGTAGTTATGAAGTGATACGCTGGTGTATAATATATTCACAAGTAGCCTTTATGACAAGTACATTAGTTTTACCTCTTCATAACCTCTCTTCCAGTACTGACTTCGTACAAATTCCAGTAACTTGTTGCAAACTCGAGAACCATGAGGTAAGAAGAAACAACTTCCCGGGCTACATTGCATACAAGACATGTAATTAGAACGTGAATTTTAAGCTAAAAAAAAAACGTAATGTAGCTCAAACTCTTACCTAAGGGGGTGAAAGAAGAAAAGCTCTTGCTTTTTGGTGAGTTCTCTATGGTCATACTTTTTAGCTTCTTCCAGCATGGCTTTGTATTCCTGCATGGGTTACCATTACGCACATCAAGTTAGCTGATAATGCTGAATACACATATCATTACTAATAATGTTCCATCTACGATAGCTAAAATGGGAAGGATAAAAACACAAGCAGAGTGTCACCTTCAGGCGTTTTTGGTCCGGATATGATATGCCATAGACTCTTTGCAAGCTTTCACGGTCTTTATTTCCACGCCAATATGCAGATGATGCCTAAGTTTACAAAATAAGAAGAAATGAATGTTTGCCTTCAATGCAAATATTTACTTGCAGTAGACAGCAGATCTCACCTTCAAACAGCTAAATGCTTTCACAAAAGATGTATTCGGTATGTGGGGTCCACGACACAGATCAACTAAAGGACCACATCTGTATACTGTAATCGTTTTATCCTCTGGCAAATCCTTAATAATTTCAACCTAATGAAACAGGGAGAATATACAATAAACAAGTCATAAGAGATTATAAACATAAGCAAATATATATTTTCATTAATATTGAAGAGTAAGAAGCAGATAAAACTGATCGTTAATTTATTGACCTTGAACTGATTGTCCGAAAAAAATCTCAAGAGCCTGTTCCCTTGTAACTTCAATGCGCTCGAAAGGTTGTTTTTCCTGATGCACAAGGAACAGTAATAGAACACTCAAAGTACGGCTGAAAGTTAAAAACAGGGAAAGGTGGCCTTATTTAACCATATCACATGTCCTATATCTTCAAAGGAAAAGCAACATAATATTAGAAGCAGCACTGTTACCAGCAAGAATGCATGTCACAGCATGTAAATCAAATAGGCATTAACAATTATTAAAGCAAATTTTGAGAGAATATAAAGAGTCATACATCAACAGCTTTTTTGGCAGCTGCTTCAATCTGTCTAAAGTGTTCCTCGTTCAATCCCAGATCACCATAAAATGCATCATAATAAAAGCCCTGCAAATTAATCACATTTCAACATAGGGTTCTCAAATCTTTAGAACAATAGGTTAATATGATAAAACCACTCAAAATGTAAGCAACAGAAAGATAAAGCAATTCAAACACAACATTTAACTAATTAAGATGTAATAGTAAAAGTGGAACACGAAATCCCTGCTTCAAACTTCAAACCAAAGACTGGTTCAACAAAAATAACATTCAGAGACAGAAAGCATCAATCTATGCAGATAAAATAGTAGGCAAGCAAAAAGCTCAAATTTACCTCCCCTCTTGTGGTGCATGGCCCAATGCATAACCGACATCCATATGTCTGCTCTAACGACTGGAAAACACCCGAAACCAATAAAACTGAAGATCATCCACATTCAACAAAAATCATAATTTCCACTAAAAAATCACAATTTAACTGAAACCATAATTTCACTAAAACTCATCAATTATATAATCTTTTACCTCGCCAAGAATGTGTGCACTCGAATGCCAAAAAGTATCCCGGCCTTCATCAGTATCAAACGTGAACAACTCGAGCTTGCAATCGCCTTCCAAAGGCCGGTTCATATCCCACAAAACCCCGTTCACCTTCGCAATCAAAGCGTTTGACGCCAAACTCTTCGATATCTCCTTTGCGACATCGAACGGCGTCGTGTTCCATTTCTGGCCGGACTTCTCTTTACCGTCCGGCAACGTAATCCTAATTTTCAAGAATTTAAATCAAAATATAACAATTAAATTATTAAGCAATAAATGAAATACGATAGGTGACGGAGATTACAGGATTGGATCGGGAGAAAGGGCGAGGCGATTGAGGGTCTGTTGATTATTGATGGATTCAAAAAGCGCAATGCGTTTGAGTATGGCAGTCTGAAGATACGCTTCGTCTTTGGCGTAGGCTGCGGCGGAGAGGAGTTTGAATTAGGTTTCGCCTTACTGGCGGCGGCGGAGTCTCCCATCGGAAAGAAGAAGCGTCGGCCGATAGAGCAAGACGGCGGAGGACGGCGGAGATATATATGGATGCGCCACCAAATGGAGAATTGCATAAAATGGTGGCTAAGGTAGTGAGGGTTTCACTAAATTCACCTTCTTTGGGGGTTTTGCAAACGTGGTGTCTTTTAGAGTGTGAATTTCCAAAATTATCCTTGGCTAGTTGGTTACAAAAAAAAAAAAAAAAAAAAAAATACTTCTAAATAAAGTCAATAATCAAATACCAAATCAAATATAAGAAACAAAATTTAAATTACTACATCAACCAGTGTTTTTAAAACCGATTAAAACAGGAACCGGCCGGTTTGAACAGAATAGGGGAAAATGGGTACAAAACAAAGATGGAAAAAACATATTAAACAGAAAAATAATTCTAACCCTTTTAAATCAATGGATTCTTCATTTTTTAGATTACCAGTTCAACTAAATGCTTCTGAGGGCGCCCAGTGTATGCATTTGCGGCTGTGCGCTTTTGTGGAGATGTGTGCATTTTTGGGGAGTAAGCGGGCTGTGTGTATTTTTGGGGTTTGAACTTCTTAATTACTAATTAATTCTTGTTCTCTTTTAATTTCTTTTTCTTTTTCTTTTATTATTCTTTTAATTTTAGATAAATGTGCAAGTGAGATACACAAACTTTATATTGTTATTATTTTAAAGGTCAGACCTTATATTTTAAATTTAGGACTTTATTAGTATTATGCATGTACTTAAACTTGAAGATGATATTCTTATTTTTATTTTTCTAAAGAAGTATAAACTTTGTATCTAGTTGATTATTTTAGTTTTGAAACTTATTTGATTTGTTTTCTGTTTGACTTTTGATTATATATATATATATATATATATATTACATTATTATGTAATAAGTTTTAATTAAACCGGTTGAACCGGTTGAACCGCTAACCGAGTAATCGGTACCAAGACGGTTTGCTCACCGGTCCGATTTTTAAAACATTGCATCCAACCTCAATTTCTGAGTGAATAAATAACAAAACTTCATTCCACCGAGATAGACAAATAAGTTATTTCACACATATTAAGAATTTTATCGATTATTGAATAAAATCAAACGATAAAACATGTCTCGTTGATTTAAAAACAATTAATGAGGTTCTTCAATTATTTCCATATCATCTTTTCGATCAATTACTTCATCCACCTTAATTTCCGGGAATAAAACTAAAATAGCCATTTATTACTATTAAATCCTTTATAAATGGATATGTTGGGACCATGAAATTTTATTAAAAAAAGATGTATTAATTAACGATAAATAATAATTATTAATTTAAGAGTGCTTTCTTGATACATCAAATAAAAATATAATTGCATTAAAAAATAAACCAATATCACCCTAAAAGATTTTGAAAATTTCTTTTAACGAATCCCTCGTGGTGGTAGAGTGAAAGATAATTTCTTGTGTGGTAATTCAATTTATTTAGTTCAAGACACTGAACATTGGCAAGACATCCACGATTCACCTCCTCACAAAGCACTAGGGCAAAAATATAAATTGGAAATATATTTCTAAGAATAGGCCGTAGACATTTTGAAAAATAAGATAAGATCTATCAAATTATTCTCCGGTGCGAAAATAAGGTTATTTATTTATAACAAAAAGACCTCTTGAAAATGGTTTCTGAATTTATTCTAAAGCAAACAGTTCTCTCCTTAAAAATATAAAATAATTTTCCGGTCAAAATTTCCCCAAGGACAACTGACGTCACTTTACCAGCCAAACAACCAAAACGTTCCAGCCATTGATACCCTGTTTTCCTATTTCTCACTTTTAAGATAATATTTAATATTTAATATAGCATAAAACAAATATCAATCAGTAATAAACCATCAACAATTAAATAGCTACATCAAACATAAGCAAGATAATTACTTCAACCGCATAGAACCTTCACCTTTATATTTGTCAGATGGCTTTCCCTGTTGATGAGATTTACAGCCCCCTTTATGCATATTTCTTCACATCAATAAAGTGCATAACAAAAAAAGAAAATCCCAGAAACATTTCTACAATCTGAGTTGGTTGTCTCACAATCCAGAGTTATCTTCTACTAACTCAAGCCGCCTAACTTTGTCAATACAACTCGTTAGTTTTTACAGCTCATCAAGAGTAAAAATGCAAGACAGAAAATTCAAGGGACCTAAAAGGAAATTGTTTGCCACTGCTGAAGCCCGCAACTAATCAACATACTCGTAATCAGAATCATAATCGTCTATCATCACCGGTCCAGCTCCCGGAAAGTGTTCAGGATAATTTGCTCCCAAGTCCTTATGCTTTCACTAAACCTGTGAATATGAGATCGACTACTCGACTCTGCTTCCAATATTTCTGCAGGTGAAGGGTCGCACATGCGTTCAGGGTCGTACTTCAACGTGCATTTTCCCCATTCATCAATCATTTCAACATCAAATGCTGGGGAGAGTGTTCTACCAATAGCTTGGACATTGGTGATGCTGTGACACATTAAATGAATTTTAGATGCGAAAGAAAAACTTTCATCAGCGTGAGAAATGGAAATGCTTCTTACTCCTAAAAGATAACAAGAAATTGGGATAATTACAGAAAAAGCCCTAAGGTTCGGGCTAATCAAGGAAAACCCAGATATTTTTTAAAATTGTAAAATCCCTAAGAAAATAGAAAATAATATTTTCTTTTACAAGATCACAAAGAAGACAGGGATCAGAGCAGATTACCATATATAGTATTGTCCGTCCATTTCTTGAGTTTGCACTCTGCCCAACAGCTCTACTTTCAGGATTCCTCCGATGCAAAGAACAGGTTCTGGCAGCTTAACGTTTGCAAGCGATTCTCCTATATTCCATGAAGGAATCAGGTGAGTGCTACGAATGCCACAGTATAAATAATTTAAAAAGAAGAAGAAGAAAGGGCATGAATTTGATTGAGACAAAAACTACTTCATAAAAAACACTATTCAAGCTTTCACAATTCACATACTACCACAGTAAATCCAATGATGGAAATTTTTTCCATCCTAAAACAAAAAGGATAAAAGGTAAAGCCTTTTCATCTAAAACTAAAAGCCATAACATATCTATCCAAGTGACCAAGTTGAAGATGTCATTTTCCTGAAAATTTCCAACAAAAAACTTAAGCATATCCAAGAAAGTCACCTGAACCATTGGAAATTCTGGGAACTATATGTCCATACGAACTCATCATCAGAAAAATGTTGAACCTCCAGAAGTTCGTCTCTTTCATCACTTTCTAAGTCCAAAGGAACCTTGGGATGGCCAATCTGAAATCTCACAGCCTTGGCTGAATATATAGGGAAGCCAAACTGAAAATATGCTGGTTCAAAGAAATTTTTGGGGTCAGTTTGGAGGTAACATAATGTACAAAGAATTAACTGTTACACATGGTTTAGAACAACCTTGAAATGGATGCACATGAAGTTCAGTGATCAGGCATAGTTGTGAAGCCAATTTATAAATCAATGTCTCTGGAGCAGAAGGATTACGTTCACCCTTGCTTGACCAATATGATGCTCTGTGGCCAACCCTATCACTTGGGTCAAGAGTATTCGTGATGCTTTCTTCTGGATAGTTGTCCGTACTTGATGCACAAATAGCATCTGATATGCAATTTTCTATCTTAGAAATGGTAAGATCTCTACTTAAGGATGCATAAACTCTATGTTCCCTCTCCAGATAAGCCCTTTCCACAGAATCATCCGTCCCACTTGCCACAGTTTCAACCGTGTTTTTACTTTCAATAACACGAGCAAAACTTGATGCTTCAGGAAACTTCCTCAGACAAAGTTTCTTACATAGGCCATTAGCAATCACTGCATAAGAATCGGATTCGGTATAAGAGCACAATGAGAGGAAATAAATGATAAGAATACAAAATTCAACTTATTCCTGCACAACTGTTGTATCATCTAGGAAACAATACAAAACAGTAATAATTTAGTCCAACCAATTTTACAAACCCATTGTCCATTGAATTATTCTGATAATGTAAATAGGAGAGTTCTCTCATGCTCTAGGACACTGCATCTCTGAGAACACTACGTTTCTCTGATTGTAGACGTTCTTTTATGACACATCCACATTTTCTCCTTTCAGCTCAGTCACGGCAAAAGGTAACGCATTACTAATTACTTCGTTGAAGGAACCTGAAAATACACTGATAACACAAACCAAAATGTAATCCAACTCCCACAAGGAGCAATGGGCATGGAAACAATTATTTAACTTGCAGTAATTCAAATTTCAATGCATTAAACTTTCTAACTGAGCAGTGAGCACATAGGGTTGTAAACGATCCGAGCCGAGCCGAGCTTTAACTTGTTTGCCATATGTTCGTTTAATTTTATACATGTTCAAGCTTGGCTTGAGCTTGATTCACATTTTAAAAAACTTGTTCGTGTTCGGCTTGATAAATTTTTTAATGCTTGAATGTGTTTGTGAACATGTTCGTGAACGTGTTCGTTGGAGTTTATGTTCATTATGTTCGCGAACAATTAATAATTTTGTTCGCGAACAATAAATAAACAAAAATAATTACTTTTTTCGTGAATAGTAAACAAACAAACATTTATTCAAACCTATAAATGAGAATACACATAAATTATTGTCGAAAAATAAACACATAAACTGACCAAACAAGTGATTTTGGCATACCAAACTAGATTAGAAACAATTGAAAAAATATTCAAAAATCAAATACAGCTAAATAGTACTGTTTTCTTTTTGTGTCCAACTTCAATCAAATTTAGACTGCCCTCCAACCCTTTAGCTCCAATTATACCGCCAATTGTAGGGTCTTCAAATCTTTTTAATTTTAGTCAAACAAAATCTTTTTAATTCTATTTTTTTCCAGATAATCGAGCTATTAGCCAAGTCCTTAACTAGATGTTCACGAACAAGTCTTAAACCAATATTATACGAGCTTGTTCATGTACATTTATAAACGAACACTAAACAAGCTTGTTCACAAGCTTTTAGTAAACGAGTATATAATTATTCAAGCTCTGTTCGTTTATTAAACGAGCCCTAAAATGTGTTCGTTTATGCTCGTTTAACTAAATAAACGAACATAAACAAACGTTATCCGAGCATATTCACGAGCTGTTTGCCGAACGCTCTGTTCACTTACAGCCCTATGAGCACATCATATACATCAAAGTCCAATTTTTTTTTCCCGAGCAATTCAATAGAAACATATAACAAACAAATGGAGAAGTAGTAAAAAGACAATAATTGAGGATTTGAGGCGAGTAAACTCACCAAAATGACGCCAAGACCTCGAAACGGCACTTGTGCGAACGAGATCAGAAGGGTCCTCCAAACACAAGAGTATCTTTAGTGCCATGTCCTGTCCAAGCCATTGTATAAAATCCCTGCTGCCATCCATTTTTCGTCAATATTTTTTTTAACTCTGCTACCCAAATTTGGGCAGGAACCGTTTATCGCCGCCTCCAAACCTAACCTAAACCAGCCCACAGAGAGAAAATTATAAGAAATTGATACCTCGATCAAACCAAAAACGCAGAATTGATTAAATAACTTAACAAAGAACATTAATTCGCCAAAATTAATCGAAAATTAACAAAATCAGGCATAACCGAAAACGGCCACCAAGAAAAATAAAATTGAAAATCCTAGAGTTGAATTAACCAACAATTAACAAAAAAATGTAGAGATAAGAAGAAGAAGAGATTTCACCTTTCACCGAGAGGGAAAAGGAAAATCTGAATAGAAAACCAGGTGCCCACAGCCGTTGTATTTCAGATGACGATGAGAAAGCGAGAACATGAAGCAAATGAACAATGATTAAAATCGTTCAAAGCAATTGCGTGTATAATATATATGTTTTTTATAGGGTATTAGTTAATATTTAAAATTGGGAAAATAAGATTTTTAGTCGTAAGTTGGACATGTTTTAAAATTAGTCCTCTAAATCACATTCATTTTTTAATTTTAACTTTCAAATTTCTAGATATTCAGTCCTTTAACTTAACAATTTTATTTTTGGTCCTATAACGTAACATATTTGAAATTTGGTCCTATAACTTAACATATTTTAGAAATTTGGTCTCGTAACCTTTTTTAGGGAATTTAGTAATATAACTTAACAATAGTTAAATTTAATTAATTTATTAAAAGGTTGTTCTAAATTAATTTTATTTTTCAAATCGAATGATTTTAATTAACAATTAATTTTTAAAAAAACAATTAATCATTTTTTTAATTTAATTAATTTTTTAAAAAATATTTAAGCATTAATTTTTAAACCTTCGAATTAAATGCATCTTGTACACTAGTCTACGATTACATTTCTTGGAGATAATTATCCTCACCAAAGGTTAATTCCATAAATATGACAAATTATTCTTAAGTTACTAATTTGATGTAATTATTTTAATTTTTCCTAGAATTCATTAATTATTTTAGAAATTTCTATTTATTCAAACTTTTTATTAATCAAATTAATTTAATTTTAATTATTTTTATAATTTAATTAGTTTCCAAACAATGAAATTTAATTATTTTATATTTGGTCCTATAAAATAGTTAAATTTAACTATTGCTAAGTTATAGGACTAAATTTCTAAAATATATTAAGTTATAGGACCAAATTTCTGAAATATGTTAAGTTTTAGGACCAAAAATAAAATTGTTAAGTTAAAGGATGAATAACTAGAAATGTGAAAGTTAAAGGACTAAAAATGAATGTGACAATTTAGAGGACCAATTCTCCAAAAGGTCCAAGTTACGGGGCTAAAAATCTTATTTTTCCTTTAAAATTTATTGAGAATTGGGAATCTCCAAAGGGATAATGACGAGTGAAGTTCCCCGCCGGTATTCTCGCTCACACGTGTCTTTTTTGGTAGGGTTAGGTCTTCCACGGTTGCAAAATTTAATAGAATTTCCTTTAAAAAATTTTTTTTTGAACTAAATCTATAATAGACTTATCCATTAAAATACATATAACTGGATAAGACATAAGACTTTTTAAAAAAATATATTTGAATGTTTTAAATTTTGGCTCAATCCAACCCAAATTTGATTTATTTTATTTTTCAAATAATTTATTATCTATATTATACATTTTATTTAGAAAGAGGTTTAATAGTGTTGTCTGTTTTTTTAACGGACCTTTGGGTTCAGTCGTTTTTAACGGACCGGCAAGTGAATTTTTGGCTATGAAAAACACGTTGGCATCCGTGTGGAGACCATTAAAAGGAGTTTTTATTATAAAGAGTTAGGGCCGAATTTATTTCTATTCCGCTTTTTTCATGAATTGGATATTACTCGTGTCCAATTGAATGGCCCTTGGACTTTCGATAATTCTCTTCTGATTACTAAAAGGCTCAATGTGGGTGAACAACCGTCACGTGCTGAATTATTCCACACGGACCTTTGGGTTCGGTTTATGATCTTCCGTTTGGCTTTATGATGAGAGAAGATTGGTACATGTATTGAAACTTTATTGGTACCTATTTGGATTCGGATGAACACGTTTTTCGGCGTTTGGCAAAATTATATGCGTATTCGGGTTTCGATTGATGTACGATCCCCTCTCAAACGAAGAATGAAAATTAAAAAGGCGGGAGGGGATTGGGTCTGGGTTAATTTCAAATACGAGCGTCTTCCTACGTTCTGTTTCTATTGTGGTTTTATCGGTCATTCAGACAAATTTTGTGACAAATTATTTAATGCTCCAACTGTTACGGAGGAAAGAGCTTATGGTTCTTGGATGCGAGCCCCATCTCGTAGGCAAATTAATCAGGCTGTTTCTCCTTGGTTACGTTGGTCTTTTCCGTCGAAAAATTCCGCCGATGAGCACAGAGAAGATGACGGTTTTTCTCCAGCAGATGACGTGGCATATCATGGTAATAACTACCAGGGAGGTGTCCATCATGCAGAAGGTATTACCGTGAATTGTGGAGAAGTTACTGAGGGTTCAGGTACAAAGGATAAGGACAAGGTAACTGTCAATAATGTCTCTAATTCGAGTAGCACATCCAGTGGGAAGTTGGTTATTTATGAAGTGGAAAATCATCCTGATGTTATGAAAGGTGATAATAAAAGAAAAAGAACTAATGAACAACTTAGGTTAATGCTCGAAATGGACCGTTCTTCTTCGGGGGCTGTGGAGGATAAACCTACTTTGATTGAGAACCAAAAAACTTGGATGTGGTGGGTCCTGGTCTCCGGCCCACCGAGAATTATAGTACTTTAAGAAGGAACTGCCGTGGGCTTGGCAACTCACGGACAGATTCGGGTTTTTATCGACCTAGTCAACAAAAGAGGTCGTCTTTTATTTTTCTTATGGAGACTATGTTACATAAAAATAAATTGGAACAAATTAGGTATACGGTTGGGGTACGAGGGATTGTTTGCGGTTAGTAGCTTGGGGCATAGTGGTGGTTTAGCTTTATTTTGGAAGACAAGTAATATGGCGAATTTGCTGAGTTTCTCCCAAAATCACATTGATGTTTTAGTTCATCTGGAAAATACTTCCGTGTATCGACTTACAGGTTTTTATGGTTTCCCGGAACGGGGTAGAAGAAGACAGTCCTGGAGTTTTCTTCGACAACTAGCAAATCAATCAACTCTTCCCTGGTGTTGTATTGGTGATTTCAACGACCTCTATCTTGAGAAAAAAGAGGTAATATCGATCATCCTTCTTGGCTTCTTTCAGGTTTCCGTTCAGCCATAGATGATTGTGGTCTTGTTGATTTGGGTATGTTGGGTTACCAATTCACTTGGGAACGTGGCAGAGGGTCTTTAAACTGGGTGGAGGAACGCTTGGATAGAGGTCTGGCTACATTAAATTGGTTTGCTTATTTTCCGAATTGTAAGATTTGGAATCTTGAAGCTTCTATGTCTGATCACTCTCCGATTTTTTTTAGAATTGGGATTACGTTACAGAATTAAGAAAGTCAAGAAGTTCCGTTTTGAGAACGTATGGTTGCGGGAGAAGAATTGTAAGACTGTTGTGCAAGAGGGATGTAATAAAGGAGTATCGGATAATCTATTGGGCAGAATTGAATCGTGCGGAGCTGAATTATTCAAATGGGGAGACATTTTGCGTAATTCATTTAATAGAAGGATCAAAGAGGCACAATCAAGGATGAAAACATTCCGAGGTGGCGTGATCAATATTCGTAGTTGAGTTCAAAAAAGCTCAAATTGAATATAATCACTTTTAGCTCAACAAGAGGATTATTGGAAGAACGTGCGAAACTTTATTGGCTTAAGGGTGGTGATTCAAATTCCAAGTATTTTCATATGGTGGCGTCTTTCGACATAGACATAATTCAATCTCAAAGCTTAAAACGATTAATGGAACATGGCTAACGTGGGACAAACGACCTTGGGAATCATCTTGTTAATTATTTTGTGGAATTATTCTCTTCCATGGGTTCTCAATATGAGGCAAAAGATTGATTGTATTTATCCTAAAATTCTTGAGGAACATAACTTAAGTCTAATGCGGCCATTTCTCGAGTTAGAGGTCAAAGAGGCTCTTTCTCGATATCTTGACAAGGCGCCGGGACCGGATGGAATGAATCCGACTTTTTTCAAAAATTTTGGGATATAACAGAAATGATGTTGTTTCTTTCGTGTATGTCCTTCTTGAATTCCCGCTCATTTCTGAAGGGTTAACGGATACGAATATTGTTCTTATTCCAAAGAAGAACAATCCGAGATGGCACGGACCTACGGCCCATCGCTTTATGTAATGTTATCTATAAGGTAGTCTCTAAAGTACTTGTTAATCGTCTCAAGCATATCCTCCCTGGAGTTATTTCGAGCATCAAAGCGCATTTGTTCCCAAAGACTTATTTCGGATAACATTATGATTGCTTTTGAAATTAATCATTTTCTCAAAAGGAAGAGGTGTTCGCTTTATTTTTAGCTTCACCGCAAGTGTACGGCGTAGTTTATAGAATAGGGTAAGCAAGGTCGTATCCACGGAGACTAATAAATTAGTGCGCTAAGTATTGAACCAAAATAGTTTTATTTTTATTTAGACGATCTTAATTTGATGATTGTTGTGGAGGTAAAGACAAGAATAACCACAAGAATACAAGATACTAAGAATAATGGAATTATCAAGATAATGAAATGGATTCCGGATTATGGTTTCAATTAATATTCCTCTTGTTGTCCGATTTAATCAAAGCCAAAGTTATTATCAATACGCCTATAAGACGATCACAACGGTATTTTATCCTCCCTCTCGAGATGTATATAAAGTGTAGATTGAAATATCTATGCTAGCATCTCTGCTCAACATAAGATACACAACTCCCAAATGCACAAAAGATCAAATATCCTCACAAATATTTACAAACCTCTCGATTCATGCAAATATTTTTGTCGAGTACTCAAGATCTAATATTGAAGCTCATCTCTCGAATTATGAATCAATATATCAAACAAGTTAAATCATTGGCCAAGTGATAAAACAAGAATAAGAACAAAGTACTCAAATAGGCTTCAAGATAATAACTTCAACCAAGAATAAAACATTCAACAAGGGTTCAATTAATCTACTACCAAAACCCGGAAATCACAAGATATTTAGCTACTCATTACAAATAAACAACTCATAGACAAATTGTTCATATTCATGACAAGCTAAAATGAAAGATTAAAGCACAAAGAATGAGAAAACTTAGGAAATGGATAATCTCTCGATTTATCTTCAATCCTCAAGCTCCGATTCGACCCGATTCTTCTCTTGATTCTTCCTTGATGAAGTTGAGCTATTTCTTGTGTTCTTGGGTCTTTTCCAGACCTTCTCCCCGGTGTGCGCCCCAAGAAGTGGTATTTATACCATTTTTGAAGTCCAGTCAATTTTGTCATTTTTGAGTTTCTCGCAAGAACGCACGGTCGTGCGCCCACGCACGGTTACCCGTGCTCAAAGCCATAGGAAAACATCCAGTCTCTGTAGGGCGCACGGGTCGTGCGTCCATGCACGGGCTACCCGTGCGCCATCCCGTAGAAAACATCCAGTCTCAGAGGGCGCCCGAGCGGTGCGTCCACGCACGGGTTACCCGTGCGCCACCCAAACGTCCAAATTTGTTTGGGGTCTTCATAAGAGTTGTAGCCCTCTCTTTTAGCTTTCCATAGCCACTTGAATCACCTTAATATCAATTTTGTAGAGAGAGTTATGGCCAAAATACTAAACCCTACCAAAGTCTTTTGAAATTCCATACGTTTGGATGTTCCTCGAGATAAATCTCCTTGTTGTTTGATCATCCATGCTTCTTTTGACACACGACTCATCACTATCACTCTAGAATCCATATAGTTGGCTTCCAATTGGGTGTAATCGCCGATTCTTGATGATTCTAGGTTGCAATGCTCGTATTTGTCACAAAATCACTCCAAATATCGTTAAATTCCTACAAAACGAGCAAAGCGTAATATCTTTCCCACAAAGAGAGCGAATATATACCATTTCATACACGTTATTGCATGTTTATAAATAATTATAGCCATAAATATGCCCTAAAATACATGCAAAACTCACACCTATCAAGAGGCAAGGTAAACATGGTGTCGCGGCGTTAAAAATTGATATGAGTAAGGCATACGACCGAATTGAATGGCCTTACTTAAAAGCTATGCTTCTAAAGTTGGGTTTCCACACGAAATGGGTCGAATTGATGATGATGTGCGTCACGGTTATTCGCTTATAAGATTACTCATGGCATTTTTGAGTCCGATTTCTTTACACCAGGTCGTGGGTTACGTCAAGGTGATCCGTTGTCACCGTATCTTTTTATTCTATGCGCGGAGGGCTATCCTTTCTCATCCAAAATTTCGAGATGAAAGGTTGGATTCATGGTTGTCAAATTGCTAGAAGTGCTCTAGTGTGACTCATTTATTTTTGCGGACGATAGTTTTCTTTTTTTTTTGAGCTAATCGAGAGGAATGTGCCCGGTGCTAAATTATCCGGATTTATACTCTCAAGCTTCAGGCCGACTTTGTTAATTACCAAAAATCATCTGTGTCGCTCACTAAGAACACAGATTCTCGGGCCATTCGGTCTGTTTGCACATTGTTACATGTTGATCATTCAAATAACCATGGTGCCTATCTTGGTTGCCGTCGTTAGTGGGTCGTAATAAAAATGAAGTTTTTGCTTTCATCCGAGAAAAAGTTTGGCATAGATTACAAGATCGAGACAAATTATTATCGAGCGGGCAAGGAGATTCTTTTGAAAACAATAGCTCAGC
Organism: Rehmannia glutinosa; assembly: GCA_016081115.2. Taxonomy (NCBI): domain Eukaryota; kingdom Viridiplantae; phylum Streptophyta; class Magnoliopsida; order Lamiales; family Orobanchaceae; genus Rehmannia; species Rehmannia glutinosa. Next base: position 193,873 of record JABTTQ020001105.1, read on the forward strand.
GATTCTTCTGCTTACGCAATGAGTATATTTCTTTACCTATTGATCTTTGTACATAATTGGAGAGAATGATGAATTCATCCTGGTGGGGTAAAGGAGATGAGGTCGTTAGAGGTATTAATTGGCATTCGTGGACAAAATTATGTGTTCTAAGAACAAGGAGGCCTTGGCTTTAGGAGATTACATGAGTTCAATTTAGCTTTGTTAGGGAAGCAAGTGAGACTACTAACCGATGATACTTCTCTTGTGGCTCGTATTTTAAAGGCTAGATACTATCCATCTTCTAATTTATCAAGTGCCAAGATAGATCCAATCCAAGTTTTTTATGGCGTAGATCATGGCGGCAAAGGAGAATGTGATTCAACATTGTAAGATGAAAGTCGGGGATGGGAAAAACATTTCATTTGGGGGATCCATGGCTTAGGATCAAAATGCATTCATTTCCTCCCCTCCTATTAATGAAACAGGCATTTATGTTCATAATTTGATGAAGCTTTAAATTCTTCATGGGATGAGGACGTTGTGCGGGATCTCTTTAATTTAAAAGATCGAATCTAATTCTAAGTATCCCTTTGAGTGTTGGACATACCGGGATAAATGGATGTGGTCTGGAAATAATAAAAGCGTATACTCGTTAAACTGCGGGTATCGAATGCTATGTAGTGGATTCGATGATCGAGTTTAATTTCTCTCAAGACTTTGATTAGAAAGGTGTGGAGTTTGAAAGTACCAGCCAAAGTGAAAAATGTTGTGTGGCGTGCGTGTCATAATTCTTTGCCAACAAAGGAAAGGTTATTATCGAGACAGTTCAAGTCCACATTTGTGTCTTATCTGTAACATGTGTTTGGAGATCGCGGGCTCATGTCTTTTTCCATTGCTCTTTTGCGAAAGAGTCCGGTCTTTGCTATCTGTTAATGTGGCAGTTCACGAACCTCTGTCTTTTTTATCATGTTTGAATCGCATTTGGGGAACGACATCGATTGAGTTGAAGTGTAATATTTGTATGATGATATGGTCGCTGTGGAAGAATAGGAATGACATAGTCTGGAATCAGATCTTCGTGTCTCCATCCCGTATTGTGAATTTAGCGAGTGTAGTGATGTTTCAATGGCAAGCTGCATAGGTTAGTGAGCTGTCAGACTGGTTTTTATCTTCGGCAGATGGAGCTTCAATGTGGAGTAAGCCAAATTCAGGCCATTTAAAGTGCAATGTTGATGCTGCACTTTTCCATGAAAAAAATTTGTTGGGTTTTGGTAGTGTCATACGTGATTGTCAAGGCTCATTTATAGCTGCTATACATGGATCAATGAAAGGGTCACTCCTACCAGAGATTGCTGAAGCATTATCAATACGTGAGGCACTGAGTTGGTTGAAGCAAAGTTGGTCTAATTCCTGCATCTGTTTGGAAACTGATTCCCTGTTGGTTGTGAAGGCTTTGAGAGGAAAAATGATAGAAAACTCTTTTTTCATGGATATTATCAATGAATGTAAATGTTTGCTTAGTAGTATGTCTAATGTGTCTTGTGTCTTTGTAAGGAGATCAGCGAATGGTGTTGCCCATGTGTTAGCAAGGGCAACAAATTCTATGTCTAGTGTCCAGGAGTGGAGATCTGTTCCTCCCCTTTCTCTGTAACGCTCTGCAGTTCGATCTGCTTTCGTAATGAAATTTTATTTTTGGTTTTCAAAAAAAGAAAAATCTAAAATTGGTCTACCCATTGAATTATGAATATGAATTTGAATCCTTAGAAATTTCAGAGTGTTGGATCCTGCGTTCAAATACAACCGACCTAGGCGCAATCCATCAATCTCTCTAAAAATCGGTTTTTTATTTTGGCTAAAAAATTAGGCAACTATTCTACTTTGATTAAAGTCCAACTAAAAGTTATTAACATAAAAAACTTCATAAAAATAATTTTCACATGATTTGAAGTCCATACAGTTCATTCGATAAATCTTGTAAAAAAGGTTTATACATACATTATATGTTGTTAAGAATAATAATTTTCAAAAATTTAATTGTAATAAAAAATTTGGGGATAAAACCTCCCTATTGATAACTAGTTGCAGATTCATTCAATGGTAACAACTTAAATAACTTTTACCGAAATATCTAAGTAGTTTTTATTCAAAGAAAGAAGAATTCTTGTCTTATGGCAAGTTGAGAGTTTTGTCTTGTCTACTTGGCAAGTTCTTGTTATTGTTCCCGATTACTAAAATTTAATTATGTCATCTTTAGAAGATTTGTATAATCGATTACGGCTGGAAGACCAAGAAGAAAATGGATTAGTTTTGGAAAATGTTAATCCGGAGCAAGTTGCCAATGAATTCAAATGGTGTCTAGTGGGTAGACTCCTCACAAACAAGGTCGTTAACTTTATGGCGATGAAGAATACACTTGCTTCTATTTGGCGTCCGGTTAAAGGAGTCGTCATTAAGGAACTGAGTCCTAACATGTATCTGTTTCAGTTCTTTCACGAGTTAGATGTACAGAGGGTGGAGACTAATGGCCCTTGGACGTTCGATAATTTCTTGCTGCTCACAAAGTGTCTGGAAGTGGGGGAACAACCTGCGAAAGTTTTATTATCTAATATATCTCTGTGGGTACAGGTTTATGATTTGCCGGTTGGTTTTATGGTAGAAAACATTGCAAAGGATATTGGTAATTTCATTGGGGAGTATATCAGTTTAGATCCAAAAAACTTTGAGGGCGGCTGGAAAAATTATATGCGGATTAGAGTTAACATGGACGTTCGTAAGCCGATTAAAAGACGAATGAAGATCAAACAGATAGGTGGAGATTGGGTGTGGATAAACTTTAAGTATGAACGGTTGCCATCGTTCTGCTTCTTCTGTGGCCTTATTGACATTCGGATAAATTCTGTGAGAAGTTGTATGATTTACCAGTTTCCTCTACTGAAAGAGCATATGGTCCATGGTTACGAGCTCCGGGACGTAAGAGTTTCGTCCAGACCGGCAACGTCTGGCTCCGCGAAAATCCACTGGAAAATGGGTCCGATGAAGCAAAGGGTGACAGTTTCAGTGAGACAGCGGTTCCCGTGATGGAAAATAAGAACGCGCAAATTTCGGGCATTAATTTCGAGAAAAAGGGAAGAAAGCAGTTACAGGAGGTAATCGTGGGGAACGTGATGTTAGTTATTGTGAACCAACAATGTATATGCATGGGAATGCAATAACTGTACATGCAAATTTGAAGGATGGTGATAATGCGCTATTAAATTTATCTGATCTCAAGCGACGTCGCATAGAACCAGACTATGAGAAGATAAATACATTTGGGCTTGAGGTGACTAGTAGCCCAATATCGGATGTTCCAAAAAACGAATTAGAGGTGGGTCCTGGGGTCCAGGCCCACCTAAAGCAATGAGTACTTTGTGTTGGAACTGTCGTAGGCTTGGCAACCCACGGATAGTTCAAATCCTGTTGGACCTAGTCCAATCTAAACGGCCCAATTTTATTTTTTTGATAGAAACTATGATTCATAGCAACCGTGTTGAACAAGTGCGAAGTAAGTTGAAATACGAAGGTATGTTCTCTGTTGACAGTATAGGACATAGTGGAGGTATTGTTATGTTTTGGAAGGAAAAGGATATGGCAAAACTAATGAGCTATTCTTCAAATCATATTGATATTGAAGTGAATCTTACTGGTTCTGCTGCTTGGAGATTAACGGGGTTTTATGGCTATCCAGAAAGGAATAGACGAAGGAACTCTTGGGATTTTCTTCGTAGGCTGGGCTCTCAATCTCCTCTTCCTTGGTGTGTTATAGGAGATTTTAATGATCTTTTATCTCCAACAGAGAAGAGAGGTGGTCGACCACATCCCCAATGGTTATTTTCAGGTTTTAGGGAAGCTTTGAGTGACTGCAATTTGCTGGACTTGGGGATGATGGGTTATCCCTTCACATGGGAGAGAAGCAGAGGTACTCCGAATTGGGTGGAGGAGAGGTTAGATAGAGCTTTAGCTTCACCAAATTGGTTTTCATTATACCACAGTTGCAAAGTGTGGAATCTCGAAGCCGCAACATCTGACCACTCTCCTATATTTCTTGATCTTGGATTGTCTCGTTTTGGTCACAGAAAATTCAAATTTCGATTTGAAAATGCTTGGCTTCGTGAAAAGGAGTGTCGTTTGGTTATACAAAAATCATGGGAGACGAGTCTTGGGTATCCGTTGGTTGAGAGACTAGATATTCTTGGGAGCAATTTGAAGAATTGGGGGGATAAACTGAGACAGTGTTTTAAGGATCGGATCATGGAAGCAAAAAGGCAATTAAAATGGTTTAGGGGGAAGAGGGATGCTCATTCTGTACAAGAATTTAAAGAAGCTCAGAAGAGATACAGCACACTATTGGCTCAAAGGGAGGATTTTTGGAAGCAAAGATCGAAATTATATTGGTTGAAAGGCGGTGACATGAACACAAAATTTTTCCATGCTAGTGCGTCCCAGAGACGGAGGACAAATGATATTTCTACACTCAGAGATCAGTCTGGCAACTTGTTGTACTGGGATAATGGATTAGGGGAATATATATATCAGTATTTCTCAGAATTGTACTCTACTCAGAATACTGAGTTGGATGGCATTCTACAAAAAGTACACAACAGAGTTACCGACGAGCAAAATCTAAAGTTGTTGGAACCTTTCACTGAAGATGATATAAGGGCAGCCCTTTTTTCTATGCATCCGGATAAATCGCCGGGCCCGGATGGCTTAAACCCAGCTTTCTATCAAAAGTTTTGGGATTTGACAGGGGTAGATGTGATACAAGCTTGCCTTCAATTTTTGAATCAATGCTCTTTTCCGGAAGGCTTGAATGACACAAACATTGTTTTGATTCCGAAGAAGAAAAATCCTGAGATGATTACGGATCTAAGACCAATTGCCTTATGCAATGTTCTTTACAAAGTGGTGTCGAAAGTTTTAGCTAATAGAATGAAGGGGATTCTTGAACATATTATTTCTGAAACTCAAAGTGCATTTGTACCTAATCGACTTATTTCTGATAATATCCTAGTGGCTTTTGAAATAAACCACTACTTGAAGCGTAAGAGGCAAGGGAAGGAGGGCTTAGCAGCGTTGAAGGTGGATATGAGTAAAGCCTATGACCGCATTGAGTGGTCGTTCCTCCGGGGTATGCTGGTTAAACTTGGTTTTCATCATAAATGGGTAGAGCTCATTATGTTATGTGTCTCATCAGTTAGGTACAGAATAATTCATGGGAATTTTGAATCGCACCAAATCGTTCCAACTAGAGGGCTTCGACAAGGTGATCCGCTATCGCCATATCTATTTATTTTATGTGCAGAAGGATTGTCGGCCATTCTTCAAGATTATCAAAGGAGAGGATCATCCATGGATGTGCAGTGGCAAGAGGTGCTCCAAAAGTGTCACATCTTTTCTTCGCCGATGATAGCTTTTTCTTCTTCAAAGCCAATTTATCAGAAGCAAATTCTATCAAGGAATTCCTAAGGATCTACTCGGCTGCTTCTGGCCAGGTAATTAATTTTCAAAAATCCTCTCTTTCTGTCAGTAAGAACACTAGGGAGGATGTCAAGCAGGAATTATGCAGGATTCTTAATGTGCAAACAACAGAGAATCATGGACATTACCTTGGGCTACCATCCTTGGTAGGGCGGAATAAGAAGGATATATTTGCTTTTGTTAAAGAGCGAGTTTGGCGTAGAATACAAGGGTGGAAAGGTAAGATGTTATCTCGGGCAGGTAAGGAGATACTTTTGAAATCGGTGGCCCAAGCGGTACCAACTTATGCAATGAGCATATTTCTCCTTCCTCAAGAATTTTGTGGACAACTGGAAAATATGATGAACTCTTTCTGGTGGGGATATGGAAGGACAGAATCAAGAGGTATTAGATGGATTTCATGGCATAAAATGTGTAATCAGAAAGCTAAGGGAGGGATGGGATTCGACGCATTCATGAATTTAATTTGGCTTTATTGGGTAAACAGGTTTGGCGACTTATTTCGAAACCAGATTCAATGGTGGCTCGGATGTTTAAAGCAAGATACTTTCCGAATAATAATCTATTTCAAGCGGGCTTGGGACATAATCCGAGTTTTGTGTGGCGAAGCATTTTAGCAGCGAAACATTTTGTTCTTGATAAGTGTGTGTGGAAAGTGGGAAATGAAAATCATATAAAGATTTGGGGTGAACCATGGCTTCCTGATCCTAACAATGCTTTTGTTATTACTCCACGAGTGGAAGGGATGGAAAACACTTTAGTGTCTTCCTTAATGAAAACAGGAGTGCTTGAGTGGGATGAAGATCTTATTCGAGATATTTTTGAAGCCAGAGATGCAGATTTTATACTCAAAATTCCATTGTCGGGATCAATCGCTGTGGACTCGTGGATATGGACTGGGGATAGAAAAGGGTGTTATACAGTTAAAGGTGGATATAGAAGTCTTTGTGAAGGTTTTTATTGTCACCCAAATCTGAGTATTTTCGAGTGGAAGACTTTCTGGGCATTGAAGGTACCACCAAAAGCTAACAAAACGGTTTGGAGAGCCTGTTTGAACTGTCTTCCCACGAGAGCCAAGTTGTTAGAAAAACGGATTGATGTTCCCCAGGGATGCCCTTTGTGTCTCCACGATATGGAAACAGCAGGCCAGCTAATAATAGCTGCCCATTTGCATGTTTATGTTGGAAAATTGCATCTGTCAATTTGATGATGAATGGTCAAACAGATGTGATTCAATGGTTGAGTTATAATTGGCCTAGATTACAATTGGAGGAAAAAAGCTTAGTAGTGATGATTATGTGGGCCATTTGGAACTATAGAAATGAGGTGTATGGAATGGCAAAAATAAGACAGCAGCATGGGTTGTGAATTCAGCTTCTTCTTTCTTGATTCAATGGGAATCAGCCCAACAAGTAGAGATTGCAGATTGGTATATAAAGGCAGGGGATGGAGCAGTTTCTTGGAGCAGACCAAAACAAGGTGAGTTTAAATGTAATGTGGATGGCGCTTTATTTAATCAGGTGGATAGAATTGGGTATGGATGTGTCGTTCGTAATTCGGACGGAGTTTTTGTTGCTGCTAAAAAAGGTGTTCTTCATGGAATAAATGATCCAGCATTGGTAGAAGCTATTGGACTACGAGAGGCACTCAGTTGGATCAAGGAGAGATTTCCGCAGGTGAAGATATCAATTGAAATGGACTCGTTGTGTGTTATTCAAGCAGTACGTGGAAAGGCTTATAGTAATTCTTATTTTAGTAACATCATTGGTGATTGTATAAATTTGCTTAATGATTTGCCATTAGTTTCTTGTGTTTTCATTAGGAGGTCAGCGAATCGAGTTGCTCATGGCTTAGCCAAAGCAATGGATTCCTTGTCTGGCATCAGGATTTGGGAGCACTTTCCCCATCTGTTATTTGTAATTTGTTGGATTCTGAGATGAATGAATGAAGTTAAATTTTTCAAAAAAAAAAAAAAAAAAAATAACTTTTATGTCATGAATATTCAATAATAGCAATAAACAACCATTAATCTTCATATGGGGTTGAGATCTTCTATTCTTTTCTTTCTATTCCACTCTCTATTCCATATGTTGGATGAAAGACATGTGTACTGATTGTGACATCACATGACATCATCTTGCACACGTGTATTTCATCCAATGCAATGGAATAGGAGTGGAATAGAAAAAGTGGAATAGGAGATCTCATCCCCTTTATATGCCTCGTTAATTTTATTGATATTTTTCCGGATTGAATATGATAGTGCTATTTTTTTGGATGTTATCAAATGTAATGTTGATGCCGATTTTTAGGGCTTTCATGAAGTTAACGGATATATTTTTGGTATGATCAGGGGCGGAGCAGGACAACCTGGTAAGGGGGCCAAAAGTAGGGGTGTCAATCGGTGACAATCTTTTCGTGTTTAGTGTTCGCGGGTCGTGTTACGATACAAATATTATAGGTCCGATACTAATCAACACGACCCATTTAATTATTTGTGTCAAGATACACGACATGAACATGACCCGTTTATGACACGGATAACCCGACATAATACTGAAAAACCTGTATAATTTAAAGTTGGCACGGAAAAAATAAAAATTGGAGAAAAAATTGAAATTACAAACAAAAATACATTAAATATTAAAAAATATTAAATTCGTGCTAAGCGTTAATCGTGTCAAGGTTATCGTGTCGTGTCGAATTTGACGCCTTTAGCCAAGAGTAAAAAACAAAAGATGACATTTGTGTATATATACAAGATAATAAAGTTTATATATATATATTACATTTGTATCAAAAGAATATATTAATATTCATTAGTAAAATTCATGGAATAGAAAATATAATTTTAAGATGATAATAAGATAAAATAAGACCCACAACATCTCCAATTTAAATTACTAAAATTTATGGCATAAGTTTTATCTAACAACATTTTTGAGGAGGCCAAAATACAAAATAATAAAAATATAGGTACTAAAATAAAAAGAATGAAAAAGTTGGGGGGGCACCCCCTGAGCCAAGGGCGTAGACAGGGCTGGGCCAACCTGGGCCCTGGCCCAGCCCTTATTTTCTGAAAGAAATATTTTAGTGAGAATTTAAAAAAAAATAGTTATAATTTGTATTGATTTTTTGTATTTTCTATCCCGCCCACCCCATTTTTGTATTGGCCCATCCTACTAAATCGTCCCTGGCTCCGTCCTTGCCTTGAGCCACCATGTGGCTCCGCCCCTAGGTATGATGCTTATGAGTTGTGACAAAGGCGACTTCCTCCTATGCATGCAGATTAAGTTTCATTCAAGGTAAGTTATCGGTTGATGAAGGGGAAGCTATCTATGGCTTTAATGGAGCCCGACCCTTGTGTGGATCCGTAGACTAGATTTTCAGAACGTGTTTTTGATCTTCTTTGGAACATTTATCTTCTTTGGAACATTTATCTTAAAATTTGAGATTAGATGTACTTATATTAAACGTAGTTATTTGAATTCATCACCTCAAATCCAAATCATTTCATTCAAATATGACCTCAACTAATTAGTACCATCGAATATCGATGGGACAACCATACAACTTACAAACCGATACAAGGGAAAAACACTTTACCCTCAAAAAGTTAAAAAGAGAGTTTTGCTCCAAATATATAATTGAAACTTGAAACATCATTCACAACCAATAATTATCCCTATTAACCTAAATAAACCCTCCATTAATATTCACAAATCTAAAATTATTTCAACTAATTTCTAGATTGTCTACTCGGGAATATGAACACAGAGTCCAAGCACAGTCCACCTTTAGTGTGTGTACAATCAATCTGAGCCATTGAAAACTTGAGCACTGTGGGGATACTAGAATTATCAACAACAAAATCCCCTACATGATGGTGCAGCCATTTTCCCTGTCCATCCAAGAAACACTGAGAGATCGCATGATGGCCGTTGGATGATTCCAATTGGAACTTGACTGGCTTAATATCCCAGCCGTGGATCTTTTCTGCATCGCATATTATTCGTCGGCCACCGAGCCCTTTTGAGGCTCTACCGAGGTGCAAGCGGAAGAACACGCTGTACGCGCCCACAGGGAATTCGAACTCCAATTTGCCTTCTATTTCTAGCCACCATATTTGCTGGAGATAAGCAATTGTCTGGAATCTGTGCCAATTCAATTCACACGGAAAATCAAAATATATGTTAAAAAAACAAATACAATATTTTATCTTTTACACACTTTAAAAATCTTTAAAAAAAAAAAAGGAAATATCATCCCTCAAAGATTTATTAGAATCATGGGGACCAGTGATGGACCAAAAATGGGCTCCAAATAAACACACAATTATTTTAAACTCGAAAAAAGTACAATATAAGCATTTTAAATCGGGGTGCATGTCAATCAATCCAAAATCAACTTGCACAAGCTATGGACTTTTTGATTTTCATGAATCATGACTTTAATAAAAATCAAATACCCAAATTCTTTATGAAATTAATTGGACTATGGAGCTAGTACACAAAGTAGAACGAATCAACACATAAAAACAAGGTGAGCGGATGAAAAACTAAAATATATCATACAAACTATAACTATTTTATTTTTAATTTCTTAACACTTCGGACCGACCTGGGCGGGGCCCAATATGCCCTGTCAGCCCCAAAAGTGATCAAACTTGAGAAAAATTCACTTTTAAGTCCCATTGACTTACCCCCGATGATTTTAGTTTTTTTAGACTCACTTTTAGTCCCAAATCGATATTTTTCACCAAAAAAATAGTCCCATAGGACTTGGAAACCGAAACTCCGTTAAAAAACTAATGGAAACCGTTACTGAAGACAAAAATGGTCCCATAGGACACCAAGTTAGATTTTTAACAACAAAAATAGTCTCATAGGACACCAAAGTTAAATTTTTAACCAAAAATGATCCCATTATTATTTTTTTGGTTAAATTTAATATTATTGATGATAAAAAATATTTTAAATTTTATATTTTGAGTTATTTATTTAAATTAATATTGTGAATGTCCCACTTGAAAACTAAAATAAATCTCTGTCCATCAAATATATTTTTAAAAATATCTTTTTCCAATGCATTTTATTTCATTAAAACAAATTTTCTTACTTAAAATATTTAGAGAAACAAATAATTTTCCTATATTATTTTAGTTTAAATCACTTATTGATTTTGAAAATACAAATAATTATAAAAATCACATTTACGTATTGGAAATATATAGTTCAACTATCAATTAAATAAATTTAGATATTCAATAATTTCATAATTTTTAAATATAGGAATTATTTTTAAAAGTTTAGAAAAATACTATTAAAAATATTTTAGTATAGTTAAATTATAAATACTATTAAAAATATTTTAGTAATGTTAACCTAGCTCACATTTTTTTTACTCTTTTATTTTTAAATATATATTTTTATTTTTATGTTTTAAAATCAAACTTTACGTTTTAAAAAAAAAATCAAACTTTACATATATATATATATATATACATTGGGTTATTTGAGACAGTATCCTGGGGCAAAAACATAGGGACTCTCCCCCAAAAAAAAAAAAAAAATATTATATATATACACATACATGCACTGTGTTATATATGCATGTATTTGATTTTTTTCGTATTACACATTCAAAAAAACAAATTTAATTAATATCTACTTTTAAAAGTTATTTTTCAGAAAATTTAAATTTTATAACTTGAGTTATAAATTTTATCATTTATTTTACTTTGTTAATTTACTAATTAAAATAAATGATACATGTATTTCATCTTTTTTTATTACACATTCACCAAAAAAATTAATTAACATCTATTTCTAAAAATTATTTTTCAGAAAATTTATTTTTATAAGTTGAATTATAAATTTTATCATTTAATTTACTTGTCAATTTTTAATTATAATAAATAAAAAATAGTAATTAAAATGATAATATATTTTTTAAAATAGATATTAGTTATATTTAGTTTTTAGTGAAAAATTCATTTTTGGTTAGGTCGAGCACCGATGATCCAATTGTTCTCACTTTTAGTCCCAAATCGCAGGTTTGACTTTTAATTTGGCAGTGTATTTGTTAATTTTTTAACGGTGGGACCATTAGTGAGACAAGAAAAATCTTATACATGACTATTTTCAAGCATGAGGACTAAAATCATCGCAGTAAATCTAATGGGACCAAAAGTAAATTTTTCTCGATCAAACTTATTTGGAATTGGATATATATGGTTACCAACTACCAAGAAAGTAATAACAGAGTAAAAAGGATAAGTTTTTAACCTTTTGTTTATGAAATAATTATCTTATTACTATGTGAAAATTAACCTTGATTCATGAGTATAGATGTGGGTCCAGTATCTGCGATCATCTATGCCAGTAATTTTCAATCCCTTCCAGGAAATTGCAACACTAACTCCTCCTCTACTCTTGTCCAACCAAACTTCCTGCTCGAGTAAAAAGCAACCTTAATTAATTTATATATTCTGATATCTAAAAGAAGTGAAAACCTAAAAATTTATTGCCTGGCCTTTCCATATTTTCCCTTTGTTTGGATGACTTCTAGACTCCAGTCACTACCTATCGGGGTATTGTGCAATATCCCACAAATCACATAAGCACAAAAACTACTGGTTTGTATTAACCACAGGAAAACTCAGTTTATCTACACAAAAATTTGTAGATAAGTGTTAAGATAATTGTATATAAAATCATTGTATGTAAATATTTACCAACGAAATCTAAAATTGTTGGTATACCTACAATATTTCTATCAGTAAATTTAAATAATGTAGGTAATTTGTCGGTATACTTTAGGGAATAATAATTTTTATTATGTAAGTCACTACAAGAAAATTTAGTTTAATCGACAAAATTTAAAGACATGAATGATTTTTATCGCTAAATTTTAGAATTACTTACAGAATACCTACAAAATAAAAAATATCATATTTTCCCAAATTATACCGACAAATTACCGATATTTTTCAATTTACCGATATTTTTTTCTGTAGGTATTTTAGCAACAGTACAACTTTAGATTCTGTAGGTAAATATTTTACATACAAAGATTTTACCTACAATGATTTACCTACACTTTGCAATTTTCTTAATATTTATCTACAAATTTTTATGTAGGTAAACTGGTTTTCTTGTAGTGAGTGTTCAATAGATAATTACAAGATTTAGTGATAAAATCATTTTTATCTGTAAATTTTATCGGTAAATTTGAATTTTCTTGTAGTGATTCCTCAACACGAGGTGTATGTACACAGTGTGAATGAAAGCCAAATGTCTTGCTTTATGAAATAGGGACACTTGAATGGTATGTACATAGATGTACAAAGAGAGACAAACAAGATTAAAAACCACGAATTTGTAACTCAAGTCGAAACTTAATATGTTTAATTTCTTTAAATTTATCCTCTCCCTCCTCTCTTCAGTCTCCATAACTCATTAAAAAATATAAAAGAAGAAGGCTGTGTTTGGGCTGAGCTTATGAGTTTTTTAAAACATCTTATATAACGTTTTCCAAAAGTGTTCCTAATAATGCGATATAGATTATAATACCATGATACTTCAAAGTAAAAATCTTACCTTAGTGTCTGCGGCAAAGCGAATGGGATGGCTCAACCTATCAAAAATCTCCTTCTTACTCAAAGCCTTGAGACATGCAACACCAAAAAGCTTCTTCACAAGAATATGGTGATTTTCAGGCAATTTGGATTCCCAAACAACATCAGATAAAGAAGCCTCACGAAAAGTGTTGTTTACACATGCCAATTTACAAATCTCTGAAGGGTCCAAACGTGAAAGTACCAAAGCAATACAGCTCTCTGGTAAGTCTCCAAGACCAGGCTTTGAAGGATACTCAATTACTGAATTATTATTTACCAACCCAGAAAAACCAGCCCCCATATAACAAATAGAAATAAAAAAATGAACTCAAAAAAATTAAAGGTGATAATTAACTTTAATGGGAGCTTGAAATGGGAAAAGGAATCATGAGGAGTGGAGAGAAGACGACTATAAAAAGTGGAGACTGATGTGTAGTGCGTTGTCTGCTTTGGAATATAATGTCTTTTTTTTTTTTTTTTTTTTTTGGTGTTGACAAGAAAAGGTGTCCTAATTAAATGGCAAATGTAATGTGCCTATATAAAATATAATATTAAGTACAGAAATAAAATCCGGGAGATAATAGTCCATAACTAGGAGACACGAACACTGTGAGCATGTTACGGGGGTACCCATACCAGATATTTGTCGGATATAATTTATCCGACACTCCAGGGATACCCTATGGATACATATCTATAGGATTCGATATTTTCAACATGTTTTCTGTGTACATACGTGAGTTATCAATTTTAGATTTGAGTATTTATGAAACTTTAATCTTTTTATTCTTGAAACATTGTTTTTCTAATTGTACTTAATACATCTATATTTTATAATATACAAAAATATATGATGTTATATGTATATATATATATATATACCGTAATCATATTTTTAAAATTTCATACGCATGTTATATACCCGTACCAATGCTTCATAGTTCCATACTATACGAGAGTGACAAATGATTAACCATTAGCTAGGCTTCGCATTGAAGAAATCAAATCCTATGGGTAGTTGAAATAAAAGTTGCCAACTTGTCAATGGTTGTCACACCAAATAAATAATTATATTGAATTCCCCGAACGTCAAGGCAAGAATCTCGTGCTAGCTTAATGGAATTTTTCGCACTTTATCAATCTTATATTAATGCAAGACTTTCTTAATTGAAAAGTCTGGAAATTCACTGTCAGATTTTATTCCGATTATACATTAAAGGTAAAATTATATTCCACAAAATATGTGCCAGTCAATTCAAAAGAATCGAATCTTCATATCACAGTTTGTTAAAATCGACCATGATTTTTATTTTAAATGTACTGTATGTAAGACAACCAAAATTAAGTTTATACTTGAATTCATCTTAAACAAAATAAAAATTAAGCTTAGAAAAAGTATAAACAACGGACATTTCCCCACAAAAGCGTTGCCGATGAACAACTCTCAAAACTCAAAAGGCTAAAAGACAAAAACTCATGCAGGCAGTCTCACTTGGATTAATTTCGTGAGACAGATCCTAATAGACCATATCATGTATAATTCATTTGGATTTGGATCTAACTTGCTTTGATTTGTAAAATGGGTTGGATCCGTTTGATAAATTTAAAACCGTGTGACGGTCTCACATGAGACTTACTCAAGGCTAAATTAGCTAACTGACCCCGCCACAGCATTCCCTTCGTGATAAATATGAAAAATCCGAGTCTACATTCGAGCCATTTTAACACTGTATAAACAGCACAATGTCTTGGATCTCACAGGGGAATGGAGGGCACTTTCGAATAAGTTGTATTGCCACCAAAGAATCAGTTTCAATACACACTGATTTGAGATGCAGCAGCTCACACAACAATATTCCAATCTTAATAGCATAAAGCTCATTAACAACATTAGTTTTTGTCCCAATTACTTATCCAATCTTAATAGCATAAAGCTCAGCAACAACATTAGTTTTTGTCCCAATTACTTAAGAGGTTCAATAGAAAATGGCTTGAGACACACTCTACAAACAAAACCAATCCTGAACCTCTTTTGCTAGATCGATCAAGCGTCTCAGTCGCCTCCAACTTGCCTTTTCCAGGAATCTTCCACTATCAACTCATCTACTCCCCAGTCTTCGTAGCTAAATGATTACATGAGTAAAAGAAACTATGGTCAACAACTAAAAGAACGAAGATGGGGAACAGTTGAGTGAATAGAGAGAATCTTACCTTCCATCGGGAAGGTAGCGGACGAATAGTGAAGGGTATCTTTCTCTCTCGCAGCTCCTTCATCGCAATCTATGATAAGGTAGAGCAAAATACAAGACATTATAAAAGATATGATAGTCGAGCATCATACAAGGTTAAAAAGTTTTCTAAGAAATGCCAAAATACCCCGAAAAAGAAAACAAGAAAAACGATAAATGACACTTTACTCTCCAAAAAATCACCATTTACCGTTTACGGCACAAAGTAATTTAAAACACTTTCCCCCTCAATTTATGTTTATTACAACATTTTTGCCCCTGATAGTACTTTTAGCCTTTTTTTCCAGAAAATTAATTTGTCATCTCCCGCCTCCTATCCTTCAGCCTTCTTTCCTTAAACAAAAATGCCTTTTTCCTAACAAAAGCCAAGCAAAAGGCTTCCTAATATTTTTGTCAATGGTGAATGCAAAACAAATATTGGTACCATTGCTACAATAGTATTTGTCTTCTGAATGATAACGATAAAATAATCATGTCTAGTGGCTAAAATACAAAATACCAAGCTGCATAACAAAGAGCTTCTTGATGAAAAATTGGTTTGAATATGCCATTGGGGCAAAGTTACTTTGACAGTAAAAATGCACAACAAAGTTTACCTCAAGTGGATCAGTCTCACCCTCCAATTCAACCATCACTGGCGCGTTCATACTGCCCAACCACAAAAAGCTCCCAAAATTACAATCGACTCAATCAATCAAATTAAGCACAAATCTCCACTCCAAATCCACAAAAAAAAAAAAAAACCCAAAAACCTTATTTGCAGAGCTCGCGTGCCCAAAATCCTTGCACGCTCATATTTTGTCATGTATTTTGATGTTTTGCGAGGTCGTTCGACGGGTTCTTGCTCCTGTTTGTCATCACCTTCGCCCTCGATTGGGTCGGAGGCATCCTCATTGTTGTTGTTCTCTTCATCCAGCTCTGCCCCTTCCTACAACAATTTCCATACCGGACAAAAATGGAGAAAAAAACATAAGAACCTTTCCCCAAGAAATCCGATAAAACCATTACCAATAATCAAGAAAATAAAATCAAATGAGATTCTCACATCAGGCTCAGGATCCAGTGGCTCATCTTCGTACCTATTAAAGTTGTGGATTTATATTAGTAAAACGATAAACCCTAACAAAACCCTAGTCCCCAAAATTGACGTTTGATCAATTCATTGTAAGCAAGAAAAAATAATTGAAAAGAAGTTTCGAAAAATTAAAGAATGTAGCATACGCTCCATCCATATCATAATCTTCGTCAGCCATGGATTTAAAAGTGAACTTTTCCCTCTCTTTCTTCCTCTTCCTCTCGCTTGCTGCGGTTTGTTTATGACTATGAGTGACATCAAGACTTTAACAAATGAAATGAATAACAAATAGCAATGAACTTGTCGTTTGCAGTGTTTCAATGGGCCATGTCTTTATAGATGACCCAAACCGGAGCCCATTAGACGACTTCAATTTTTGGACCCTAGCCCATTAATCCCAATAACTTTTTCGAATTAAAGATTTAAAAATATAACCAAAGATTTATAATAGTAAGAGAAACTGTTTTAATTTAGAAGGTCTTATGTGAGATCTGTCTCTACGTATTTAAGTTTGTGAGACGGATCTTACAATACACAAAAAATATGAGTTTTTTTATGGGTTTGAGTTTGGATTCAAATTTTATTTACATATAGCATTCGTCTGCCTCATAAAAATACCCATTAGGACTGCCTCATATAAGTTTTTGTCTTTAATTTATTTTCTTTTACTACAAAACTGTTTTAAATTTAAGTCATTTGATTTTTCCAAGGTCTCAGTCAAAAACTTCTTATAAATGTATCTCTCTATGTGCCTTACTTTATGACTAAAACTTATGTGAGACTTGAGCACAGTTCAAGAACCACTTGGAATAAGTGGTTCATGGTTCGAAAAAATCCTGAACCTTAATAGTGGTCTATATAGAAGGGTTAGGACTGGTTGGGCAACTGTGATTTCAAGGCGGTTCGGTTTCGATTCCGGTTTATGAACCGACTAGTCCAATTAAACATTCTCTATTTTTTTTTTTGGCAAAACCTCTAACTCGACGTTTAACACTTTTGACATAAAAAAGAAATTCAACATTTTGTTTGCTAACTATTTTTTCTTTGGAGCTTGAATATTATAAGTGAGCAAAGGTACCGATAAATAAAATAGATTTTTTTTTCTCTCGTTGGTTAAGAACGAAAAAGGCAAAGAAAAAGTTTATGTAAAAAAATTTAAGAGAGATAACTTATGGATTTATTCAGGTATCATTCCATTTGTTATTACACACTCCAATTTCATTCAAAAAGTGTTATATACAGATTAATTTCAATTTTATCGAAATGAAAATTGTGATGAAATGAAACCTGCATTTAATGCGTGTGCTTTATTTTTTCTTCTTTCTTTCGTCGACGAAATCAAAGCCTCAGTATTATTATAAATGTAGAAGAAAAGAAACAAAATCTAAAAACATATATATTTTACACGACTATGGGACTAGCTTCTTATGTAAGCATACTTTCAATTTAAATTCATAAATTCTTCTGAAAATTAACACCGTATGTAAATCCCCCCCAAAAAAAAAAAAAAAAAACCCCAACATATATATTATTGTCTTAGGCTAGGAATCAAACACAAATGTTTTTCCTTCTTGAGCACATCCCAAATTTACTAGCCGTGTCGATTTTAGTCGGATCCAGGCCACTGGAAGACTCAATTGAAATAATGGACAAGAGATGCCACAACTATTTGAATGTTTTTGAACGCCACATTCGATCCAGGACACATTCTTCGTCCCGCTAAAAGGTATAAACTCAAAATGGGTACCCCGAAATCTATTTTCGATTCAAGAAACCGTCGGGGTTGAAACTTGTGGCATCCTTCCGATTCCGGGATCCACGGAAATGGCCCAAGCATTCACCAACACCATGTCGTCCTTTGGAATTACGTAATTATCCACCTTGCACGTCTCGATTGGGCGATGAGGGACCAAAAATGGACTGGAATGTGAAGTCTCAAGTGTTTCCTTTATACAGGCCTGGAAGTATTGAGAGTCGGTTAGAATCGACTCGTTGACTAGCGTATCTCCTTCGAAAGCCTTTGCGATTTCTTCGCGAACTTTATGTAGAATGTGGGGATTTCGATCAACTCTACCATCACCACACCGATGTTATGTCTTTGAGTCAGTGCTGCCTACTACCAATAGCTCTCGAAGATATATACATCATCATGTAATGAACTATTAGTACTCCATTCATTTCACAATAAATGTCGTTTTAGAATAATTATATATGTTACATGCTAAAGTACGCGGATTAATTATGTTAGTCGAAAAATGACACATAATTAATAAATAAATAAATTTACTAGATGAATTAATAGGTATAAAGGGTAATGTAGGAAAAACATTAACTCTGTCTTGAAAATGTCAAAACGTAACTCTTTTTAAAAAAATATTGATGTGCTTAAAACGACACTTTGTGGAATCGTAAGAATATTTATTTTTCTATATCACATCAAAGCATATATCAACATCAAAGAAAAAAACACAAACCATGATTGTAATGCATATTTGATCATCGGGAAGGTCACATTCGAAAGAGAACATCCAAGAAATCTCGACCGATATGGCATTACGATCACCATCACCACCACGCCTGGTCGATCTCCTCTCCTTCACCATATCTCCCCATACATACATCATTTTCCGATATATTTCCAACGCTTTCACTTTACTACGAAAATCTATTATTTTTAGGGATGGAAATAGATCGGACAACCCTGACCGACACCATCTCAATAATTTCATTAACCAATCCCCTCACCTTCTCATCATCCTCACAATCTCCGCTAACGTGAAAAAGATTTCTCGAAACCAAAATATCACTAAGGATATTATAAACGGTCGCGTTCAAAGACATCTTCAAGTTCCACGACCTCGCCATTTCTTTGCAGATATTCCACCATCTCCGCCGCCTTGGCCTTCCTCATACCGGCCTTGGACTCGACGGATTTGGAGGAAAATATGAAGTTTTGGCCGATCCCGCGTAGAAATTTCCACGTGTCGTTGCATTCTTTCGACATCGCTAGCGAGATTTATTTGCCCCCGGGATTTTGTAGTAAACCATAGGCAAAAACCTGCCTGAAAATATTCGGTCGTGGGTTTTGAGAATTTCTTTAGCGGATGATCGATGATGCGATGACAACGAGTTGTCCACCGAGACGTATGGACATGATCGGACCGTAGATTTTAGAAAGATTGGTAAATGCGATATGGGGTTCTTTGTAAATTCGGAATGTTTGTTAAAATTTGCCATGAGCTAGGGCCTGGTGGAAGATGAGTTGATCCAAATAATGTGTTCTTGAAGAAAAGATAGAAAATAGGGACAATAATAACCAGCACGGCCAACAACATATTGCCTGTCCTTGTCGCGCGATGCTGAGAACAAGAAATAAAATCACATGCATAATAAGTTCAAATAAACTTAGCTTATATTTTAATTAAAGTAGAACATATATGATATGAAACAAAGTCACAACGGATGGAAGCGGACATAATTAGTCCTAAATTTGAGTTTTCCTTAGACGAGAAAATCCTTAACTCCAACTAAAATCAAATAACATCAATGTTGTAATAATTGGCCTAGGCGGCCGTGTAGGCGCTACGTGCCACTAGGCTAAACCGATTTTGCCCAAAACGGTAAAACAAATCGTTTCGGCCAAACTCGGCCTATGCGGCCAAAAATCGGTCCAAACTTAAAATTTTTAAAAAATAGTATTGTTGATCCTAGCGCATATGTTGCTACGCTGTCGGACTAGTGCCTAGCGATTTCTACAACCTTGTATAACATAAAGAATTATGGTAAGAATATATATAGCTAGATAGATATATAAGGAGTGTTTGCAAATACTTCTGTTTTTAGAAAAAATAATTTTTTGTATCCGAAGTAAAAGTAGTTGAGAAACAGATATTGGAAGTGTTTGCAAATAAAATCACAAGTTGATAGTATTTAGTGAAAAAATTGTAAAAGTGTTTATTTGATTGTAAAATCAAACCAGAAGGAGAATCAGAAATTTATAACACTCATTTTCCTACTTCTAGATTCTAATTAAATAAGCAAAATCAGAAGCACAATTTGACATATGCAAACACTAAAAAGTGATTTTTGTTGCCAAAAACTGAAAAATATCTTTTTTTTTAGTGATTGCAAACACTCCGTAAGCAGGAGACAAAAAATCAATATAGAGTCGGTTTCTTACTCTGTTAAACTGCACTAAGCCCTGTAATGAAACAGCAGGATATTTATAAACTTCCAGTGACCTTTGGTTCTGGCGGCTTGCAAGTTGCTCCTAGGCCTACGAATCCTTGACCAAGAATTTTTCAGCTGTCTTAACCTTAAAGAAATTAAAGTCAACTCTAACCTGTTTTGCTTAGATGATCTAATCAAATACCACTTGAACCCACAAGTTTGTTAGATTATATATGCTGAAAATTAATGATTTTGTCGTTAATTAAGAAAAGAACATTGCAGTTATAGAATATAACAACTAGGACAATTATTGGAATAAGTTGGTGAAAAAAAAAAAGCCTTGATGTTAATTAATTAGACAATAAATCTACGTCATCTTTATTTATTCTTGTCCCCAGAAAAAAGGATGTAATTTTATATGTGCAGAAAGTGCAACGTAATCATTGATTATAATAATATACCACTCCCAAACAAAAAAACTCTGTTTAAAATTCGATTTCCATACAATTTTCCTTATTGGAAAATAAAGACACTTTCCTTATTGGAAAATATTGTCTTTATTTAATGTTTTGTCTGATTAATTCGACATCTGATAGTATTCTTGTTAAACTAAAAATTAATATACCACGAGCTTGTAGCTCAATATTGGTATCGATCATGAGGTGTTGACGGGGTTCAACCCGATATCTTTCGAGAATCTTTGAAATTTATCTCCTTCTCTAACCAAGACTCCCAACTTATTAAATAAAAAACAAAAAAAAAAGAACCACGAACAGCTTGTAGCTTAAGTGGTATCGTTCACTCTTTGTAAGAGTGTTGGCCAGTTAGAACCCTCGTATCTTTCAATTTCTTTGAAATTTATCATCTCCAACCACTACTCCCAACTTATAAAAAAACTAAGAAATATTATATCTTGATTAGGATTGATATCCTTTTCTTATAACAAGTTAGGAAAGTATTGAGTCAATCTGATTCTTTATTTACTGAGATTTGATAAGGAAAGACACGTTATACTTATCTTGATACCTAACTTAGATGATACAGGTATTCTTTTATTTGTAAATATCTTTTTCCATAGGTTAAAAAGATTGCTTGGATGCTTATAACAGAAGAGGACATGCTTCATATTTCACATTAGAAATACACGAGAAATCGAGAGAGTTAGAGTTATGAGAGAATAAACAAAATCCGTGTTCGTGAAGAATTTCATATGCAGTTTTGAGTGTTGTTCGAAGTGTTGGTGCAATTAAAGAACAATATTTGAAGATCTAAAAGTCTTTGTTTTGTTTCGTCCATTGTGAGAGTGTGTACTTATTCTATTTTAGATAAATAGATTTACATATCATAGATGTACTCAAGATTAGGAGTTTTCGTAGTTGTTTCGTACCGAGTCTCAAACACTTTTTTTTTTTTTTTTTTTTTTTTGAGGCAAACTGAAAATTTTTATTAATTCAAAGCATCAAAAGTTAACAAATGTACAATGCAAAGAGGTGGAGAATTCCATACCGATGGACTATCAAAAGAAAAAGATCCTTTCGCTAGTTCATGGGCAACCATATTAAGATTACGACGCACAAACTCTACCGACATTTTCGGCTCACTTTGCAAACAAGCACGACATTCTTGGATAAACGAGTCATATTCTCGACTTGCCACTCTCTTGAGATGCTAAACTCTCAACCACATATTTAGCATCCGTTTCCACCACGACTTGTCTAACACCCAATCCACGTACCCACGAAAGCGCTTCTCTTACACCGATTGCTTCCGCTTCTTTAACTGCATAAATACCGGAAAATATATAGTTCGGGCCACCACAAAATCACCTAGATCATTTCTTAAAACCATTCCAATACCTGTGAGTCTCAAACACTTTGTTCTATAATTGATTTATTAATTATTGAAGTTTTCACTCTCTGGCATGTTTGCTACTTTGCTAGTATTTTTACTTGCATACAACTTTATCTCTTGTGTTTTTTACATCATTCGTTGCATGTTGGTATAAGTGTTGTTAATACTTATAAGTATTAACAACACTTACACTCTTCAAATGAGTATTATCCAAAGTGATTCGTGATAGAAGTGATATTAGTTTTTGTGCACGTATTTTGTCTAGCGCACTCGTTGCGATTTTTCGATTTTACGAATTAGTTACATTTGTTTATTTAAAATTTGTTTTAGATCCTGTATGAGTTTTTGATTAGTAACCCTTACAATTGTTTCTTACTCGATGTTGTAATTAGTCATAAATTTCTTCTTATGAATGAAATTCATTTTGATGCTAAAAAAATCAACTATTACAAATATTTTTTAAGTCATGGTTTTGAATTTCAGACTATATCTGCGGCGGTTTAAGGGGATCTGGCGATGTTGTTTGCTCCACGCTATAATTTTAAATGTCTTTTTTTTTTTTATTACTGTAAGGAAGCAGCCAAAAATATATATACGTTGCCCATAGACCTAGTACTCCCTTGACTTTCCAATTTCCACTTTGACTTTCCAATTTCGAATTTTCGTAAACCTTAAAGATCATCAAAGTCAACTCTAATCATTTTACTAATTTTCCCAATTAACTTTTGATTGGATTATTGCTTAGTCCACAATGCTAGCTACTTGAATCCACAAGTTGTATTTGGTTAATCCAGATTACAGTAAACTATTTATAGACTATTGCGAAAATGATTTTGCATTTGCAACAACTGGGACATGAATTAATAACTAGAATAAGTTTGTCACTTCATTTGCAAATCCTTTGATGTTGGTCAATATATTGGCTAAGTACAACTAGACTTATTTTAAGTTGTTGACATTATTTGTGCAAAACAAAATTTGGTAAAATATTGTTTTCATATTATTCGTTTCCTTATGGAAATAAAAGGACTAAATATTTTCATAACTAGATCACAAAGAATCAACGAAATGAATCTTGTGGATTAAGAACGACGTCAAGTTGAAAGAGAAAGCTTTACTTGCTTTTATAATATATATACCCGGCCTGTAACGCAACTGCAACAACACTTATTCTATTTAACTTTTCATTTTATTTCCTATGTCTTCTATAATTGAGTAGAAAAATACGTAGTTATATTACTGAACTTAATTTTATCCCAATTCACAAGGCTAACGACCAATTATTCAAGAACAATATAATCGTGTTATATCTTGATTTACATTACATTCACTAAGAATGTTAGATTCATGGGGAAAATCCCTTCAATCATATCACAATCGCTAATTAACACTCGGTTTCATGACACGATTTGATTTAATTTGATGTCTCGCAATCTTAATTAGATTTAATTTCATTTTACATCCCCTCAAGTTGAATGCGACAAACCTAATCGTGTGGAAGTAAATTACCAACACACCTACGATCGAGTACTAAAGAAATTGCCCGAAACAAAACATTATAGGTATTTTCTCTACTTGGTTTTGAGAAAGAGGCAAAGATTAAATGATTCGATAAACATCAAAATATAGACGTGTTTATTGATTCATTCGTGTATTTCATTTTTTTAATAATATGGATACTACACTTCCATTAAAAAATGTTCAAGATGAAAATTACGAAATTAAAATTTCAATGTACGTTACAAAATTGTTGCGAGGGCTTTAGGCTATGACCAATCGACTGAGACCCGTAATGAACACGATTATTAACGAGTTCAAGAGTGCGTTTGTGGTGGGAAGTTTAATTACGGATAATGTTATTCTGGGTTTTGAATAGAACTGGATATGAGTAAGACATATGGTAGAGCAGAATGGA
This sequence comes from Rehmannia glutinosa, assembly GCA_016081115.2. NCBI lineage: Eukaryota > Viridiplantae > Streptophyta > Magnoliopsida > Lamiales > Orobanchaceae > Rehmannia > Rehmannia glutinosa. Next base: position 218,253 of record JABTTQ020001105.1, read on the forward strand.
AGTTCTTATGGGCTATGATTTGTAGAGATGTATTTATTGATTTATTCTTGGATTTCATTTACTTCTCATAATAAATATACTTTGATTTCATTCAGAAAGTGTTCAAGATTAATTCATATTTTATCGAAATTGTAATGAAATAAATTTTTCCAGACTTTTAGTGTTTTTTTTTTTTTTTTTTTAACTCGACAGGGTTCATGCAAGTTCCAAACGCATTTGCATCAAATTCAAACTCAAGAAATAAAAATCCAGCAACATAATATTATTCCCTTAATAAACTTGAAAACAACCACGGTTTATATAAATATATTGCTTTTCCTCCTCCTCCAACAACGTTTAATTCGAAATATAAAATATTATCCAACAATATAATTCCCCCTCGGCCTTGGAATCAAATATAAAGGTTTCTCCTTCTTCAACGTTGTTCCAAACCTATCACTTAAATCCAGTTTACTAAAATCTTCGCCATTCGGTAAACTCCAATCAAAATAATGCACCAAAGAAGCCACCACCAATTGCACACCTTTAAGAGCTACATTTTGTCCGGGGCACATTCTTGATCCAAAGATCGAAAGGTATATACTCGAAATATGTTCCCCTGGAATCAATTGTCGAATTGAGAAACCGCTCGGTTTGAAGCTTGTCGGATCCTCCCAATTGTTAGGATCCATTTGGATTGCCCAACCATTTACCACAACTATGCTGTCTTTTGGAATTGTGTAGTTATTTATTTTGCAAGTCTCGGTTGCACGATGGGGCACCGCAAATGGACCTGGAATGTGAAGTCTCAATGTTTCCTTTATACAGGCCTGGAAATATGGACACTTCTCGGATAAAAGTGATTCATTCAGTTTGTTTCCCTCAATTATTGCCTTATTTGCAATTTTCGCGAACTTGGTGCAATATTTCTTGATTTTTGATGGATTCGCCATCGCCCACACTTTGTTGTTATGGTGGTTGAATCATGCAAGCAATTAATAGCTCCCGATATCACAAAAAGGTTTTTAAGGAATCTTTCGTTTGCCAAATTGAGCAAGTCATGATGATGACATGCATGATATAGAAATACTAATTTTTTTGATCGGTATGATAGAAATACTAATTAAGAATATGAGTAGTGGTAAAACATGAGATCTAACTTGTTTAGGCCAAGATTGTAAAGTCACCAGCGCCCCTAGATCCAGGAGATTATGTCAAAATCGGTAGAAAAATTGCTTCGCCTAAAATGGGCCTCAGACGCTTTTCGCTTAGCCGTCAAAAATCGCCAAAAGTAGATTGAAAAAATAGCCAAAAAAATAATATTGTTTTTAGGCGTCGAGCGACCGCCATCCAATATGCGCCTAGCGATTTACGTAATTTTGGTTTATGGTTAATTACAAAACATACCGTTGAGGTTTAATCTTATTACAAAAAAAAATCAGTTATATTTCAAATTTGCAAATGCCTTAAGGGGCATATGTACTTATAATTTTGAAATACAATTGTTTTTTTTTTAATTAAAGCTAAACCTTGATAGTTTTTCTAATTCAACTTACTTGTTCATGTATCTAGGACATATAATTAGACCACGTGCTAAAAGGACAAATTATATAGTCACTCATGTTTTGTGAAAATAAAAATATCTATGTTTTTCAAAAACATGTTTTATAGTCATTTTGACTAAAAATTGATGATCATATCCTCCGTGCGTTCTTTGATGAGGTACATAATTGGTTATTTTTCAAAAAAATTGATATGGTACATGTACCAAAGACCCGAAATAAATAAAAAAAGAGCAAAATAGACATTTGAACTCAAAAATAGCTAAAAATTAGAGCGAGCAAAGAGAAGTTGATGCAAACCGTTAATGAATGCCAATCGATCAACAGAAATCCATATCCATTCAAAACATCCAACAAATCTTTTGTTGAGTTATTAGGACTATTTGCATCATCATCGTGGCTAGTGATCTTCTTTCCTTGATGATATCTTCCCAAATGAAATTTATGTTACGATAGATATCCATCGCTTTTCTTTTACTCGTAAATCCACCCCTTTTAACATCGAAACACATCGGTCAACCCAAAGCTTGTAGCCTTGTCAATTATCTCCTCGTTTAGAAAAGACATCACCTTCTCATCACTCTCACTCTCTCCACCCGCGTCAAACAAGTTTCTCGAAATAAAAACATTAGTGATGATATTCGTGAACGTCGCGAACACCAAATCTTCAATATTTACGACTTTGCTATCCTTATTATCCCGCAGGAATTTCACCATCTCCGTAACCTTCCCCGTCCTTATCCCCGCTGCTGACTCGATAGCTTTAGGGGAAAATACACCATTTTGGCCGATGCTACGTAGATTTTTCCAGGTATCGTTGCATTCCCGTGCCATCACCAGAGACGCGTGCATTGCCCCTGGGATGCTATAGTAAACAGATGGCAAGAATCGCCCGAAAAGATTCGATTGTTGGTTTTGTGAATTTCCTTAGCAGCAGCTGGAGATGATGCAACGACCACAGTTTGACCCCTAGCCGAAATGACATTAGATCAGGACCGTAGGTTTTAGCTAGGTCACTGAGTGCAACATGGGGCTTGTTTGGAAGTGAAGAAATTTTTACCAAAAGTTGAAATACATTAGGGCCAGGTGGTAGTTTTGTGTTGTTAAATAGACAACGGTTGAGGAAAAATAGGAAAATGGGTACAAGCACCAACAAATACAAAACCAACATCATATTCGCAGCAGCTGTAAAAACAAATTAAATACTTATCAGAATTTGATTTTGGGAGAGTTAAAATATTTGTGAAAATCAATCATGTGCTTGGATAAATTAAAGCTTTTGGAAAAAAAAAACAGAGAAAATATAAATATATAAATAAATGTAACGATGGCTGTTATTATTTCAGAACGGCTAATTAGATGATACCGCAATTGAGTAATACTCAACTCTCGTAGATATGATTTTTGACATGTATGTCCTATTTTAATTTTTTTTTTTTTAAAAATACATTATATGTCATAATATGACACATGTCAATCATGTGGGAATTGGTTCTTACGTGATTGGGTAACATCGAATTATCTTTCAGAACACTTGCTACAAATAATTAGCACTTGGAATATTGCTGATCAAACTGTTCAAATCAAAGACATGAAAATAAATAAGATTAGGCATGAGAGAGATTTCTTACTCTTTTTTCCAAGGATTAATTCAGGTTTTTGCTCTGTTTTCTGTGAGGAACTGAGAAATGAGAATGAAAGCAGCCCCAAATTTATAGACTGCTCAACTACATCAAAAGACACATACATATATAAATATAAAAACTCATAATTAGTTAAGGCAAGACTAAAGTTTTTTTGAGAATTTTTTTTTTTTTTTTTTTGAGAACAAGACAAGACTAAAGTTAGTAAACATAAAAATCAAGAATTAATAAATAGGTTATGGCTGCCCCATTTTTTTTTTTTTATTGTGGATGCTTGCAAGTTGCAAGTTAACCCTGGACCTAGTGTACTAGACTACTTCAGTTCCAAATTTCCATTTAATTAATTAAAGTACCAATTAAAGTAGAGGATTATCCCACTTGTTTTCATAATTCATATGTGTAAACCTTAAGAAATCAAAAGTCCACTCTAATCTCTTTTGCTAATTTCCCGGACTAACATGTTAAGGATTAATTAGTTAGATTGGCAAAGTACCAGTTGACCCGACATGTTTTATTTGGTTAATGTGAAAAACTCTTTTTAGTCTAATAATGATTTTGGGGCTGTGAAAAATGATTGCAGCATTAGAGTATGACAAGTAGGACAACTAATTAGAATAAGTTGGTGGTTCTGCAGTCTGCTTACGTTGCCCATAGTCACAGTGGCTCACGCAGATTCCAACTTTTGGGGGGTGAAAAAGCAGGCCAGTTCATATATTTAAACTATGAGAAAAAAAAAAAAAAATTGGAGGGGCAATTGTAAAATATAACTATTTGAAGTTTTTCATCAAAGTTTTGGGGGCAATTGTAAAAAAATTCCTTTATTTTAACTATAAAAACATAATTTAAAAACTTTTTTTTTTTTTTTGGGGGAAAATTAATTTTGAAAATTTTTGGGGCAGCAGCCCCCTTGTTCCCCTGTGTCTATTGGTGCTCATAGACCTAGTACGATCCCTTGACTTTCCAATTTCCAATTTTCGTAAACCTTAAAGAAATCAAAGTCAACTCTATTCATTTTACTAATTTTCCCAATTAACTTTTGATTGGATTATTATTGCTTATTCAAAAATGCTACTTGAGCCTATCTCAAAAAAAATGCTACTTGAGCCCACAAGTTGTATTTGGTTAATCCGGATTACGGTAAACGGTTTATAGACTATTGCCGAAAATGATTTTGCATTTGCAAACAGCTAGTGAATTAATAACAAGAATGAGTTGGTCACTTCATAATATAAAGGGCTTTTATTAGAATCTAGAGGGGCGATTGAATGTCTTTCATTTTTAAAATTTTTATTTTTTAGAGAATAGTGGCGAAAAAAATATTAGAAGAATAAAGATGAATTTTGAGAGTGTAATTGGATGTGTGATGAAAAAGTAATGATGAAACTTGATTTGATATAAAAATAGTAAAATAATGATTGATTATGATTGGTAGTTAGAAATATGTGAGTGAGTGAATAGTGAATTTTGTGGGAAAATATGTAATAATGATTAATTTTTTGTGAAAAATGTGTAGATGTGATTGATGATAGGAAAAATAAGAAAAAATGAAAGTGAGAGAATAATATATATATTTTTGAAAATTTTCATAAACAATCGCATATTTAATCAAAAAAATTTACCAAACGGAACAAAAATGGAACATTTCATATCCAATCGCCACCTAACTCTTTTATTCGTTTCCTTAAGGAAATAAAAGGACTAAAGATTTTCATAATTAGATAAGACTTATTGGAGATAGACTTCTTTGCAAATGTGTTCCCAATAAAACTTCCTGATAAATATCTCTAAGTAATGAAAATATTTTGGCGTGCAACAAATAGTACAAGGAAGATGGAAACTTACCAAATATGTGGATGAGTGGATTTCCAATAATCATACACTTGATTTGAAGACCTTCACTTTAGATTTTTTTTTTTTGAGGGATTACTTTAGAAAATTGATTGTATTTGGATCCAATATATATCTTGATTATAGAAAGAATTGTATTTAAAAAGAGTTTTTGCCTGTTTATAATAGGACAAAACCCTTCTTTTTTTTTTTTTTTCTGAGGGAACAAAAACCTCCATTTGTTTCTTGGAGAGTTGCTGATTTGACATACCCTGTTCAAATAATTTCCTACCAATCAGCTTCAACAAGGTTTCTCAAAGGCTTGAAATAGTGATGCAAAAGAAGTTTACGAATAAACGAACAACAAAGAATACGAATGTTCTCGAAAAGAAACGCAAATCGCACAATAAAAATCCTAAATTGACTGGAAAAATTAAAAAATAAACTAAAATAAAATACTAAACACACAAATTACTATCTAAAATATAAGATATCCTAAAATCCTAAATATAATAAAATAAATATTATCTCCAATCATTTAGAAAATGCCGTGTTTGGTACATTGTCCCACATCACATATATAGAATCAACGAAATGTTTATTGTGGCCTATCGAGAACGTGGTCAAGTTGAAAAAGCAAGTTTTACATGCTTTTATAAGGGTGAATTTTATAATAGGTCCAAATTTAAGAAAATCTATCATTTTAAGACCCAAAATTTCAAACTTCTCAAATCAAGATCCAATTTTTATTTTTTTCTCAAATTGGGCTCTCCCTCAAATTTTGGGCTCTCACTTCAAGATCCAGAAATTTTAACCTTCTCAAATCAAGACCCAATTTTTATTTTTTTCTCAAACATGGCCCTCCCCAAATTTTGGGTTCTCTTTCAAGTTTTAGAATTTAACAAAAAGATAAATATTAGTGTAATCTATTACGTCAACCACAAAAATTATTTTTCTTCCTCTTTTCGCTTTTTTCGCTCATTCTTTTTACCGACCCATACTTATTATCAATTTTGTTTAACGTGTAGAAACCAAGATCTATAAATATAAGTGTATGTAGCTAACAAGATGAAAAAAGCCATAAAATATTTATCGGTTACTAAAAAAAAATAAGATATCCAAATTATGAATGAAAAAGAAGTAGTAAAATATTTCCTAGTTACTAAAAAAATAAGACATCCAAATTATGATTGAATTTTACTGAGTTTAAAACAAATATCGATTAAAGGAATGAGCAAAAAAATAAAAAGAGAAAGAAAATTCATTTTTGTGGCCGGTGTGATAGAATACATTAATATTACTCTTTTTGTTAAATTTTAAAACCTGAATTGAGAGCCCAAATTTTGGGGAGGGCCCGATTTGAGAAAAAAAAATTGGGTCTTGATTTGAGAAGGTTGAAATTTTTAGGTCTTGAATTGAGAACCCAAAATTTGTGGGAGAGCCCAATTTGAGAAAAAAATAAAAAATATGTCTTAATTTGAGAAGGTTGAAATTATGGGTATTGAAATGATAGATTTTCTTAAATTTGGATCCTATTATGAAAATTCTCCGCTTTTATAATATATAGCCACTCGTAACGTAATCGCAACAACACTTGTTCTATTTAGCTTTTCATTTTATTCCTGTCTTCTATAATTGAGTAGGAAAATAAGTAATTAAATTATGAAATTAATTTATCCCAATTCACAAGGCTAACGATCAATCTCTGTTAGTTAATTCGCGTATCATACCCGTAAAGTACCCGTGCGCACGAACAATTAAAAAATACTTCCATATAAAATCTGATTACGAGCGGCATTAAATACTCCGTATTTTTCAAATAAAACGTTTAATACTCGTATTATTGTTATCCGTATAATACTTGGCGAATAATACTTCATTTTAATAGTTTATAATATTTAAATAAATCAAAAAATCATTAAAAAATTATTTATAAGTATAATTACAATATTACAAAATAATAAATAATAATATTAATAATAAATAAGTATATTTATAATTTAAAGTAAATTAATAAAGTACCTAAAATTAATTTTAATATAATCTAAACATAAGTATGAATTACAATCTATGTAAAATATCTTTATTGTTACAATAAGCCGTATTATTACACCGAATAATTATTTTATATTAAGTATTAAACCCGTACGTCTCTGGATCCGTATTTTAAATATTTCCGTATTTTTGCCGATTTTTTTACCGTAACTTTCAAAAAATATTCATAACATACTCGTACATACTAAATAACGAACTTTTCCCGTCTCGTATTTAACTAACAGAGCGATCAATTATTCAAGAACAATATAATCAATGTGTTATATCACTACAAGAAAATTACGGTTTAACGACATAAATGATTTTGTCACTAAATTTTATAGTACCCTAGAATATCTTAGAATAAAAAAATATTAATTTTCCCCAAATTATACCGACAAATTACCGACGGTTTGTAATTACTCGCATTTTTTACGTAGGTATTTACCAACAACTTTAGATTATATAGGTAAATATTTTACCTACAATGATTTTACCTACACTTTACAATATTCTTAATACTTACCTACTGATTTTTTCAGGAACCTGCTTTTTTTTCTTGTAGTGTATAGTGATTTACACTACATTGACTAAGAATGTTATATTCAAATGGGGAAAATCCATTCAATCATATCATGACAATCGCTAATTAACAATCGATTTTATAGATGACACGATTTGATTTAATTTGATGTCTCATAATCTTATAATTTAGATTTAGTTTCATTTTAGATCCCCTCAAATTGAATGTGAAAAACATAATCGTGTGGAAATAAATCACCAACACACCTCAGAGTATTAAAGAAATTGTGATGATTTTGTGACACTTTACAGAAGAATTTTTCACAGCAGATGTATCTAATTGGGATTTTGGATAGAAAATTGGTTAATTGAGATTTTCCATCGCGGATCGAATTGGTAATATTCCATGTGACTTTTTGGCACATTTTAATCATAAGATTTCAGATTTCGTCTTTGATGATGTATGACACTTTACAGAAGAATTTTTTAGACATTTTGATCAATATCCTTCATTGCCCTTTGGTTCTGGAACCCAATGACAGATGTGCATGTTTGGTGTTTTTCAGACCATAGGAAAATTACTGCTATTTTGTTTCCCTTATACAGTTATACTATTTTGGAGCTTGAGTACTAGTGAAGAAAGTAATCCCCCACAAAAATAACTATATATATATATAATATATATATATTTATTTTATGTAGTTGGTTTTGAAGGAAAAGTGGTATATGTTTCCATAAATGTAATTTGGAGAGGTATTTATTGATTTATTCTTGGATTTCATTTACTTCTCATCGAGGCGGATTTCCCCCAATATTGAACGGAGTTGTGCAAGACGAGGTTTCGGGCATGAAATTCATCAATAATAGAATCTACAAATAAGAGTGGAATGTATGTATTGCATAATTATTTAAATGGGCTTATGTAGGCTTAGAAAATGAACTAAAATAAATTTGACTGGACATATTTGAGCTGATTAATAAATGAGGTTGAGCTACAATTATTTATTTAGAAAAAAATTACATTTAATATATGTGCTTCAAATGGGTGGCCTTGGGTTGGAGCCCAACCCTAAAGTGTGTCAATCGTGTCGTGTTTCGTGTTCGTGGGTCGTGTTTTGACACATGCATAACAGTCCGACACGAACACGACCCATTTATGAAACGGGTAACCCGAACACGACACGAAAAACCTATATAATTTTAATTCAACACGAAAAAAATAAAAAAGGAAAAAAATCTAAAATTACAAATAAGAAATACGTTAAATTATTAAAAATTATTAATAAATGCATTTTAATAATTTTTTCATCATCATATAACCAACTAAAACTTCATAAAATATTTAAATGTCACTATAAAATTAAACGAGTTAAATAGGTCAATCGTGTGGGTTTGACCGACCTATTTAGTTCGTGTTAATCGTGTCCGACCCGATTTTGACCCGAACCTACTAAGGATTGTACCGTAGGGGTCGATATCTGCTATTCGTGTTAGGTTAGGTGTCGGGTTATCATGTCGTATCACAAATTGAAGCCTCTACCCAACCCAAGACCTAAAGTATGCTTCTTCATAGTAAATATACTTTGCTTTCTGAATGAAACTATGAAAGTGTTCAAGATTAATTCGTATTTTATCAACATATTAATGCTAGAAAATTATCCGGACTTTTAGCCCTTTTTTTTGTAACTCAACAAGGTTCATGCAAGTTCCAAACACATTTGCATTAAATTCAAACCCGAGAAATAACAATCCAAAGAACATATATTATTCCCTTAAACTTGAAAAAGATCACAAAGTTGAATTCGAAATGCAAAATATTATCCAACAATATAATTCTCCCTCGGCCTTGGAATCAAATGTAAAGGTTTGCCCTTCTTCAACGCGTTGTTCCAAACCGTCACTTAAATCCGTTTACTAGGATCTTTTCCATTGGGGAGACTCAATCAAAATAATGCACTAAAGAAGCCACCACCAATTGCACACCTTTGAGAGCTACATTTTGTCCGGGCACATTCTTGATCCAAGCCGAAAGGTATATACTCAAAAAGGTTCCCCTGGAGTCAATTGTCGAGAGAAAGCTCGGTTTGAAGCTTGTAGCGTCCTCCCCCAATTGTCGATCCGTTTGGATTGCCCAACCATTCACCAACACTATGTCTTTTGGTATTGTGTAATTATTGACTACGCAAGTCGGTTGCACGATGGGGCACCACGAATGGACCTGGAATGTGAAGTCGAATGCTTCCTTTATACAGGCCTGGAAAAATTGACACTCGGATAAAAGTGATTCGTTCGGTTTGTTTCCCTCAATTATTGCTTTATTTGCAATTTCTTTGCGAACTTGGTGCAAGATTTCTTGATTTTTGATCGGTTATGCCATCACCACTTTTTGTTGCTATGGTGGTTGAATCGTACGACAATTAATAGCTCGATATCACAAAAACATTTAAGGTATCTTTTGCAAAATTGAACTTTTTTCCCTCGAAACACCCTTAGGGTGAGGAACCTGGCAGATTCGATCCCAACCCTTGAATTAACAATTATTCAATCTTTTTCTTTTTTTACAAAATGAAAGTTTATACGGGCTATGAGTTGTACTACGTGATATATTAATGAGATACATGTATATTAACAAAAGAAAGCGACTCTATACAATGTTTACAAAGAATAAGATGGTTTAAATTTTTTTCAAAACATGTTATAAAATGTTTGAGAGTTTATAAGCTCCTTCAAAAGTGTTTGATATTTTTTTTAAAAAAAAACATCTTACAAGTTCCCAAAATAAGATATTTAGAGCTAGCATATAACTCGTTCTTAAAAAGTTGGGGACCATAACTTGTTTTCAAAATAAAAACTAATTTTTAACAATTTTCCTTAATTTTGGCCATTTTAATTATGAGACTCTCGTTACTAACATCTTATTAAACTCTATCAACTTATCTTAAACTCTATCAACTTATCTTATCCAAATAATCCAACCACTTATTTAAGAACTAACATCTTATAAACTCTAAAAACATCTTCTAAGGTGTAGGAGTTTATAAGATATTGTTTTTAAATAAATTACCAAACACCTCTAATATGTGTTTACGTATCTCGGACATATAAGATCAATAATTAGAGAAAAGAGAGGAATCGCTTGTAGCTCAAGTGATATTATTCACTCTTTGTAAAAGTGTTGACTAGGGTTCGAACTCGTATTTTTCAATTTCTTTGAAATTTATTTCCCTTTATTTAACCACTACTCCAAACTTATTTTTTTAAAAAAAAAAAAGAGTAGAGCAAGAGAGGGAAGTTTAATTTCAAACCGTGAATGAATGGCAATATGATCAACAGGAAATCCATGTCCATTTAAAACGCCCAACAAATCTTTTGTTGAGTCATCATTTGTGGCGTTGATCTTTCCTTGATGATATCTCCCAAGTAGAATTTATATTCCGATACATATCCATAGCTCTTCCTTTGCTCCAAAAATCCACCCTTTTAACATCGGAAACACATCGGTCAACCCAAAAGTAGAAGCCTTGTCAATTATCTCCTCGTTTAGAAAACGCATCACCTTCGCATCACTCTCACTCTCCTCACCGTCGTCAAACAAATTTCTCGAGTCCATAATATTAGAGATGATATTCGTAAAAGTGGCGAATACCAAATCTTCGATATTCACGACTTTGCCATCCTTATTAGCCCTTAAGAATTCCACCATCTCCGTCACCTTTCCTCGTCCTTATCCCGGCTGCTAATTCGAATGAATTTTTGGGACGAAAATATACAATTTTGGCCGATGCCACGTAATAAGGATTATGAACAGAGAACTTGAATTGTTTCATTAAAAGATGAGACTTCAATTTATACAAGTTGGTGACTTGGAGCCCAAGACAATTCTAGCAATTAGAATATTCTACCTTACATAATTACAATATTGCATACTCAAAATAAAAGATTACAAAATATTCTAAGTGATTTGTGATTGATTTTTCTTATCAATATCCAAATCTTTGTGGCCGTCAACTCGTACGAGGATTGGGGATGATTGAACCAATATTATCCGATTCTGAGGCCCCCAAGATGGAGGATCCATCGGAGACTCCAATCTTGGAGCGAAGGAAAAGAAATTTTGAAGGGAAAGAGGTTTAGTGAGGACATCGGCAAGCTGATCATGCGAGGAAATATATGAGACGTTGAGGGATTTGTCGGCAACATGTCATCGAACAAAGTGATAATCAATAGCAATGTGCTTAAATGCGAGAGTGAAAGATAGGATTAACAGAGAGATAAGTAGCTCCAAGATTGTCACAATGAATGAGAGGTGTAGAAGTGATAGGAATGCGTAGTTCCTTTGAAAAGATGTTTTACCCAAAATCTTAGAAGCACACGAAGCTAAAGCTCTATATTATGCTTGATGAGAAGATCGAGCAATAAGACGTTCTTCTTGGAACTCCAGGAAATAGGTGAGGAGCCAAAATAGACAATATAAGCCGAAGTGGAGGACCGATCATCGGGTTCCCCAATCGAGTCGATGAAAGCGGTGATGTTGTTGGATGAGAGATTGAGTAGAAGACCATGGAAGATAATACCGCTTGAGATAACGAAGGGCGTTTAAGCTGATCCGATGGTTAAGGTTAGGGCGTGCATGAACGGGAAAGTTTATTCTGATGAATGAGATATCGGGACGAGTAAGAGTGAGATCAAGAAGAGCACCAACAACACTACGATATAGGGTGGCATCAGTAGAAGAAGAATTATCAAACAATGTGAGAGGAGCGTTGGAAATTGGTGTAGAGACCTCTTTAGCACCAAGCATGTTGGTGCGATCAAGAAGATCCCTAATGTATTTGTGTTGAGAGAGAAATATACTTGTTGGAGTTCGAATGACCTCAACCCCAAGGAAATAACTTAGAAGACCGAGATGTTTGACCGAGAACCGAGAGGAAAAGCAAAGTGATAAACGTTTGAAGGGGCGATATGAGAGTCCCTGTGACAAGAAGATCATCGACATAAACTAGAAAATAGAGAGTGTAGTGCTTATGAAAGAGGAGAAAAAGAGAGGAATCGTGAGTTAACAAATCCATACGAGAGTAGAAAGGTTTTAAGTTCTGTATACCATGCACGCGGGGCTTGTTTGAGACCATAAATGGCCTTGCGTAGAGGCGACATACATGGTTCGGGTGTTGGGAATCGAAAAACCAGGAGGTTGGTCCATATACACTTCCGCCGGATAGTGAACCTTAAAGAAAGGCATTGTTCACATCCAATTGGTGCACGAGCGGTTAAATTTAGGGCAAGAGTCAAGAAGATGCGAATAGTGGTAGGTTTAACTACAGGACTAAAGGTATCGGTGAAGTCAATGCCGGGCGTTGATGAAAGCCCTTGGCGACAAGTCGAGCTTTGTAGCGAGAGATGCTTCCATCAGGATTTCGTTTGATGCGAAAGACCCATTTGCATCCAACCTGGTTTAATGTGAGGGGATGGAGGGACAAGTTCGCAGGTTTGATTGTGAAGAAGAGCATTGAGCTCATCGATCATGGCTTTCCGCCATTGAGCGGATTTGAGGCGAAAAACACAAGTAGGTTCCAGGAGAATTAGAAATGGGATGCTTAGAGCTAAGAGTGAAAGAGTTGCTTCGGTTTAAAAACATGGTTTTTAGAACAAGTGACCATAGGATGGATGTTAGTGGGTTCATTGTGAGAGGGAGAGGTCGATGGAGAAGAGGTAAATGTGAAGGATGTATTGAGGTCGTGGTTGGAGGAAGTAGAGTGTGAGGTACGTTGAGCATCGACATCGAGCTCAGGCGCACTGGAGGAATGCTGCAAGATAGGAGTGGCAGCGGGCGAGCTTGAGGTGGTGGCAGCGCGTTGCGGACTTGCGGTGTGCGTAGGGGGAAATAGCGAGCACCGCATCTGGGTAGCAGGCACCGAGGAAGACACACCCTGCCAGCCGGCAATGTGCATGTCAGGGACAGGAGCCGGGGGGTCTTTGGGGGATGTAGGGATATGAGAGCCTTGTGAGAGAAAAGGAAAATGATTTTCAACAAAGCGAACATGACGGGATGTGAATATTTTCTGATTTTGAAGGTCAAAACATAGATAAGCATGATGTTGGGTGTCGTAGCCTAGAAAAGCACAAGGCCGGGATTTTGTATCGAGTTTAGAGTTGGTATAAGGTTTGAGCCAGGGATAACACAAACACCCAAATGTTCTTAGGGATGAATAGTTGGGGATTGTGTTATAGAGAAGATAATATGGACTGTTATTCGAGAGGTTGGGAGTAGGAAGGCGATTAATAAGATACACGGCGATTGAAAGGCATATGTCGAGAAAGAAGATGGGACAGGCGGCATGAAAGAGTGTCTTGCGGTTTCAACAATATCTTTGGTGACGACGCTCCGAGATGCCATTGTGTTCTGGAGTATAGGGCGGGGTAAGAAGATGTTGGATGCCATTATTATTTAGATAAGATTTGAGGGCAGTGTATTCGCCGCCACCATCAGTATATAGAGTAAGGATTTTATAATTGAAATGTTTTTCAACTTGTTTGTGAAATATTGGAAAAATGTGATGAACATCAGATTTGTGTCGTAGTGGGAAAAACCAAGTATAACGTGTATAATGATCAACGAAAATTAAATAAAAGCGAAAACCATCAATAGAAACAGTAGAACTAGGACCCCATAGATCAGAGAAAATGATTTCTAATGGTTTATTACTAGTGATGCTAGAAGCAGAAAATGGGAGCCTATGGCTCTTATTACAATGACAAGAATCGCATGAAAATTGACCAGAAATACTAAAACTAGTAGGCAATGAGCGGATGAAAGCAAAAGTTGAGTGATCTTGACGGATGGATGACCAAGGCGGCCGTGCCATAGAGTTGGAGAGGCAGAGAAGAGGTTGAGTGAACGACGCGGTGGGGCGATGATGATGGCCATTCATAAAGATCGTTAATATGGAGCTCTCATGAAAGGGTTTCCGAGTTTGAAGATCATTCACAACAAAATAGTCGGGAAAGAATTCAATACTTGATTGATTAGAGGAACAAAATTTGAAACAAATATGATTTTTCTACGCATTCCGGGGACATGGAGAATATCGAGAAAGAAAAAAGTTAGAAGAAAGAGTAGATGAACTGTATTGGATATTTGGAGTTGAACCATTACCCAATTGAACTTCATCGTGGCCATCATATGGTTGGTGAATAGATAGATCAACAAGTTGATTAGTGACATTATGAGTAGCACCGGTGTTGACAATCTAGTTGGGACTAGGAAGCGTGATGGAGGTAGCATGAACCATAGGCGGTAGGCGTAAGGAAGGGAATAATTGCCAAAGACTTGTGAGCATCATGACCCTGTTTCCCACAAGTATTGACAGGAAACAAGTTGTGAGGGCCCCGTGAGAGGGACGAGAGCGGGGATGGTAGTGGCGGGCGGCGTGGCGCGGACGGTGGTGTGGGTAGAGACCAGAGTGGTGGACTTAGGTGGTGGTGGCGTATGAGATAACGAAGCGGCGGGCGCCGATTGACCGTGGCGTGGTGCGGATGGACCAGGCGAAGATGAGTAAGCGGTTGTAATTGATGTGGACAGCCCGGTGTTGTGTAGAGACTCGGAATCACGGAGAAAGATTTCATGATCAATTAGTTTGTCATATAATTCTTCAAAAGCGATAGGAGAATCACGGGCACGTATGTTGCCAACAATATTTTGGTATGCGGGGCCAAGCCCTCGAGTGCAATAAACTAGCAAATCGGCATCGATGGGGGTGCACCAAGAGAAGCAAGCTCATCGGACAATGTTTTAATTTGGAGGAGAAATTGAGATACGGGAGAGAGTCCGCGAGTAAGACCGGCAAGCTTATCTTTGAGGTGAATAATATGAGATTGTGTACGTTTGGCTAAGAGACGGTGAAGAAGAGTCCATGCTTCATGAGAAGATTTGACATTAGAGATAAGGGTATGATATTTTCGGAGATAGAAGCAATAATAGCATGGAGGATCGGTTGGTCTTGGCGTTTCCATGTGATGTAGTTAGGATTCGGTGTAGAGATCGGGGTGGTGGAAGAGGAGGAGTCGTGGTGAGTGTCTCATTTGGGGGTGGCGTAGTACCATCAAGAAACCCCATTAAATTGAGGATGGACATGGTGAAGGGTGATTGAGAGCAAAAGAAGATGGCGTGAATAGAAGAAAGAAAAAAAAAAAAAGGACGATGTGGCAAGCATGTTTTATTTGGTTACCGTTAAAATTGCGTTATTTAGTAAGCTTATGATGATTTTGGTGTTAGGAAAAAGGATTGCAAAAGACATTAGAGTCTGCAGATGCGGGTGGCAAATTATGCAATTGTATCGTGTTTTTGTGTCGACACGATCACAACACGATAAAGTTAAATACGAACACGACATGATAATGATCTACTCGACACTAGTACAAACATGATTTTTTTTGTCGATGCGACATGATATGATTTAACACGGTAAGTCAAAAATAAAAAGAAATTGCACGTTAATACACGATAGCAAATGACACGATATTACAGGACAATATACGATTCAAATATATAAATAATAGGTTATCGTGTCACTATCATGTCGCTAACAAATATACGTGTCACTAATAGGTAAACATGTCATTTTTGTGTCTTTATCGTGTTCTTATCGTATTCGTGTCCTTATGTGTTTCCACGAGCAAAACATGAAGATGACATGAAATTTTCGTGTCCTTATCATGTTGACACGATAAAACTAAACACTAGTCAATATGATACGAACACGATAAAGCTAAACACTTAATTACAGTTATTTCATAATATTTTCGTGTCGTGTTATCATGTTATGTCAAGAATTGTCATACCTACATTAGAGTATGACAAGTAGGACATGTTAATTAGAATAAGTTGATGGTTCATTTGCAAAACCTCCTCCACGAAGCTCTTAATTGGGGCGGGACAAGAAACCCTCAGAGATATTTTTTTTTGGACGCGGACACTCTATCTACTTCATTTTTATATTTTTATTTTAGTGCTTCAGAGAATCTGGTTTGATTTGAGATGGTTGGAAAGCTGCAATTAAATCATTAATTAGGATTAACTATATAAAATATCCACGAGAACTGCAAGATAGTAATACCATTAAAAATTAAATTGAATTTACATATAAAAGTGGACATACACTTACGAGTTAAAATAAGCAGCTAGCGATAATAATAAGAAAAGTGTTTTAATTTAGACTCTTGCATTAAAAAATTCACTGATGATGATAGTTATTTGAATAGATCAGTACTAAAATACATATATATAACAGAATTAATCAAGGTTTGACCTCTGAATCTTTGAGTTTATTTGAGACTTATTCCTCACCTCTATCACTCCTAGCTCCCAACTCATTATATAAACAAATATAATGATTCGCAAATATTGCAGTTGACAATCACTATAAACAAATATTATCATTATTCTCGTGTATCAGATTTTTAATTCAAATAAGATCTCATCATATCCATATAATTTAGTTAAAATATCTGTTGGAGCGAGAAATTTACCCCATCGAAAAACCCAATCTTTGTTCCGCCTTGATGCCTGCAAAACAATAGTTTTTTTTTATTAAAATGAGAATATATAAAAAGAAAGGAAAAAGTCACGATCACAAGCCGATCAGTAAGAGAGAGAAACAATGCAAAATATGAGGAAAACCCACAAAAATAACTTAAAAACGCAATTTAAGTGGATGACGTTTTGTCTCAAGGATTTCCCCGTATGCTCTCCGACGCTTAAGCCAAGATCACTCTAAACAGAGAATATATATAAAATAGAACAAAGTATATCGGATGTGTGTATTGGAATTCTCACGAGACACCCTTTTTGTGAGCTATTTATAGGTTGACAATTAGGGTTGCGTGGGGTAAATTTTTCACCCCAACAATATCATATGTCAAGTATATAAGAATGCTATTTATATTAAATTGGCCGACCGATTCGTCTCACCTTAAGTTAGTTGGTTAGGAAAGATATTATTCTTTCTCCTCTGTAAATAGTGTATAACAATTAATGTGTATATCAGTTTTGAAATTTTGAATACAGAATTCAATTTCTCTTTTAATGGCAATTCTCTCATGTGTAATAAAGACCGACAGAATAAAAAATGTTATTTTTCTTAAATTATACCAATCAATTCAAAGGATGTGGATCTAGGAATTAAGAGTAAGGTGGGCGAAGAAGTAACTTTTAAATAATATATATATAACAAATATTTTTTAATATTCAATGAAGTTGTGCCCCATGAAGTTTCTAAGCATAAAGTTCACCAATAATAGAATCTATATTATTAAGCATAAAATAATCTTCAAGAAAATTGTCTCATTTTGTTACGAAGTGCCATCTTTGCATCTCTTGTTGCTGAAAATATTATTTCAATTGTTACAAAGCATCATCATCACATGTTTTATAACTGAAAATGCTCTTTCAAGAGACAAATATATACACATTTGAATGGGTTAATCTCAATTATAATTTCAAAAACAATTATAATTTCCTATGTTTAGTTTTTAGCAATTGATTAATGGGTAAATCACACTTTGCCCCCTTATACTCTACTTGATTATCACTTTACCCCATTGTACTCTCAATTGTATCACTTTACCCCCTTATACTCTTAATTATTAGTATCACTTTACCCCTTATGCTTTTAAAATATTATTTTATACTCATATACTCAAAAACAAATTAACCATTTTATCCTTACCTATTAGTTTTATTAAAATAACAAAATTATTTTAAAAGTATTTAATATTAATAAACTTATATTTATTTGCTAAATTAATATTTTTCACAATTTGATTAATTAACGCTTAATATTAAATCTATTATATTTTATATTTAGTTGCTAATTATTTAAATTTAATATAGTCCCTATTAAATTTATATATAATAGACTATTTCTATTAGCTAATACACTTATACTTTTAATTTATTATTCATCGTAACCTTAAAATTATATAATATATATAATACAAATTTATTAAATGTGTGAAATATTATTAGTAATATTTAAATTATTGATTCAATAATCATAAATAAAAACTATGTTAAATAGAAAAAAATAGTCATTTTAGTGATTAATGTTTTGAATACAAAATATTATTTTACTATATAATACATAATTTTTAGATTTATTATTAAAAAATATATATGAATATATTAGTTTGCATAAAATAACCTACAATATAGTTATTTAATAGGAACTATATTAATTTTAATAAATAGCAAATATTCCAAATATATATATATGTATTTGATGCCATGGTTAAATTAAAATAATAGTGGGGATAATTAGGTCATTTAATAAATGAATTGGAGGATAAAATGATATTTTAATTATATAAGGGGTAAAGTGCTATAAATTGGCGGACGGGGGGTAAATTGATACACAATCGATTGAAAATCTGAGGAGTTAAGTGATATTTAATGAGAATATAGGGGGTAAAGTGAGATTTATCCTTGATTAATGTTAACATAGATATATGATTACAATAATATTAATTAATAAAAGAAAGAATTAAAAGAATCATTTTATCATTCTTTAAAATCTAAACAAACTACTTCATATCTTCCGTAGAGAAAAAAAAGACAATCATTAAGGAATAAAGATACATATTTTATCCTACACAACAAGTAGATAATAACAACAAATTAATTAATACAATAAATAAGTACAAGAATAAAGAAAATTCCATACTTGAATATTGAAAATTGTCTTAATATCTGCTTATTTTAAGGCCATTGGATTTAAAATATAAATGCATTTTTTTAGTAAGGGTTAGTTGGGTTGAACACTTATATTTAATTTAGTGGGCCGAGAACAGAAAAATTTGAGAACTTAAAGGGGGTGGTGGTTGGGCTGAATTAAAACTATAAATAGAAATAGTCAATACATATATATGGGGCATGGAGCCCAGTGCGGCAACTACGCTCCGCCCCTGAATCAATTACGTGTACTGACAAATGACCAATAACTTTTAAATTTACCTTAAAAAACATTGTAGGTATTTATTAATATTTTTAGATTTTGTTCATAAATATTTACCATAACATTAATTACTATTATTTTACCAACACTTTATAATAATATTAAATATTTATCCGTATATTTTTCTTTAGGTAAATTGTTTTTGTGTTATATTGTTAAAACCCCACCAGTTGTATTTGATTAATCTGACAAATGCTTTACTATGGTATGCTGAAAATGATTTTTCTGTTAACAAAACGGATGGCAGCATTGGAGTATAATGAGTGGGACAATATAACTAGAATAAGAAAATAAGTTGGTTCATTTCCAAAGCCTTGATATTGGACAATATTCTATGATTTCTATCCACTTCAATTTTTATTTCTCCGAAAAAAATATTGTGTGATTTGATCATTTGAGAGGCGTGGAAGCTGCAATTAAGTCAGTAATTAGAATTTTTTTTTTATTGTTTTTTTTTATTTATAAAAATCCACGAGAACAATGACGATGACTGTGCCAAACAGATCTTTTGAAATATCTGTACACTTTTTAAAAAATAAAATGTAGTTCAATATCATTAAAATATATAAAGTGAATTGACGTATAAGTTGACATAGGCGCACGTACGTGTTACAATATCAATGATAATAATAAGAAAAAATATTTTATAGGTAAAATCTTGCATTATAAATTTCACGGATAATAGTTATTTGTGTAGAGAAAGATACATTTATATAATAAAAAAGAGATTCATATTATACGCAGAATCTTGCTTTTGGTTGACTTTGCTAAGCCTTATTAGGGCCTAAAGGCCATCGACATACAAAGGTGTTGTATCATTAATTAAGTGGTTTCCAATGCTAGTTCTAATTTTTTTATTATTAAAAACAAAAACAAATTAAAGACTCTCTGTCTTATTTACATTAAATTATAACATTTACAAGGAAAACCAGCCGAACAGCTTAATTTGTTGAAATATCATGGTTATATGATAGAGCAACATTATCAGGGAATATGGATTGAGTACGTGCGAGATTTTGAGAACCACTTAGTTTTAATCGATAAATATTTCTGGATTGTATTAGACAAAGAGAAGAAAATCACTCATGGAGGAAAAATAAATACACTATTGAGCTAGACACACATACAAAAGCATGGACAGTAACATGGAAGAACCATGACTCGATAATGGGATGAATCGATACATGAAAGTGGGGGGGGTCCCAGGCCCAAATTAGCCTATTTGCTCCGCCGATAGATGGTGACCGAGTTGAGCATCAAACAAACTTGAATCTAGTTTTCCTCAGGCCTCCTTCTCCACAACAACGATTGGAAACACAAATTATCCAACAATATAATTATCCCTTGGCTTTGGAATCATGTATAAAGGTTTGTCCTTCAACAATGTTGTTCTAAACCTATCACTTGTGTCAAGTACACCAAGGTCTTTTCCATTTGGGAGATTCCAGTCAAAATAATGCACTAAAGAAGCCACCACCAATTGCACACCTTTGAAAGCTACATTTGCTCCAGGGCACATTCTTTTGTCCAGCCCCGAAAGGTATATATTCGAAGTTGATTCCCTTGAAATCTATTCCCGAGTTGAGAAAACGCTCGGGTTTGAAGCTTGTGGCATTCTCCCAATTGTTAGGATCCATTTGAATTGCCCAAACATTCACCATCACTATGCTATCTTTTGGAATTGTGTAACCATTATTCACTTTGCATGTCTCGGTTTGCGATGGGGCACCCCAATGGGCTAGGAACGTGAAGTCTCAATGTTTCCTTTATACATGCTTGGAGATATTGACATTTGAGATAAGAGTGATTCGTTCAATGTATTACCTCCGCCATCAACCGCCTTATTAGCAATTTCCTTCCGTAATTTGTCCAAGCATTCTTGATTTTTCATGAGTTCTGTCATCAACCACATTCTTTGTTGTAGTGGTAGAAGTTGTGCCACCAATTAGTAGTTCCTACACATATAGCATTAAGATAAATGAGATTTTTAATTTTGCGGAACTCAATTAATATTATACCAAAACATTAAGATAGTATTGTTTGGTGGGCTTATACTCTCCTGCATCTTATATAAAAGATAACATGTGGATGTATTTGGATAAAATAGGATAATATATCCGATTATAAGATGTTAGTAATGGTAGTTTGGTAATTAAAATGGTCAAAAATCAAATGAAATTGTTAAAGTAAAATCTTGTTTGAAAATAAGTTACGATGCACACTTTAAAAAAATAGCTTATAACCTCCACACATCTTATTTTTGGGAGATCTTTTAAAACAAATGACCAAGCACTTTTAAATAGCTTATAAGTTCAAGTACCAAACACTTTTTCAAATCTAATAAAATTGATCTTGACATATCCCTATAACAAGTTAATTTGCTAAAAAACTTTAAAAGTGGTAACACTTGAGAAATAGTACTTTGTTATAATGTTTAATGTTTAAGGCATATATAGGACTTATAGTTATAAGAGCAAGAGAACCACTGAGTTTAGCATACTGGCCTCGGGTATTACTCGCAATGACGAGACCCAAATTCAAATACTTGCAATGACACCAAACTTTGAACTCAAAAAAAAAAAATAGTAAAAGAGAAGAGAGAAGTTCAAACCGTCAACAGAATTCCAATCTGATCGTCAGATAATCCGTACTCATTTAACACGTCCAAGAAATCTTTAGTCGAGTTGTCATAATTTGCATCATCATGATATCCCATTCTTCTTTCCTTGACGATTTCACCCCAAATAAAACAAATCTCCCGAAAGATATACGTGGTCAATCCTTTGCTCCAAAAATCAACCCATTTCAAAACCGGAAACACATCCGTCACACCAAACGTGGTCCCCCCCTCAACCAACTTGTTTATAAAACGCATCACCCTTCCATCAGTTTCACCCTCCCCACCATCATCAAAAACGTTTTTCGAAACCAAAACATTGCTGATTATATTAATAAAAGTCGCGGACACGACATCTTCAAGTTTGACCGATTTTCCCGCCTTATTAGTCCGTAGGAATTCCACCATATCCGTCACAATTTTCGCCCTTATCCCGGCTGCTGACTCGACAGCCTTGGCTGAAAAGACATTGTTTTGGCTGACGCCACGTAGGAATTTCCAGATATCGTTGCATTCTCTCGCCATGACCAGCGACGCCTGTGTCACCCCGGGGACGTTGTAATATACCGATGGCAAGAATCTGCCTGAAAATACTCGATTTTTAAGGATTTCCTTAGCGGTATCTGGAGATGATGCAACTACCACAATTTGAGTCCCTAGATTTAATGACATCATAGGACCACAAATTTTAGCGAGGTCACCGAGTGCAACATGGGGCATCTTTGCAAATAAGGAAATTTTTCCTAAGATTTGGAATATATTAGGGCCTGGTGGCAGTTTTATTGATCTGTACCTAAAAAAACAACGCTTTAGGAAAAATAGGAAAATGGGTAAAATAATTGGTAGGAAAACCAGCATCATGATATTCGGCTCTTGTTTAGTTGCTCTCTTTGCTTGTCGTCGCAGCTGTAAGAAACAAATACTTATCAGAACCGAGAAAAGTTAATCGAATTTGATTGCCCTCTAAACTATTGCGCATTTTTGCACTATGTCGATTGAACTTTTAAAATACATATATTCTGTCTTGTAAATAGCTGATTGGACCAACGTAACCAAAAGTTGGCTTGTATTAACTAGTGATATGTTCAAGTCACTCAAAGCGATTAAGTCGCAGAAAGTGTTCAAAGTTAAGCGTGCAAAAGAATAATATCCAAAGTTTAGTACGCAAATGTAAAACTTAATAATAGTTTCGCGGACAAAATGCAATTATACATTTGAAAATAGAAAAACGATTAAGAAATATCGTGGTAATAATGTGATCTTTAGTTGATTATTTTTGTGCTATCAATTACTAGCACTTGGAATGCTATATTGGCTAGCTATATATATATATATATATAAAGAGCGAATTGCTCATATACAAATCAAAGACATGAAAATAAATGAGATTAGGCACGAAAGAGATTCCTTACATTTTTCTTGGACTTAGGTTTTTGCTTCTGTGAGGAACTGAGAATGAAGCAGCCCCAAATTTATAGATCAGCACAATAAATTTAATTTTTGAAGGCTGGCATACTTTTGCACGTAGTCCACCCTGTCATAATTAAGTTTTTATTAAAAAGAACTATTGTAATTATATAGAGCAAGTCTCTTATGAGACGGTCTCACGGATCTAAATCGTGAGACGGATCTCTTAAGGGCTCCGTTTTGAAACATGAACCATGAAAATAAATTTAAAAATAATAATGAACCATGAAGAAACAAAAATAAACCCTAATATCATGAACCATGAAGAATAAACCCGAAAAATAAAAATAAACCCAAAAATAAAAAATAAACCCTAAAAAAATTAAAAATCCTAAAACCCAAATCAATTAAAAATAAACCCAAGAAACAAAATAAACCCTAAAAAAACAAATATAAACCCTAAGAAAAATAAAATCTGAAAAAAAACCTTTAAAACTTTATAAGAGCTCCGCCTCACGGATCTAAATCCAGTGAGGCCCGAGACCGTCTCACGTAAGTTTTTGCCAATTATATATTATTTTCCTATTGGTTTGACTTTTTCAACTAATGTCCATAGATTAGAATATGGTGCAGATGACATATGGTATGTGCCCAGAAGCAATCAGTTTTGCTTAATTTAAATATATAACTGATTCTCAAGATATTCTAGTTGACATTAAGCTGTAAACAAATATTAGCATTATTCTCGTGTATCTGATTTTTCAAATTCGATCTCATCATATCCATATATAATTAACTCATATATATGTCAAGTATAAGAATGATGTTAATGATATTAAATTGACCGACCGATTCGTCTCATCATAGTTTGATAAACTTTATCAAAAGGAAAACTAACCCAACCAACCACAAGAATTTCGCTGTTTACCTATGGATATTTTCCGTCCGTAAACAATAAATTTACAGCAGTAAAATTATTAGCGACATATTTGCCATTAATGGACTTTACCGTCTTCAAATCTTCGTCGGTATCAGATGGGTTGTAGCTCAAGTGGTATTGCTCACTCTTTGTAAAGTATTTGACTTAATTCGAATCATGTATCTTTCAATTTCTTTGAAATTTATCATCTCTCCTCCAACCACTACTCGCAACTTATTAAGAAAAAAAAATCTTCGTTGGTAACTTTTTCCAACCGAAGTAAATATCCATCAGTAATTTACCAATGAAAATTCACGATAATTTAGGTTTGATTTATTCTTCAAAATTAATATGGTAACTTTCATATGAAAGACGGAAATGCCAACCCAATGGCAACACTTTACGCATCAACAGATATTTTATAGAGGCAATCCCTTTTTTAGCCTTTTAGGCCAATTAAAAATGTTTTTTAACCATCTTTTTCAAACACATCTTTTTTAGCCATTTTGGGGTGTAAAATTCCAAACTTGCCCTTTAGTAGTTCAAAAGACCTTTTCAAGTCTAACATTACCAACCACACCAAAAACTCGAAAAAGCCACAGTGACTCGAGTACTGTAGCTCGAGTTACTGTAGCACTAACTAGAACACTGTAGCAGTGTAACTCGAACACTGTAGCACTAACTCGAACATCGTAGTTCGAGTTAGTGTAACTCAACACTATATCGCTTATTTTGTTTTCCTCCAAAAAACTTTGAATTTAAATAATTTTTCGTTTTAAATTGTTTTGCATGTATAGTATATCAAATTAATTCTCTTTTCGATATCTATAATTCAACACCCATATTGCATATTTAAAAAACGAAAAATACAGATGCGATTTTAAAAACAAAACTTGGAAGAAAGAGTAAAGAAAATACATAGAGATAAGGAAAAAGAAGTATATGACCATTCATATGCTTAAGGGGTATGAATGTCATTTCACACCCCAAAATGGCTAAAAAGATTGTTTGAAAAAATTGGCTATTTTTAATCTTTATAATTTGGAAATGGCTATTTTGTACCATTTTTCTATTTTTTATTACCGTCAGTAAGAACTATAGCCGTCGCTAGGTTTTACATTTTAGCAATGAATATTACGCCTTGAAGTTTCATTCATAAAGCTGAAGATACAATTCATCTATATATATAGTCAGATTAGAAATTAAGAAATACACATATCTTTATATATAAATGCGTTTACATTCATAATATCATTATGAAATTAACAATCCAGCAACTTGTTACAATTCCCCGGAAACTTAAAATTAATTAACCACGCGCTTACTGTATATACATATATGTTTTTTCCAACTCCTCCAAATTTCAAAGACGTTTGGATGAATAAATTATCCAGCAACATATTTTTCCCTAACCCTCGGAACCAAACATAAAGGTTTATCCTTCTTCAACGTGGTCCCAAACCTGTCACTTAAATCCAATTTACTAAAATCTTCTCCATTCGGTAAACTCCAATCAAAATAATGCACTAAAGAAGCCACCACCAATTGCACGCCTTTAATAGCCGCATTTGATCCAGGGCACATTCTTTGTCCAGCCCCAAAAGGTATAAAATCGAAATGTGCCCCTTTGAAATCAATTTTTGAATTGATAAATCTCTCGGGTTTAAAGCTTGTGCCATCTTCCCAAATATTAGGGTCTGTTTGGATTGCCCAAGCATTCACTAAAACAATGCTGTCTTTTGGGATTGTGAAATTATTCACTTTGCATGTCTCTGTTGCTTGACGGGGCAGCGAAAATGGACCTGGAATGTGAAGTCTTAGTGTTTCCTTTATACAGGCCTGGAAATATTGGCACTCGGATAAAAGTGATTCGTTTATTAGCACATGATCATTTTTTCAATCGCCTTTGTCTGCAATTTCTTCGCGGACTATGTGAAGAATTTCTTGATTTTTGATGAGTTCTGCCATCAGCCACACTACTGTTATAATGGTAGATTCCGTGCTAGCAATTAATAACTCCTGCATATATAGTACGCAAGAATGAATTTTTCAAGAATTTTTGCATACTACGATTAATATTGTAACGAAGCATGCAATAAATTTAACAAAATTAGACAAGTCAGAGTTAGTGGTAAAGCCTGAGAGTAGTGCTTGTTTGTCTGTATAGCTAGGATAGACTAAATTGCAATTTTAGTCCTATAATTAAAGCTGTCAAAATCAGAACGACCAGCGATTTAGAGGCCTGGATGAACCGGGCCCATTTGGTATGAAAACACTGGCCCAACCTGGTCGTCCCAGCCATTTTAGTTGTTTTTTTCATGTGATAGGTTGGGTTTGGGTTTGGCTACAAAAATAGCGACCCCATCACTATTTAGTTGTATAATTATAGTTGTCAAAAGCAGACTAGCCAATAAAAGGTTGAATTGGGCAGCAATTTTAGAGGTTGGAATAAATTGGGCCCATTTGGTATGAAAAACAGTGGCCCAACTCGGTCGTCCAGGCATTTTGGTTGTTTTTTCACAGGATAAGCTGGTGAGGCAAAATAACTAGTGGCCCGATCACTATTTAGTTTTGTAATTAGAGCTGTAAAAATCAGATTGGCTCAATATGAAAAGATTGAACTAGGCAACGATTTTAGAGGCCGGAATGAACCAGGCCAATTTGGTATGAAAAACACTGGCCCACCTGGCGTCCAACCATTTTAGTTGTATTTTTTTTCACGGGATAGGCTGAGTTGAGCTACAAAAATAGTGATATGATTACTATTTGGCCCAGTGGAACCAATTGTTTTCCTTGGCCCAGCGAGTCGACCCATTTAACAGTTCTACATGTAGTTATAGGGGTTAACAATAATGATCACTCATATATCATAATTTACACAAAAGCACGTCTCATAATTTTCAAAAGAACTCTCGATTTTAGTCATACGTTGAAAATTGAAAATTTCTTTGAAATGTTTCATGTGTCAATATTTCTAGCCAAACCCTGTTGACGTGAAACCAATTTTCAACTTGCGTGGACATACTCAATGAGTTGGTATGTAGATTGGGCAAACTCATTTGAAGGATGTCCATATAAATAAAATCGGCTTCCACATCAACGGATATGGTCGTGTAGTCACTTTGATTTCTCTGGCAATTTTTTACTTTCTAGCAACCAAAGGGTTGAAATGGTGGTTGCTAGAATTGCAATTTAGCCATGTAGGATACAAATGAACTAATAATATAATTGTTTGAGCAAGAGATGATGGAGTTTATCAAACCGTTAACAGAATGCTAATCTGATCATCAGGAAATCCATGTCCACTCAAAACATCAAAGAAATCTTGTGGTGTTGTCGGGTTTATTGCACCATCCCCACCTCTTCTTTCCTTGATAATATCATCCCAAATCATTTGTATCTCTCTATAGATACCCATAGCTCTCCCTTGACTCCAAAAATCAACCCTTTTGAAAACCGGAAACACATCACTCAAATTAACACTAATAACCTTCTCAATCACCATCTTCAGAAACCCAATCACCTTCTCATAATTACTCTCACCCTCACCAAACAAATCCCTCGATATCAAAACATTACTAATGATATTCGTAAATGTCGCGTACACCAAATCTTCTATATTCACGACATTGCCATCCTTACAATTAGCCCGTAAAAATCCAACCATCTCCGTTACCTTTTTCGCCCTTATACGGCCCCTGACTCTATCGCCTTGGACGAAAATATATAACTATGACCGAGGCTACGTAGGAATTTCCATGTATCGTTGCATTCTGGTGCCATCACTAGAGACGCGTGTGTCACACCGGGACGTTATGATAGGCGGACGGTAAAAACCGGCCTGAAAATATTCGATTGTTGGTTTTAAATATTTCCTTAGCAGCAACTGGTGATGATGCCACGATCAGGAGATGGCCGCCTAGGCGTAACGACATTAGAGGGCCGTATATTTTGGCTAGGTCGTTGAAAGCGACATGTGGCGTGTTTGCCAGGAGGGAAAATTTTCGGAAAATTTGAAATATGTTGGGGCCTGGTGGCAGATTTTTGAAGCCGAATAGAAAATGGTTGAGGAAGAATAGGAAAAAGGGTGGAAGAATAATTAGACAAACCAGCATGATCATATTGGCTTATTACTGTAAAACAAAAGTAGTGTTAATTAAACTTGATTTTAATTAATGGGAGCTATAGGGTACAATTTGTGACAATTTATAGACCATGCAATTTGGATAATTGTTTATTGTAATTGAAATATGTTTTGCGTGTAAAATAGTATTGCAATAAAAGGGAATGTTAATTGGAGTAGAAAAAACAAATTCAGTGATGTGAATGCATAGTTAATTTTTCTTGCACGTAGTTTTGCCTAAGGATCGGATGATAATTTTGCCCCGACCCGCTTGGATCGTTTCTGCTCATGTCTCGTGGTGGGGTAGGGCGTGTCCGGATATCACTCCAGCCCTATCCCGCCGCCTATTTTCTTTAATATATTTAATATATATTTTGTAGGGATGCACTTTTTTAGGGAGAATTAGTGTTTAATTTTCTAAGCTATACAAAAAGAAAATAAGTTGAGAAAATCCTATTTATCACTCCCACTACTTTAAAAAATAGAAAAAGAAGAGTTGAACTCATAAATGTAAAAGGTAGTGGGAATTAAAAAGTAATTCAAACCAAACATGGAAAAGAAATTTAGGGGACACATGATCAATAAACAATGGGAAAATAGAAAAACATGATTACAATAACCATTAAATAATGACAAAAATAAAAAATAAAAATTGTGCAAATTGTGAAGTAAAATAGAAGGGCCTATGGGCTATGGGGATAAAAAAAAATTGCCAATTTTTTCTCAGAAACGAGACGTCAAGCAATTACCATACTCAAACGTACATTAAGTAAACGCGTCTTGTTCCCATGGAAACTCCAACTATTTTTCCAAATTTTTAGCTGGTCTTTGAGGTGAAATATTTAGAAGCCTAAATCGGAAAAAATTACTATTTGTTGCAATCTACATTTTTTTATTTGGTTTGTTTCGTAGACAACCAATGGATTTTCTTAACAAAAAATTAGGTGCATTTGAAAAATGAAAAGTGCAGAATTTGGACTAATTTGGAAATGATAAAGATGGAGGGGGGGAAGAAATGAAAGAAAAGAGAGATTCATTTCTCATCTCATCCCACTAACCAAAAGTTAACAACTTTATACACAATCTTAATTAAGGGTTCAATTAATCAACAAAACTAATTAATTAAATTCCAATGGACGAATTGAAGCCAACCAATGAGAATATCTCATGGGAATCACATAAAGTGTAAAAACCCTTTCTCTCTCTATTTTTTTTCCTCCTCCTTCTCTCTACAAACCCTAAAACTTAAACCCCATTCCCCTCCCTCCCCCTTCCCAGCCGCCACCCTTTCCCCTCCCCTCCCCTCCCCTCCCCTCCCTTCTCCTCCTCCTCCTCCCCTTACCCCCTCCCCTCCCCAACCATGTTTTATGGTGGAAGCCAAATGAAGGCATATTTCTTGTGTTATCCGGAGGTGATCGGATTTTCCGATCGAGAGTGGAGGCAAGTCGGAGGTCGGAGCTACAAAGAGGAGAGTTGGAGCCGGGTAGGTGATGGGTTGCAGTTGAAGATCGGGTGGGGGAGAGGCATTTTTTTTTTTCGATTTTTTTCGTATTTTTTTTTTTTTTTAGTCTTTATTTTTCTAGGTTGATTTGCGAATCTCGTAGGCGGTCGATAATTTCGTATTGCGGTGCGTGATGTAGCTCGTGTCCGGATTTGTTCGAGTTGGGTAGTCTCCCTTGAGGAGTGTCTTAGTCCTCCTTTCGGAGGTGGTTTAGTTTCCTTGTTTTGTGTTTTTAGTTGTTTTTTTTGTTTTGCTCCCTCGATTTACGGTAGTTATACCTCTCGTACGGAGTTCTCCCCTTGACATGTATCAATGTATGTATGTTCAAGGTGGCCATTTTTCTTGAGTTAGCGTGTAAGTTTTGTTGAGTTATGAATATATTTCTATCGTTTCGGAAAAAAAAATGAGAATATCTCAGGACATAAAAAAATCATAAAATAAAATTCGGTATATCTAAAATAACATCTATATATTTTTTTAATAAATTGTGTGTAGTGGTTAGAATGGAGAGGATAAATTTCAAATAAAATTGAAAAATACAGGGTTCGAACCTGGTCAACACCCTTACAAATAATGAGCAATACTATTTGAGCTACAAGTTGATAGTTAAAATAACATCTATAGATAGTGTGCCGAAAAATCAGTAGTTAAATTCTTTATTTAAGCCACGAAATATATTTTTCTTCTCTCTCTTTCGCTAATGTGATACTTAAATTTATATCCAAACGCACATGCACATGCACACGACGGAGTATTTTTGGCAAATTCAATTCTCACAAGTCTTCTAAGTTTCGAACAAGTATTTGTTTTCCAGCTCCAAGCAAAGAAACTAACTAAACAAAGGCAGTATATTTCAAATATAATTTCACTACTCTCTTAAAGTCACTACAAAAAAGACATGGCCGGCTATTAAATTAGACCAGTACTCTTTTAAGGTATTCCCAATTTATTAAAAACAAATTGCAAATTTGGTCTTGTAACTTAGGGAGTGACAAAATTGGTTCAGCTTAAACTCAAACTTTAAATTTACATTTTCCACTAAGTGATTTATATGAATCATTAATCTTTCTTTCATGGAGTTTTTCCCTTATTCATATAATTCCGTATTTCAAAAAAAATCCAAATTTTCTAAGCACAATAATGGGGCCAAGTGCTATTTTTACCCAGGGCTTTGCTACTTCAGGTCTTTTAACTGAAATACGCGAATCCACAATATTAGTACCTGCTCTTCAATCCGAGTGGCTAATAATGCACGTAAGTATGATGATATCATATATAGGAGTGGCAACAGGGTGGGATTTGACATTTCCATACCCGCCCCGCTAAGGAACGGGCATGATCGTGGGGTGAATGGGCGGGTATCCCCATTTGTTTATTTTATAATTTAAATAATAATTTTCTAAAATTGAAAGTTCACTTAGAACCCAACCATTAGAAACGTTACAAACATTAAAAGAAGATTAAAATTATCAGACTATTATATTTGTTGAAATTAAATTAACACAATTGTTTTATATATAAGAAATCGCTCTCCTGTATATATTATAGTATTGATAGATGGTTTTCAGAAAAATCATCAAATAAATATTTATTAACCAACGAGATTTATTTTTATTCTCTCTTTCTGTTTTCAACTAATTATATGTTACCTGACTGGTTAAGTTTTGCAAATCTAATTCTTCCAAAACCTTGTCAAAAGAATTAGATACAGATAATGGGCCATCAGAAAATAAATTATGGATTAGCCCATACTAACATTTAGAGCTAGCCCATTGTAAAAATACGGGCTAGTCCATTACTCAAGCTACTAAACTCCTCAATGTTAAAATAGCTGGTTGTTCCGAAAACCATGTAATTATGGGCTATTAAATCCAAAATAATGGGCCACCTAGAACCATTGCTATTTGACTGGGAAACTCGTCACGTAGGGCTATGCCCTTTGGATATCATATTGGCAATGGGTCAAGCCCATTCCTTGCGGCTTGCTTAGTTTCATACAAATTTTGACTTGATTTAATTTCAAAGTTTTTATTTTTTTCATTTTCACATTTACTTTTTTTAGGTCTTAATTTTGATAGACATGTCAACGGTTGGAAATTGGAACCGTTTTTTTTTTTCTTTTTTTTTTTTTTTTGGAGAGGGGGTGGGGGGGGGGGGGTTTAAGTGTTCACAAAAAAGAAATCATATTTTCCATGTATAATTATTGTGGAAATATCGATGCTATTTTTCATATATTTTATTAATATTTCGAAGAAAAAATTATGAACTTTAAAATAAATAATAATAATAAGAAGACGGCTTAGGAACACGGACACTTCTCGTGAGGATGACCTACCAGTATTGGATAATTTATCAAATACGACACTTTATACAACAAAGTATCTAATATGATTCTTTATTTGAATTAAAAAAAATTGGCCTAGACATACCAATATGAAAGAAACAAAGTCGCATCCATGTTATTTCTTGTAAATCCACATATGGTTCTATTCTTTGGTTTTTTCAAAGAATTTAAGTAATTTTAATTTTTATATTTGAAAAGTTGTTATTTTCAATTGTACTTAGTACGTTTATATTTTCAATAATATAAAAATATATAATTTTGTATTTATATATATCGTACTCGTTTACTTAAAATTTCAAAATCTAACGTATTCTCGTATCCGTGTCCCACATCCGTTTGAGTGCTACGAGAAGATAACCCCATGTGGCCGGGTCTTTACTCATATTATTAATATTTTCTAAAATACAATTTTAATTAACAGAAATGAGAAGTAAAACCAATAAACAATTAAGATATATATATAGCCTCTTTGTAACTTATACAAATTGTAAGTAAAAATAAAATGATGATCCTTCAACCAATTTCTAGACAGTTTTGGCAAAACAAATTCAGCATTAATGGAATGTGGAGGCATGATCCAAGAAGTGCTACTGTAAATAATTAAATTATTCCGGATCCCAATAAAATCAACTTTCTTTTATTATTGCAAATGGAGAACATAGCGAGATAACTCATTTTAGGTCAACCTTGATATTTGGGAAGAATTTAACTGCATATCTAATTAGTAACTTTGAGGTGACACAATGAAATATAATCAAGTGGGATAGGATTAGATTTGTATATTATGGAGTAGCATTTATATACTAGGTATAATTTATGATAATTTTGACAAAAGCATCTGGAAAACTAATATTATTTTTTTGGATTGGAGTATGAAGATTATTTTAGTGTGAGAAGTTCGGATGTAGATGCAGTCCGAGTGGTCGATGTGTTACTCGGCGAGCGATCGAGTTCAAACCTCATCCTCTCCTTCCAGAACATCACATTTCCTTTTTCCCTTTCAAAAAAAAAAAATTATTCTAGTGCGAGTTTGAACAATCAATGTAGCATCCAACAATTATAGCTAAGAAGCTGATATTTTTCCAACATATTTTTGGTTTAATTTTATTCTTTCTTAAATATAGGGTGTAAACAAACTGAGTCATATATATGTTTTACTAATCATATTTATTTGAATTCATACTGATTTTATGAAAATTTTGTTTCAGCATAACTTGCTTAATTATTAAATTCATGAATTAAGTAGACAATATTACAATATACAAGACGTGTTTTTTTTTTTAACCAAAACCTTAAAGCTTAATTAATTGAACTTATGAAATATTGAGTTATTAAAAATTTTATTTGTCGGGTCAGGTTGGATCCTTCGGTCGCAGGTTAAAAACAGGGCAAAGCGAGTCTCCGACGTTTAGCCAAATTCATCTCGATCTGCACAATTGTCATCCCTACTAAAAAAACCCATAACTTCTTTTTTAGGATAAGAATTCATGACATCTAATGTGGACAGTAATTTTAATATGGCTATAATCTTTCCTTTTTTGAGGTATTTTATGTCTATAATCTAAACATGAGGTAATCTGAACCCTAATTGAGATTGGGAATTATTCACATTCTTCGAAAAAAATTCTAGAAATAGAAAGAATAAAAAACTACATTTTGTGAATCTTCGTTACGCTAACGTTTGGCTACACAATATTCAATTAAATAGTGTTAAACTTAGAGTAATTAATGATGAACTAATAGAACTCTGGATCACCATTGCCAGGCTGAATAATATAATCCAAAGTCAATGGACTAATTTTAATTGAAAGTTTAAGTTTCAAGTAACCCAATACAACGTGATAGTTGTTCATTTTTATTTGGAAAAAATAATTAGTGCATTCTATACAAACCATGAAAATCATGCTACAACAGCATATGTAATATAGCCATATAGGTTCGACTATTTTATTTGTATTGTCCACCAATTTTGAAACTAGTAAACTAGCTAGCTAGTTGATATAATTTATAATATATAACTAGATTAAGATCAAATCTCATGCACTTAAGAAATTAGTGCTAAATTAAAATCCTTGCACATAACACAATTCCTAGAAGCAAACAAATTACAGCCCGTGAAAGGTAATTTGCATTGCTACACACGAGTAATTCGCAAGAAATGTACATACTGCACATTGGCCACTTGTGGATCTTGGGATTCAAAACTTTTCGATGTAAAGTTCTTCTTCATTTTCTCGATTGAAAAATATTAATAATAATGCCGTTGGAAAATTATATATATATATATATATATATGTATTTATGCGTGAAATTAAAGTGTAGCGATGCCTTCAAGATCGACGACTGTTCTCACAAATCAATACGGCCAGCGCACTTTGTCCTTACTCTCCACATTTGTTTCGGGCCAAACACGCTTATATTTGGAATTTCTATGTGATAAACACCAGAAAATAAGATGTATCTTATTGGTATAATAAGTATTATCAAATTCTCCTGAACTGCACAGTCTCATACTTGACAATCTCATAATCTCCTCTTTTTTGGGCGTGACATAAGTCCATTCATGTTTTCCTCCATCTAGTTAGATGATTGACATAAGTTTCTTTCCGGCGTGCATATATTTGCACAGGTGATCACTATAGAGTTCAAGCCATGAGAGTATTGGAAGGTCGCCAAAGGAAAAATTAGCGGATATTGAGTCCGAGAAGAAATCGAGCTTTTTTTTTTTATTATTATTATTATTATTATTATTATTATTATTATTATTATTATTATTTGTGCAGATTTTGTTTTGGTGTGGGGAGGTTGGTGGTCGGTTTGGGTGGACCAAATGAAAATGCGAAAGTTGTGTGCTTTCAGTTCAAACCCAAGACATCGTCTAGTTTCCTAGAACTTGACCCATGATCTATTGCACATCACGATCCATGAATCTACATATAAAAAAATTAAAAATATTGACTTTGACTTCATATCTGACAAAAATATTAAACCTTCCAATTTTGGTGCAGTACTATCAATGAAAATTGAAAAGTAAACATATTATATTTCTCAATTATAAATTATTTTCATGGAAAAAACTAATTAAGTACATACATGATACAACTTCTACAACAAAGCACACCTCGATCCGACAAGAAAATATAAAATAAAATCAGAGAGAACCTTTGAATTAATATACTTAATTAAATTTAATGCCTCTAATTCTAAAGTCTTCCGAACCTGTACCTTAGGCTTCAGGTAATGCCTTATTACCGTTTTTGGTGACCCTTGTGCAATTTAAAAAAAATAATAATAAACACAAAAGAAAAAAGAAAAAAGAATAATATATCAATGATATTTCATATGAACTGATTTATCAGAGTTATGAATAAATAACACATGGGCTGTGATCAGTGTTCTAAAGATATTTCACATTATTTTAAATTAATTATAGATCATTTGAGTTCAATTTGATTAATTTAATTTATATTTCAACTCTACTATTAATCACAATAAAATAATATTTACTCCCACAATAAATAAGGTTCTCTTGAAATGCATCCACACCATTTCTTCCAATCAAAACATTCAAATACATTTTGAATATTCACATATGTTTTTTCAAATTTCACTATCCAAAATACATTCCAAAAGTACCATGTATACTTCTAAACATAGCGAGTAGAGTCATTTAATTCCTAATTATTTATACTGAATCAAAATTAAAAATGATTTTTTGAGAACAAATATTACTATACTAGTATTATCCGGGTTAACTTGATATGAATCTCATGAAGACCTCATCTCTCAAAATTTTGTGGTACCAATTTTTTTTTATACATACATATATACATAATCCAAGTGTGGGCCGAGTAAAAAAATATATCAACATTAAAATTTTATGGACATTATTTGTTAAATTCATCTCAAAATGCACTAACGTACAACTGGACCCAGATTGTTGAAGAGGAACCCCACTGAATCTCACACTGCAAAATGCTGACAAGGACTAATCTGGGACAGTATCTATTCACTAATCATTATTTCTCTTGTCCTTTGTCAACAAAATTCATTCATTTTAGTAATACTATTACCTGTTATTTTTCCTTAATTTCGAACATTAGTCCAGTAACAAATTAATAATACAACCTGTTACACGTTTGAGAAATTACCATTTTTGTTCCATGCTGCTCTGTCATTTTGTTTTCTATTTTTCCTTTTATGTAGTATAAAAATTTATAAACAATCCTTTTATGCTCTGTCAAATTGTATTTTACTCATTAAGACTTTTAATAAGAATTATCTGATAATGTTTTATAAATGTTCAAAAATACATACTTATATGGTATATAATACAATAAATCTCAACTGTAGAAGTAAAAAATCTATTGTTTCGAGCTTGACCTTATTAA
The DNA here is from genome assembly GCA_016081115.2 of Rehmannia glutinosa. Lineage (NCBI taxonomy): Eukaryota > Viridiplantae > Streptophyta > Magnoliopsida > Lamiales > Orobanchaceae > Rehmannia > Rehmannia glutinosa. Next base: position 255,130 of record JABTTQ020001105.1, read on the forward strand.
AAAAAAAGTAAAAATCTACTCCCAAGCCCACTTCCATTCCTGATGAAATCCATCGCCACCTTACTCTAAAAACCAAAGCAAATTACTCGATACTCAGCTTGAGATAAGTTGAGTATCGATTATTTAAAATTTATTTGAGATTGTTTCGTTGAACCAAACTTGAATACTTCGTCCGCTCGATAATATATAAAATTTCGCCGAGATCGATTCGATGTTAAGAAAAAATAATAAAATGTTTGTAAAACATCGCTCACTCGGCTCGATTCGTGTTTGACGCGACCAACTCGATTCGATTAATAGTCAAACTAAATTCGAACCCAATTGTTAAAACTCGACAAAACTCAAATAAATTTGAACAATACTATATTCGACTCTACTCAACTCATTTACACCCTGCACTCATAAATTAAATAACCTTATTTTTCACTCTCTCCCTCATACACACTCACACTCACCACCCGCATGTCCAACTTGATTCTTAACTTGTCTCCCTCCCACACCATCTCAAATCTCTAACAAGCCAATCTACCCCCACCCCCACCAACACTACTACTACTATAAACTCATACATAAAGTCTCTGTTTTTTTCACAATCAAAATAACAGAGGAAGGGGAAGGTATTATTACACAGAGAGATCATATCCATGGGGGTCCAAGCCCACCATACTATACCCCACTCTCTAAACCCACCCCCACCCCCTTCTTCAAAAACCCAAACTCTATTCCTTAGCCATCGTAACCATCCTCTGTTCCCTCTCCTACCTCTTCGGCGTCTGGCAACACGGCGGCGCCGCCACCAACACCGCCGCCACCAACATCGGCGCCACCGTCCCCTGTTTCTCAACCCCCCAAAACACCACCACCACCACCACCAAAACCCAACCCATCTCACCCCCATCCACCGCCGCCCAACTAGACTTCGCCAGCCACCACTCCGCCGACGACGGCGGCACCGCCACCCTCTCACCCGCCGTCAAATCATACCCACCCTGCGACATCAAGTACAGCGAGTACACCCCGTGCGAGGACCAACAGAGATCCCTGAAATTCGACCGGGACAGATTGATTTACAGAGAGAGACACTGCCCGGAGAAAAATGAATTGCTGAAATGCCGGGTTCCGGCGCCGGCCGGGTACAAGAACCCGTTTCAGTGGCCGCTGAGCAGGGATCTAGCGTGGTACGCCAATGTACCACACAAAGAGCTGACGGTCGAGAAAGCGGTTCAGAATTGGATCCGGTTCGAAGGAGACCGGTTCAGGTTCCCCGGCGGCGGCACCATGTTCCCTAATGGGGCTGATGCTTATATTGATGATATCGGAAAGTTGATTAATTTGAAGGACGGGTCTATTAGGACTGCCATTGACACTGGTTGTGGGGTAAGCTTTTTATTTATTTATGTGATAATTACAAAACACCCCCTGAGGTTTGGTCTATATGCAAAAAAAAAAAAATTAGAGATATTTCAAATTTACAAAAGCATCGTCTGGTTTGATTATGTTTTAAATTTGAGGGGCAACTGTAATCTTTCTAGGGCTTTTTGGAAGAAAAAAATTCCTTACGAAGAGGAAATATAAGATGAAACCAAAAATCAAGGGTTTTTTTTGGAATTTTTAAAAATAAATGGTTTTCTTTATAATTAGTCTGAACCTCAGGGAGATTTTTTGTAATTATCTCTTTATTTATTTATTTATTTTAAAATCCTGAATTTTATGTTCAATCTCCTCATAGAGTGATAGAGGTTATTTGGATGTTTTTCATTGAGAGACACTGGCGTTGCCAGGTACGGAGGGGTGCGGGATTTATGTGATATATGTTTTCTAGAGGGGCAAAATTTTAAAATTTAATAATTTTATATAAAATTTATATTAGTTATGTAAAAATAAATTGAGTTGATGAAGGCGGCCACCGCCACTAGCCCCGGCTCTGTCCCCGACGTTGCGTGTATTTGAGTTCAATTGAAAACCAGTTAAGTGAATATAATTAGTAAAATTAAAAATTTTGTTATGGTGATAAAAAAAAAAATAAGTTGTTGGAAAATGGTTTATTTTCATAATTACTTGTAAAAATGTGTGGCTGTGCTTTTCATTAATTTGTGAAATCTAAATTCAGGGATTAATGTATTTAATTAATTAATGCTATCTGATCCGTGATAGATTTTTTGTTTCTACGAAATTATCTGGGCGATTAGGGATAAGATTTGATGATTAGAGACAAAATTGTGGTTTGAATTGGAGTAAAACAGCAAAAAATGAGGTGGAATTAAAGTGCGTGCACTATTTGGTTGGATTTACACACGTATGGGACAGGGTGTCTAAATTATGACATAAGAGTTGGGATTTGGTAAATGTACAGAAAACCAGCTTTTTTTTTTTTCCTTTTTCGTGGATTCTTATATTTTGCCTCAAGGAATCAAGCACCTTTTTTCTGGCAAGAAGCCCATGCATTTAGCCACGTACACACATAGCATCACATGCAACTTGTCTTAGAATCATATACATCTTGACTTTATTGGTGCCTAATTTTCCATTTTCTGTTCTGATAGTATGTTCAATTAGCTAGCTAGCAATGTAGTGGTTGATAATTTTAATAATTTGTTAATGAAAACGATACTCCTATAGTCCTATAATAAAGAGACTATAATCCTAAAATGTAAAGGATGACTTTTGCACTGTATATGTATATTTCCCTACCCAATGTTTACATCAGGAGTAATTTCATTAAATCACTAACATGTGTTTTTGTGCAGATTTAATTTTCTTTGTTGCGGTAATAATAAGAAAGTCGTGTAGGTTGATACTAAGTATTTTGTTCAGTATATAGTCACCCTTGGAAATCAAATACAGCGAGAAGAGATGATTATTGATTAATTGTGCAATTAGATATCTTTTCATTTTGAAAACTTTTCAGAGATTAGTGGTAAAAAAATATTATGTCTGTTTGATTTCTGTTAATTTTGATTTTATAGGTTGCCAGCTGGGGAGCTTATCTTTTGTCACGAAATATCATTGTGATGTCTTTTGCACCAAGAGACACACACGAAGCGCAGGTTCAATTCGCTTTGGAGCGGCGTACCTGCTCTGATCGGTGTCATCGCCTCCAAACGGCTCCCTTACCCGTCAAGGGCTTTCGATATGGCTCATTGTTCGCGTTGCCTCATTCCGTGGGGGCAATATGGTAAAATCTCCTAGCCTTACACATTTTGCATTGTTCAATCATATTGTACATCATAACCGGAGTCAGGGGGCCAACGTGGGTCCCGGTCCCACCTCTTTTTTAAAAAATAAAATTAGTTAGAATTATATGGTTTTTCTTGGGTTTTCTATCTAACTTACCCCATTATCTGTATCCTAGCTCCGCCATTGATCATAACAATTAATTTGATTGGTCCTTTTTTGAATAGGTGGCGCCTATTTGATCGAAGTTGATCGGGTTTTAAGGCCAGGCGGATACTGGATCCTATCCGCCCGCCAATCAACTGGAAAAAACACTGGAAAGGGTGGCAGAGATCAATGGATGATTTGAATGCAGAGCAAATGCAAATCGAGAATGTAACAAGGAGTTTGTGCTGGAAAAAGCTGGTCGAAAAGAACGATATCGCTATATGGCAAAAACCAGCAAATCACTTGAAGTGCAAAAAGTTTCGGAATGTTGTCAAGAACCCTCCGTTTTGTCCTGCCCATGATCCCGATAAAGCTTGGTATGTGATCTTTGATTAAGAGGGTGTTTGGTTGAGCTTATAAGCTCTTCAAAACATCTTATAAGATGTTTGAGAGCTTATAAGTCGTTTAAAATTGTTTGGTAAACTTTTTTAAAAATATCTTATAAAGTTTTCAAATAAGATGTTAGGTGCTTATAATCTTTTTTTAAAAAGTAGGGGAACCCCAACTTTTTTCAAAATAAGTCCTAATTTTAAGTTTTTTTATAGGTACACAAAATTGGAAACATGTTTGACTCCTCTGCCCCAAGTTTCTGACAACGAAGAAATTTCGGGAGGCGGACTGGAAAAATGGCCGAAAAGATTAAATTCGATTCCTCCTAGGATTAGTAGGGGGACTGTAAATGGAGTTACCTCCGGAACTTTTCAACAAGACATGGAATTATGGAAGAAGAGAGTCTCGTATTACAAAACCGTTAATAACCAACTCGGACAAGCGGGAAGGTATCGCAACATCCTCGACATGAACGCGCGTTTTTAGGTGGATTTGCGGCTAATTTGATCGACGACCCGCTTTGGGTGATGAACGTAGTCCCGGTCGAAGCTAAGGTCAACACACTAGGTGTTATATATGAACGAGGATTGATTGGGACTTATCAGAGCTGGTATAAATTAATAAACATTTCCTATCTAATTCTTGCTCCCAATTTTTATGTGCCTTCATTGGTTTTTTGATCAATTCTATTAATTTATCACTTTGGTTGATCAGGTGTGAAGCAATGTCAACTTACCCTAGAACATATGATCTCATTCATGCTGATTCAGTTTTTACACTCTACAAGGACAGGTACATTTCTATCAAATCAGTAGAGCTGACAAATGGGTCGATTGGGCCAGATCAAATTTCATCGAAACGTCATTTTTTGGGCACAGACTGGCCCATGTAGTGTAATTGTGCCGGGCCCAATGGGCCAGACCAAATAGGTCTGGCTCCTATTGGACATATGAAATTGCAGTCTAACCCACCCTTATCATCGGGCCAAGCTGGTCTGTCGGCTCTACTATTTTGTAATTTTTTTATTTTTTATTTTTTAAATTGTGTTTAATTTGATGACACATTGTTTCTTGATTTTTGGTGTTGTAGGTGTGAAATGGATGATATAATGTTAGAAATGGATCGAATTTTAAGACCGAAGGGAGTTTGATCATCCGAGACGATGTCGATATATTGGTGAAGGTGAAGAAAATTGCTGATGCATTGAATTGGGATAGTCGGATTGTGGATCATGAAGATGGGCCATTAGAGAGGGAAAAGCTTCTTTTTGCAGTCAAGTTGTATTGGACAGCTCCAGCTTCTGCTGATCAACAATGAACAATCTATAAGTTACAATTAGATATTTTCTTTCTGTCTTTATGTCTTTTTATATAAAAAAAAAAATTGTTCAGTTTTTCTTGTGGCATTTTTTTCCTTATAGTTTCACTCGTTCTTGATAAAACACTACAAGTCTATTGAATTTGAAATTGTGATTAGTTGATAATTGATTATTTTGAGATTTACTGTCAGATTCTGCTGTTTCTCTTGATCCAAAAACAAACCTTGGGGATCGTGCTGCCAACTCAGCAGCTTTTTGTATTACTCTTTGTGGACTTAATTGTTGGATTAAATTAGAACTATCTAATCTTGAAACTGGGAAACTAATTACAAGAGAAACTTCATCTTAATCAAGGTAAATTAGCACAGATTCTTGAATGAATGTTCATAGTTTTCTTGTTGAATTTTTATGTTAAACCCACTCTAAATTTGGAGCCAAAGCGCAAATGACCAAATTGCCAATCTTAGGTCACTCATGCTAAATGTTAACCATTGATGACATATTGCCAATCGCACAAAATGCTAAATGCTAAGAATTTGATGGTATTTTTATTTAATCTTTTTTTAGATGTATATTTTTCTTTATCCTAATTTGCCTGGTGATACGGTACGCATGCTACACCAAGTGTATGTAAATTTGGTGCGGGTGAAGATCAAGTATCTCTTTTTCTAAGCATTGAACTAAATATTTTAATTTTAAGTACCTAAACTGGCATAATGTCAGAATCCTGGAAAACTAATGACACCACCATGTTATATCTTGTGGTTCATTTATCTTTTTGGAACTAAATGGACTTATGTAATCGAAATGTATTTAACATATTGGTCAAAGTAGAAGAATCAAGTCAGATCATATATCAAACCCATGATTATTTTGTTTTGTCCAATCACCCTATTAAGTAATAATTGATAACATTGATTCTATATTAGGCAGTAATTATGTGATCGATATTATTGACCATAAATTAGGATGTAATTATTCTCTTATCATTATTATGGTTTCTTAACCACCAAGCTATTAGGTTATATATAGTCGTTTATTGTATTGTACAATTCACATCAAACAAAACGAGTCTTTATATTTTTCTTTATTTTCAACATCCCCATTCCCTATGAAAGAAAAAATGGGAAGAACTGCATATTTCCTGAAAAAACTTAACCACATTGACATTGGACGCATCATATCAAGAATTGAACCAATTATGTGTTGAACAAAACTAAAATAAAATGGCAAAGGGATGAAAAGGATGGCATATCACAGCCGAAGATAAACTATTTGAACTATATACACAAAATCTCATCCTACTATACTTCAACAGTAAACATCACTTTATGCGGGCCCCAGAATAAAATGATATCATGTAAACCAACAAAATCTATATATTCAATTACTCTGAGGTCAATTGCGAATCCAACAGAAAAAAACTCCACATATGGCTCTTCAAGTTTTCACTCCGAATTGAAGTATCATTTATTTCAAAACCAAACAAATGAAGGTGTCGTGGTGTAGTTGGTTATCACGTCAGTCTAACACACTGAAGGTCTCCGGTTCGAGTCCGGGCGACGCCATTTTGCATTATTAGCTGTTTTTTTCTTTTTTTTTTTGCATACTTTTCTAGTAGCTCATCAGTAAATGGTGACTCCAAATTAAATCATTGCCATAAATTATTTTTCCAAGTCAAAAATGCTTTGAGTGTCAATTCAATTAGTTCGATCCCATACGATGTGTCCCTTCCCAAATTTCCCATTGTACTAAAAAAAAAAAAAATCAATTGGGAGGAAAAATTAAGTAAAAAAAAAAAAAAAAAAAAGAAAAAAACCAATGTTAATCCCTTTGGCCTACTCCACCCCTTTTGTATAGCAGGTAAACTTAACAAAAGCGCTGATATAAAGCTATTGATAAAACAAAGATGATCTCAAAAGCATTCTTTTCAGAAGCGTGAAAATGTCTACAGGAAATCGGCACATTAACAAACAAATCACCCAAACTAACTAAAATTTAAAGAAACCACTATCGAACTAGAACTCGCATTTACATTGTAAACTATAAAATTTGAACCTAACTTACAGCTCCAGACCACATATTATCGCCCTTCGACGTCATTCAAGATTCGTCACACTTCCATTTGGAGGTTGGAACACAGCTCACGATCGGCACCAATGGCAACGCCGTATCCATTTACCCCACGAAACAGCATCACCAGTCCAACAGCAAATCTGTACTCAGAAACAATCACTATTCCATCTGTCCTATCTAATCGTAAAATTAAATATTTGTTTTGAAAAAAAAAAAAAAACTCACCCGGCAATCAGTAGTATTACAGAAACCAGCCAGAGCGCATATTGGTAAGCCTTGTATTTGGACCTCACGCGAACACAACAGGTACATTGTGGCGTTCTATCCACCGAATTGAGGACGGGGCAGCAGGATAAACCCGAGGAGAAATCCAGTCAAAAATCCTCCGATATGGGCAAAGTTATCAACGTGAGGCAGAATTCCAACAGCTAAGTTAATTAGAACTATCACCAAGAGTGTCAATAGTGCTGCAACCTGTTCACGGAACAAATTATGTATGAATCTCACAAATTTAAACGAGTTTTGAAAAATGCACCATAAGATTACACACCTTGTTTGTGTATATAGACCAGTTAGTAATTAACTCCGAAAGCATTGCTCCAAGAAGCCCAAAGAGTGCACCAGAAGCACCAACTGAAATTCTGTTTCGTATGAATAAGGATGATAGTATGCTCCCACCAAATCCAGATAATAGATATATTATGCCGATCCGCACTGTCAAACAGGTTTTTGACGGAATTGTTAAGACAAAACGGTACAAATATGTTTTGAAGGACCATAAGAAATAATCTGACATTAAAATAAGGTGGAATAATTACAAAAAAGCCCCTAAGGTTTGGGCTAAATTATTAAAAAAAAAAAAAAAGGTTTTGATTGTGTAATTTTAAGGGGGCAACTGTGATATTCTGATAAACGTAAGGGGAGCTTTTGAAATGTTTTTTTTGCATATGAATGGGGAAAATTTAAGAAGGTATCAAACCTAAACACGTTTTTATAATTTCCGGAAATCTCTGGGTTTTCCTGTAATTAGCCCGAACCTCAGGGTTTTTTTTTTTTTGTGATTATCCCAAAAAGGGTATTTGCCTGCTAAATTTTTAAAGTGATAGCTCTTACCAAATCGAAATGCTGTTCGAGACGAATACCAATGAAGACAAGACTGAGCATATTTGCGAGCAAATGTATGACGCCAGCATGTAACCAGATACATGAGATAAGCCTCCAGCCTTGATGCTGATGCACCACCTTAGTCCAATTAAGAGCACCTAATCGCTCTAATCTTCGGTAATACAAAAACACAAAGGTCATACATGAACAAACATCATCAAAGGTTGTTTGTCTAATTAAGAACAAAAGGTTTAATTTCAATTTTATTTAAAAACTAGTTATCGTTTTTTTTCCTGGATTTCCATGCTTACTATTTCTGCAATTTTCTCATCAGATAGAAAGTACATAAAGCAATGTCAAGTCTAGATTTAATACTTAATTGAAATCAAATGATGCCACAATTCATTTTCAGACCCTGAACTTTTCCCATTGCTTCCAGTTGCCTAAGTTATTAATTACTTCTCGCCTTTATAGAGGTTTATCCGAAAAAGAGTAAACAAATTATTGCAGTTACAAGTCAACTGAATCTATTTGCATTACAAGTACTATATTGGATAAAGTAGTTTATCTCATCCAAGACTTTTGACCATTCATAAAAAGAAAAACTCACCGTATTTGTAAAGACAATGGAAGAAAACACTTTGCAAGAAAGTGCCAAATAAAGATTTAACAGTCAAAAGAGGTGAACACAATGAACAAACATTCTAGTACAATACAAATTTCTTTTACTTTGTGGTCAAAGGAAAAGGAATATTGAACATCTTCAACAAAATTTCTTAATTCCAAATAAGACATCAATAAAGAACGTAAACTAAACTCATAAACAGCAGCAAGACCGAATTTGATCCATTCCCAATCAGAAAACAAACAAAATTCCCAAGTCATAGGCACAGTTTTTCCAGTCCAAAACAGGAAAACATTAAACCCCACTGCATATATCCCACAAACCAAAGCCCAAGACTCAATTTTTAAGCCATGAAACCCCAATCCACAGAAATAAACTAAAATATTACTCATTATACAGAAAAGGGTGTTCACAAAAACACTTCCTTAGCCTATTCACAAAAAAAAATAATAATAATAATCACCTCAAAAACGAAAACCCAATCAAGAACACACAAAACAAACACTAAAGACACAATCTTTACACAACCAAAACCCCAAAATTAGTTAAAAGAACAAAAAGGGCAATTAAAAATCACAATTCTCACGTGTTCGAAGAAGGCCCAAACAAAGGATTCTCCCTAAGAGGCTGAAATGAAAGCCTCCCAAGAAACCTCGCCACGCACTTATCACCGCCATCTCCGAAGCTGGAACCCCTTCTATTGACATGCTTAGGGCAGTTATTCCAATACATCTCCACCACAAACATCACAACATTAGCAACCACAAAAAGTGGAGTCAACCATGATACCCAATTTCTATCCCTATCTTCAATCGCATATGCTCTTGCTGCTGATGAATGATTGCTTTTCTCAATATCCTCCCCTGGCATAGCTGATTTTTCTGTAGTTTGTTCCTTCAAAAACAAATTTTAACCTGAAATTTCTTGAATTTATTGCGGTCGAATTTGAAATTTAACCAAGAATCGTGTGAAGTGGGGTTATTAATGGGCTTTAAACGTGCGTTGAGGCAGGGAGAGATGGGGTGGAGTCGTTACTCTGTTCACAGTTTTATGAACAGAGCAGTTTGGGTGGGATCGCCTGTGGTAATGTCCACAGCTTTCCAAAACAGTTATGACTTTGCATGATTGCCACGTGTAATTAGTTGGGTCTTTTAGTAAAAGGTGATGACGTGGTGGATAGTTATTTGGTGGTCCATGTAAAGATGGTGGGAATTGGGAGTAGGGATTATGTGGCCAAAGTGGGATATTATGGAGAATGGAGGTTATTATCACATTAATTTTATGAATGAAAAACGGACCACTTTCCAAAGCTGCTGGGATGTTCAAGTACTTTCGGGTACTAGGAATTCTTTTTTTCTTTTAATTTTAGTAACGTAATAAATATTTCTTATGGTATTAATAATAGATGGATAATTTATGTGGTTATTACTGCAAATAGAACTCTTATATAAAAGGTCAAAAATGTTATAGAAGTTCTAAATAACATTTTTCTCTTCAAAGTTGCTCAAAGAGCTATATTGTGTTGTTACATTTTTCGAATCATTTTTTGTTTTAAATTTTGTTGAGTAACTAGTATTGTGTAATCATGCACATGTGAGTATTTCAAAAGAACTTCACTATCCCACATAGAAAGAATAATAAAGTCTTATACTCTTTATTAATGGGAGACCATAATGGATTTAATGATAATAAACCAAGTGAATAAGGTGGGCTCCTCTATATAAAAAATTGGGACAAATTTGTAGATTATAGTGTAAAATTGTCAATTTGTCTTTCTCTGCGGGCGATATAGTTGTGACTCGAATTATTTTTTTTTTTTTATTTTTTCAATCAGGCAATTTGAAGTGTCTAATTAATTTTTCATTTTTGGCTTGCAAATTTATTCATTAAGATGACAGTTTATTTTTAAATTTTTTTAAATAGTTTATTTTTAATTTATGAATCAGAATTATGAAAAGTATGTTGTACGAAAATGGCGACACGATTTTGCGGTTGCAATAGAGCTTTCATGAATAATTCTTATTGCCGCCATAATACCTATGAAACAATGTTGTGATACTATTGTACTGTTTTGAAATCAATTATTGTTCAACATAATTTTATGGAAGCAATTAAACTAAAAATAATTTTAGGAACTCGTTCTCAATATTCAATAGATGATCAGTTCGGAGACCTCAAAATAAGTAAAACGAACATGTTTTTTATGTAGTAGTTTAGTTTATATCAAATAAGCCAAAAATCGAGTTGACTCAGAAAATTATAAGAAAATTGACCCAAAAACTAGGGGTGATCATAAATTTAAAATAACCGTCCGCACCACACCGCACCGCATTCTGAGAAAAACCGCGATTAAAAATTTTAATCAAAAACCGCACCGCCTTAGCGGTGCAATTTTCTATTTGGAAGCCAAAACCGACCGCCCATGTATTGAGTAGTAAGGACAATTATGTACTTAGCATATATATCACAACAATACAACCCTCTGTTTATTTTGTTTTCTTATAGCATTAGTACAGATTGTAACATTTTTCTTCAAAAAAAATGTATTGAGTGTATTGTATTGTTGTTTGAGTACATCTTTGTTTTCCTAAAAACTACTTTTGTTTGAATATACTCTATTGCAAGATTTTCTTCCAAAAAGTGTTTTTCATTTACTGAAACTGGAAAGTTGATGTTTTGTAGTGTGTCTAATTAAATATAGGTAGTGAATTCATTTTGTAATTGTCTACCATATGGAGAATTCTAGTGATGCAACAGTAAGTTTCATTTATTTGAAATATTTTTATTTTCTTACAATTAATATTATTTATTTAATGTTTGGATTTGATATTCAAAAATGACTAAACCTTCTAAGCTACTGCCTAAGAGAAAACATAGAACTAAAACACTTATGATTTTAACCGCTAAACCGCCTAAAACCGCACTTATGATTTTATTTAGCAAAACCGATGACCACCACCACCGCCACCGCCTAAATGCGCATATGGCAATTCGGTTTGAAAATTATTGAAAAAACCGCAAAATCGCACCGTGATCACCCCTACCAAAAACAAGATATAACACCACTAAACGACTAAGAAAATAGTAAACTATAAAACCTCAAACACAATTACGGGAGAAAGTAACGATCCACGAGGTTGATAAAACCCATTCTTGCAAAATTTAGATTTTTTCCAATTATTTACTAAAAACATTTTTTGTAAAATTTGGTTTCCAACTAATAGTGATGAACGACCCACCCTTTCCTCCCAAAATATATACCAAAAAAATATTAATAGTGATGAACGAAACCGAATAAGCGTGACTGAATTTCAAAGACGTCAATTATTTATTTTTTATTAATTTCGCATTGGAGATTTCGCAAATAACAATATACTCAACATCCATTTAAAAGGCTTAATAGTAGGCAATCCACTCCAAAATTGGCAGAAAATGACCTTTTGCCTGACTAACTACTCCATTTTATTATTTTTATCATATATCATTCCTTTAAAAAAAGGGGAAAAAAGGATATTCTTCCATTGATCATGCATAAAACATGATGAAGATAGCTACGCAATGAGAAGCCATTACAAGTATTTTATTATTAGTGACGTGTCAATTTGATGGGCTGATTCTCAGCTACACTTGGAACCATTAAAGCCGTCCGATCGGGCCAGGTTGTTCATCATTTGGTTCACCCATAAAAAAAATGAAAATAAAACAGAACATGAAAAAATCTGATTCTTATTAGTACGTGGATAATTAGTTGGTGGAGACAGATGGATGGTGTTTGCAAGAAGGAGTGATTTATTAAATTAGGAATAAAAGTAGTTCAGGCCATTAGTTCCCGAATTTAAGATTTTGCCCCGGATAAACTTCAATCATTTACCCGGCGGGTAATAGGGGAGAAGTCAAGGCAGGACGAAGTGAACCAATCTCAGTCTTTATCAAAAGTCCAGCTGACCAAAGCTGGAAAATCAAACCCTTGCCATTAGTTAGCTTGCACTTTGAGTTTTCGTCTTCCAGTTCCGCCTTACTTTGAACCCATTGATCTAAATCCAGATACGAATAGAAATAAATAACCATCTCTTTTTCAGGAAAACCTGTTTTTGGGTATCTAGGCATGGTTTATGCCATGATCAGTATAGGCGTCCTTGGATTTCTTGTTTGGGCAAACGAATCAGCTTCCGCTGTCACTGGGTTGGAACCAAACCACTCTTTCAAAGGTTGGGATCCCAACCTATTCTTCTTAGCCTAAGAGTCTATAGAATTAAAAGTTGGTAGTGTTTGTGTTAGGTATCGACCCCATTTGTCGAGCCCGTACGCCATAGTCGAATATTACAAAAGTCTAACAAATAAATAATTACAATAGTCAGCCTACGGGATTAGGAATTAGGGATTACAATGCGCCTAAACAAAAGCGATAAATTACAGATTAAGTCTTTCGAACACAAAGGCAATCGGGAAGGCACTTTCCCCATTCAAGCCACAAGTAAAGCAAGATTTACTTTTAATATGTAAAGGATATATTTGTTCATTTATAGTTTAATAATAATAATAATATGGATTTGATCATTTTTAATTGCACATTACACCTCCCAGGCGCGGTCCATAATTAAGGCAAGAGCTTATTTACATGATGGGCTAATTATAATTCATGGCCTCAACCAATTTAAAACAAGAAAATAAATAAATATAAAAGTCTATCATACCATTTATCAATCCATGAGCCCTTATTATAAGGCATGATTTTCTCTCATATTGAACATGTATAAGTACACAACTCAATGTTTCTTATAATGATGCATATATTTAGAAACTTCTTTGATGGCTGCAAATTAATTATCTCATGTGTTTATCAATAGTATATACCTCAAATACATAAAGCTAAAAAATAAGGAAGCAACATCCTTTTAAGACCTATGGTCCGAAACTATCAAAAATCTCCCACTATTTATGTGTTTGATTGGGATTGGATTTGGGCTTTTTTGTGCAATTTAGCTGGAAGTAAAAGGCCTCCTTCTGATGGGCCGCGTTTAGCACGTCCGGACCTAGACGACTATATATACATTTATGAATCTTTAATGCCCATATTCACAATTGTGAATATTTCAATCTTTTTACTCTTCCCATATAAAAATTATTGCCCATTTCTCTAGCTCCATATAAATTATAAACCCAAATTAATCGTATGATCTAAGCATAGTTTATCCATGCAAACATCCTTATTTATGAAATTAAGCACTTCACGGAGTTATATCAAGCCTTGTATTTATTCATTTAGGTTGGTGATATATATTCTCTTTTTTAACTCCATTCATTGTTTAAGTAATTAATGATGAAATAGGGTTATAACATAATCTTATTGAAAATCTTCATTAGAAAGTTAAAAAATTATCATAATTAGTAATTTATGATGATATTGAGAACCAATTCTACTAACTATTATCACTCATTTTAACGAGGGGTTAAAGGTAACCTCACCTGCAGTACAATGACAGATCAAAGAAAAGATCATACTATAAAATTTTTGTCAAATCAGCACAAAGCTTCAAAAAGCTATGTGGGTAAATCTGAAGCAAATAAATTCTTGATTGGGATCCTGTCTGAAACACGAACAAATGTTAGAAGGCCTCCGGGAAAATCCATTTGATGCTTAAGTCAATAAATTAATTTAAAGATAATTCAAAACACTGAAGCATAGAGAGCCATTGTGTACCTTACAAATAAAACAAGATGAACTATTTATAATCGAAATTTTGGCCTTAGGGGCCTTCATTAGACCTCATGGGCAAATAATTCAATGGTTAATATAATTTGAGCCAAAATTAGTATTTAGCCAATAATTGAATGATTGCACAATTAGAAATAATTAAGGATAACTAAAATAAAAATTTACCCATATAATAACTATATATATAAGATTTATTACACTTTGCCTTCTCCTTCTAACAACTAAATTACAAAGAAGTCGCTCTTTCCTTTTTTATAATCACAAACTCTCATTTTTGTTAACTCCATCAAAAGCTCATAAAAAATTATGAACCGACCTTTTTATCATCAACTTAAAAAAAAAATGAAATGTGAAACTATCCAGTTTGTTGGGTTATTTAACATTAAAAATTATGAACCGATGTTTCTCAGTTTCAGTTTGTTGAAATGTTGGGTTATTTAACCTACAAATGTAATTTCTGATTTTGGTTTTTATAATATTCTATCGTTTCGGAAAAAAAATCTCATTACATATATAATATTTTAATATTATTTTTTTATATTTAAATATTAATTTTTAATTAATCTAGCTATCCCCAAAGTTAAATGTCTAGCTCTGCCCCGCATAAAATAACCCGAAATCAATCAAAAAGTGCATAAATAAGAAGCGTGTCATGTATGTGACAAAATCACGAGAAGAAGTTATACAATTGAGGTGCTCTAGATGATAAAGTACAAAACTTGTAGAGTTCATATAATAAAGTGTAAAAAAGAAAAGTCTCAAAAAAACAAAAATGCAATAGCTCGGATGACCAATTTTTCCCTGGGCATTTCCCTTTTCTTTTTCATGTCCTCTCTAGAGAAGAGAAAGTATTTAATTTGTTTTATATGTAATAATTATTTTAATCATGTAATATCAGAAAAGTAGTCGAACAAGTCATATATTTTTGAACAAGTCAGAAACACTACCCATCAAGTCATCAATTTTTTATTTATTTTTTGACTTTAGATGACTAATTCTCCATTCAACATTTATATTGTTGGAATTGGAATAATATTCATAATAATGTTTCGCGTTTATGTAATTAACTATATAGAACCATATGAAAGCTTCATAGATCACACCTAGTCAAATGCATTTTCGTCAACAAAATATAGGAAAGTCGAGTCAGCAGCAAAATAAAAAGTTCACTAATATTTTTTTGGGGGTGATATCAAATACTGCAGAGAAATTCGATAAATGTGGCAAACTTAAAAGTGAGATTTTATAATTATAAAAAAGATGGAAAATGATAATTTAATTATTTGAAAAGAAAAATAGATGTAAGTGACCCTATATATAATGAGAACTATTTTTTTCACTAATTTACACTTCCTAACGATATATGTTTGATAACACATGACCAACAATTTTATGATTTAATGTAATTCTTTTTTCCTTTTAAATGGGTTGTCACTGCAATATTACTCAGATATTGGTTTTTATTAGCTTTAATACGGGATATCAATTGATACGAACAAAAGGATTCTGAGAGATTTAATCATAATTGTTATACCCCAAACAGTCTTGAAATATTCCAAAAGTTAATTATAAACGATCCAGAAAATAGCAAATATTTTGAACGTGTTTCGTAGCATATTTGGAATGAAATATTATATATGATTTTTTTAAAAAAAAAAAAAGAAATGCGTACAATATTAGTGTCCATCCAAGTACAAGTAAAAATAATCCTAAAACCACATATTAGTACTTCTTTAATTTCACTTTTAAAAAATAACTGCTAAACATGTAATATTTTCATAAATAAGTTTCTATGTTAAAAAAGTCTATTTAAAATGATTTTCCAAACACAGTAATATTGAATTTTTTTCCCGAATGTAGAAATAGATTTCATTCTTAAACTTTATGTAACTAGAGAATAGATGAAACAATTAAATTACACTAACCTGTTATTTTTCGTGTGCTAGATACATCATACATCACTAAATGGGTCCAATTTCGATCCATATGAGTATATGTATTTTCTACCTTTAAAAAAAAATAGTTAAATGAAATAGATGTTTTTGCTTGTTAAATAGTAATTAATAAATAAATTAATAAAGTGAAATGCACGCTCCTAATGCGAGCGTCGAGAAAGGCATCCAGGACACTACACACGGCCATTTTTTGTAATAGTGGACCCCAGCCGGGTACCTTGAAATCCTATTAACTAGCAATATAAATAATTTTGCTCTTTTTCCTATTTTCCTTCACTATTCTCATTTTTCTTTTCTATTCCTTCTTTTCTGCCATTCCAAGTTTATATATCAAATTCAATCTCAAGGCCCTTCTTTTTTTGTTCTTTGATTTTCTCAAAACAATTCATTTCCCACCCTCCAACTGGGATTTCGGTTTCTCCAACAGATTCAATCTCTGGAAAAATAAATACAAAAAGGGAAGAAAAAATACCAATTCATTGACTATAGGTGTGCCATTGGAGTCACTGTAAGTCAGCTCTTAACCTGCCAAGAACCATTTTTTATTGCACATAAATTAATAACTTCGAGGAATATAAGAAGTCTACAAATCTGAGAATTTTGTATTTATATTATTTTCTTTTTCTGTTCTGTTACAGTCACACACAAAAGTCGCAACATTGGACTTTGGTGTTTGGATTTTGTAATATGAGCAAAAACCAGTAAAAAGATTGTCTTTTTATGTGTATTTTATTGTTTTCGTTGTCCTCTTCTACACTTCCCATTCGATGATTTCAGAATCAGAAGTTAGAAAAAAGTTAAAAAGGTATTACGTGATAAGAAAGAGGAAAAAGGGGGAAAAAGACTGGAAAAAGGGTCTTTTTCTGATAGGAAAAAATTTGAAAGGTATTGAAAAGTCCCCACATTACGGTGTGATACCCTTTTTCTTAAAAGCCCTTTTTTTCTTTTCTTCTTTATTGGGATGACGGCTAAAATAGTCAAACCCAAATCTTTGGTTTTATTCGAAGAACTAGGGTTTTTGAAGAGGGGGCCTGGGGATGGTTGCGACTTGTGAGTGTGTGTAGTAAAAATGCTCTGTTGTCATTTACCAACCCCGTTTGGTTGTTCATAAATTTTCTGGGTTTTGGTTGGTGAATAGGTTTCATCACCTTATATTGAAATACCCACAAAATTCTTGAAAAAACAAACAAGAACACTCAATGCTTGTGCCGCGAGGAGTTAGGCTTTTGCGCGTGTTATAATAGCTGCTTATTACTCATAAATTTTTTATATCTGGGAGAAAGGTGAAACTTTGAGAAAGAGGGCGCCATTTTTTTAATATATATATATATATATATATATATCTTGGTAGAAAAAGAAAGATCGAGTCTTGAGCCATTTTCTCGTCTCATTTTGTCTACTCTTTTAGATGAGCTTTGGGGGGTTCACTAGTAAAAATAGTAGTGGTATTAGTGACCCTGGTGGTGGTGGTGGCCGAAAAATGGTGGCTGATGGTTTATGTTCTTACAATATAATGTCAACTGGTGGTTTGTCTCAGCCTGTGCAAATGCTCCATTCATCTCTTTCTCAACCTTTATTCAACTCTCCTCCCTTTCTCTTTCCCTTGTATGAACTCTCTCTCTCTCTCTCTCTCTCTCTCTCTCTCTCTCTCTGTGTGTGTGTGTGAATCAAATTTATGTTCTATTTGTCTTTCCTTTTTGAGATGTTTATGTAATACATTGCTGCTTTTTTGTGTGTATGTGTGTGTGTGTGGGTGTGTGTGAATCAACTTGATGTTGTATTTGTCATCTTTTCTTCTTCCCTTATTTTTGATGTTTATGCAATACATTGCTGTTTTTATTTGATTATTTATTTTGTGATTTGGAGTAACATGTTTTGGGGTTTTTGTGAAGCAGCCCAAGATGGAGAATCTTGGTGAGATGGGGTTGATAAGGGAAAATTACGATACCGGTTTAATAGGAAGGACAAGGGAGGATGAGTTTGAGAGTAGGTCTGGCAGTGACAACTTCGAAACCGCGTCAGGGGATGATCAGAATACCAGTGAAAATAAATCATCCAAGAGGAAAAATACCATAGACACACCGCATTCCAAATTCAAGAACTCGAAGCGTAAGTTTCATCGATATATCGTTGTTTCGTTTCGAGTTTAATTAATAATACTAAATGAATTTTTTAGTACTTTCTGATTGTTATGTTCCTTTTAGTGCTTTCAAGGACAATCCTCATCCTGATGAGAAAGGAAGATTAGAACTTGGTAAAAGACTAGGCTTGGAGAACAGACAGGTCAAATTTTGGTTTCAGAATAGAAGAACCCAAATGAAGGTAAATTTTTCATAACATTACGGAATCAGATTTCCTATTCCAATCAACTGGATGAATGTCATATATGTATTAGATGATGTCATCATTGTTCGCTTGTTACAAATTAGTATACTGATTAAAATTTTGATGATGTTAAGACTCAATTAGAGCGCCACGAGAATTCAATCCTTAAACAAGAAAACGACAAGCTCCGAATCGAGAACATTGCCATGAAAGAAGCAATGAGGAGTCCCATGTGCGAAAACTGTGGCTGTCCCGCCATTCTCGGAGAAGTCCCAATCGAGCAGCACCATCTCATGATCGAGAACGCTAGACTAAAAGACGAACTCAATCGTCTCGGCATTCTAGCGACCAAGTTCTTAGGCCGGCCTAACGGGCCGATGCCGCCGCCCCAATGCCGTGCAACTCAAACTTGGATCTTTCGGTTGGGAGAAACGGGTTTTGCGGTTTGAATTCTATGGATCCTTCGATGATGTCTTTAGGACTTGATTTCGGCAATAAGGTTTCGAACGCTTTTCCCGTGATGAGTGGCGATGTTCCTTTTGATAAATCGATGTTTCTTGAGCTTGCGTTAGCTGGAATGGATGAGCTGATAAAATTGGCACAGATTGATGGTCCTCTTTGGTTCAGAAATTTGGACGGGAACGGAGAATCTTTGAACCTTGAGGAGTATACGAAGACGTTCTCGCCTTTCGTTGGTGAGAAACCGAGTCATTTTGTGACTGAAGCAACGAGAGCTACTGGGACTGTGATCATCAATGGAGTTACTCTGGTGGAGACATTGATGGATGTGGTAATTTATTCAATTGTCATAAAAAAATTTAATCTTTTTTTATTTGGTTATTTCCTTTTTTTCTTTTTGATATATGCTTTCGATGTGCAGAATCAATGGACAGAAATGTTCCCATGGAACATTGGGAGAGCCTCAATTCTTGATGTGGTTTCTCCAGGAATGGCTGGAAATAGAAATTGTGCACTGCAACTGGTACGGTTATTCTTATTGAAAAAATTTAACAAAAAATCATGTCTTATTGAGTTTGTTTTTGTAGATGCAAGCCGAGTTCCAAATTCTTTCGCCTTTGGTCCCTGTTCGCCAAATGAAGTTTATTCGATTCTGCAAGCAGCACGGAGATGACACGTGGGCCGTGGTTGACGTGTCTGTCGACTCTTTGTTCCATGGTATGAGAGGAAATGCTCCTGTGAGTTGCAGGAGGCTCCCATCGGGTTGCATTGTGCAAGATATGCCGAATGGCTATTCAAAGGTAAGACAATGACACTATTAATTAAGTTTGTTCATTTATAAAACGGGATAATTACAAAGAAAAAACCTGAAGTTCGAGCTAATTATGAAAAATCAAGCGGTTTTTTTGTAATTAGCCGAAAACCCGTGGGTATTTTGTAATTATCCCTTTTTAAAAGGTACCTTAAGTAGGCTTGGTTCGGAGATTCGGCTGTTTATCATGTCTATATCATTGTAATTTGATTGTCTTTACTATAAAAAGTTATGTGTTTTTAAAGGACAGCAAAGGTTTTATAGCATGCAGTGCTTTAGTTGTCTTTTCACATTTTAGTGATGAGTAGACAAAGAGCATCTGCAATATAATATTTCTAGACAACCTAGGCATTTGCATCTATTCAACTATATTAAATTATCTGCAATCTTTGTTTAAGAAAATGGCTTTGGAACTATAATATTGTTGTTGTGTAAGGTTAAAGATACGATGCTTCTATTCTCTCTCTCTCTCTCTCTCTCTCTCTCTCTCTCTCTCTCTCTCTCTCTCTCTCTCTCTCTCTCTCTCTCTCTCTCTCTCTCTTTTTCCCATACACACACGTAGCCACATGAATATATTTGATAATTGAAGCTGTAGAAACTGGATCATACATTTCTTAATCTTCTAAAGTCAAAGTAGTCTGTGTGTGTGTGTGTTTTGTCTTTATATGATGAAATATTAATATTACAAATTATGTATGCTTATTGTTATGATTTCTATTAAGCATTTCTTTTGTACCTTTTTGTTTTCAAATTTTCTCGAGATTTATCTTAGACAACTTCTGCTCAGTAGATATTGTACAAACTCTTTTATATGATGAAAAAGTTTTAATTTGAAAAGGTGAATTTCAGGTGACTTGGATTGAACACACAGAATATGACGAGAATATCGTCCATCATTTATACCGTCCGTTACTCCGGTCCGGTATGGCCTTTGGTGCACAAAAATGGGTTGCCAATCTACAAAAACAATGCGAACTTTTTGCTGTACTCGTTCCCTCTATGGCATCCAACGAAGATCACTCAGGTATGGAATTTATGGATTCAATTTTCTTTTCGACTCCCAATTTCATTGCATAAGATGAATGACGTATATGTACAAAATGATGTTATAATTATTTTTCTCCAGCACTTCCTCCGAGTGGTAAAAAGAGTATTGTGAAGCTGGCACAACGCATGACTCGAAGCTTCTGTACCGGCGTTTGTGCCACCGTACACAAATGGGAAGTGGTCCAAAATTCTGAAAATACCAAGTTGATGATGCGAAAGAGCATCGGTAATTCGGGAGCCACCGGGTGTTATATTGAGCGCTACAACGACCGTGTGGATGCCCATATCGCCGAACCATCTTATCGACTTCTTACAGAATGAGAAGACAAGGGGCCATTGGGATGTCTTATCTCAAGATGGTCCTATGCAACAAATGTTGCGTATCCCCAAGGGCCAGGATCTTGGCAACAACAACATCTGTCTTCTTCGTACAACTGTAAGTGGTTTTCCTATTTATTTATTAAACTTAGGGTAAAATCATGAGACGTTTTAAAATTACAAAATATCCATCATGTTTGATTATGTATTAAATTTACGAAGTAACTGTAATATTTTTAAAGTGCTATGGGATTTTGAAATATTATTTGCTTATGAAGTGGGAAAATGTAAAACAGGATCAAACATCAAGTTTTTTTTTTTGTATTTTTCAAAAGTCTCTAGATTTTTTGTAATTAGACCAAACCTCGTGTATTTTTTTTTTAATTATCCCTTTATTAAATTTAGGGTAAATTACAAGAAAAGACCCATGAGATTTACCCTAATTGCAAAAATAATACAGTTATGTTTCAAAAATTACAAATATCATCTTAACGTATTTGAATACACCCCTCGAGGTGTTTGCTTAACAAATACCGAATAAAAACAAATATCAAATATATTTATAATTTTGAAAAATAGTTGAGTTCTGTAATTAGACTGAAATATTGTGTAATTAACCCTTAAATTAATGTTGTCTGCCCTTGATATTATTACAATTTATATTTGATTTGCCAGGTTCTCGCCATTTCACATATTCCGAAAAATACCCTTGAGGTTCAGTCTAATTACAAAAAAAAACTAACTACCGTTTTTGATTTTCTGACCTTGGATTTGCAGTTTGCAGCTCCCAATGCGAATCAGAGCAGCATGCTAATCTTGCAAGAAACATGCACAGACGCCTCTGGATCACTCATAGTTCACGCGGCCGTCGAAACTTCCGCATTGACCGTCGCGATGAACGGTGGCGATTCGTCTGCTGTAGCCATCCTGCCGTCCGGATTCGCGATCGTGCCAGATTGCTTTCCCGATTCCAGCACCCTGGCTCATTACTGACCGTCGGATTCCAAATATTAGTCAACAATCTGCCTGCGGCCCAGCTAACAATGGAGTCTGTCGACACCGTGAAATCGCTCATTGCACGCACGCTCCAGGGTATCAAAGACGGCCTCCAGTCCAATTGATTTGCCGTTTTTTGGTAATTAACAAAACGTAAACTTTCTAGAGAGATTGGATTTACTTTTGTTGGGGATTTGAGTCAAGAACGAACCTTTTGGTTAGAAAAGAAACCCTCATGGGAGTGTCGCCTATCAGATCAGGTGATGCATGCAAACTGTTTGATTGCTGTACTCTGAGATGGGTTCCCAAGTGAAGGGTTGTGGTTCGGGTATTGACTCAAATGACTTGGTCAACAAGGTTGTCCTCTCTCTGTATTTTGATTGTGTTGTTTTTGAAAACAATATACTGTTTGGCTTGTTTGTAAGTTCATTTGTTTTGGAAGGTATGTTAACTTTTGGGTACAAAATGTTTAGTGGTTTTTGGCTCACTTTTATCTTGTTTGAATATACTATTGTGATATGAGATGATTTTGCTTAGGTTGTGATTTGAGGTGTTTATTTAGAAATCAGATTTTCTCATGTTCCACTATATTGGATGATGGACGTATGACGTATGTGTACTTGAAAAATCAACAGCCCATGTTTAGTTTTTGACACATGCCTATATATCATCAAAGTGGAACACGAAAAGTGGAAAATAAAACATGTTCCCATTTATTTATGCAATAATGCAATTAGGTTAAAAACATAAATTTGGGACCTTACATATGATAATATTGTAGATCATACAAAATAAATTAACTCGTCCTAAATTACCAAAATAGAAAAAAAGAAGGGGAGGTGGGGATACTAAGACAACCTTAAATATAATTGTGTACCCAAAACTTGACTACAGGCGGGATAATTGGAAGATAAATAATGTCGGGAAAAAAGTTATTGCTAATGTGAAATTATGATTCGACAACTTGAAGTAAAGGTCTAAAAAGTATTTAAAATAAGTCAAAAACCCTAAGGCTCCATTTGGATTTATGGATTTAAAGCGAAGGATTTCAAATTCATAATAACAAATTCATTGAAACAGAACTTGTTTGAATGAAACCATTTTATAGAGGATTTCAAATCATTGCAAGCTATTTTGGGGTCATTTTGAGGATTTTAAATTCTTCCGGATGTAGTCATATGAAATCCTTCCCCCAATTCCTCTCCCCAAATCCAAATACTTCCATCCAAATACAACCTGAAATGAATTCAAAATTGAATACGAAATAAAATCCTAAAAAACTAGGAAACTAAAATCTGCCATTGCAAGTTTACTATTTTAGCTTTTCTATTTTGATAATGTTGCAGCCTAATATGCATTCTCAACTCGTTCCATGTCATCAAAATATATTGAAATCCCAAATTCTCCTCTTAACAATAAGAGGGTTTAAATGGTATGATATCATAAAATGTGTGCACAAGCATTGCTCTCATCACTCCAAGACCTCCTCTCAATTTCTTGATATATTTAAATGCATACAAATGCCACGCCAGAGTGTGATATTGGCATGTAATAAAAGATCCCAATTATTATATAAGTTTGTAATATTTCAACTTGGGTAACTCCAAAAAACTAGGAACTATTTCTCAGCTGGATTTCGTCCGAGGAATTATTTGAAGTTTTATTGGAGTTAGGCTTCACTTTGTTATGGGCCTTATGGCTCATAATCAAGGAATTATATAAATTTCCATTTTACTCCTCTTTTGGGCCGTGAAGCCCATTTTTGCTTCAACGGATTTGTTTAAAAATTTCCCGAAATCACATCACAAAACGTTTTCTTAAACTCCAATAGCACCCCAGTTAATTCTAATTTCCACTAGCCACCCTCCACCTTCCCAGTTAATCTACCACCCAAAACCCAAATCAAAAACCCTAAACCCCTGAAAAATGCGATCCTTCATTTGGTACACATCAAAGCTATTCACCTCCAAAACCCTGACTCGATCCATGTCGCAATCCACATCCATACCCAAAAACAAACGCGAGTTCGAGACCACGGCTACGACAACTACATGGAAATCGAAAAGAAAGTTCGCAAAATCCTCAAATTCCAAGACCTCATCCTCGCACAACCCAACAACATGCTCTCCATTTCACGCCTGGACTCAATCTCACGCCGAATCGGGTTCAAGCAATTCGAGTCCGGTCGATTCATTCTCAAATTCCCGCACGTTTTCGAGGTTTTCGAACACCCAGTGCAGCGAATCCTTTATTGCCGTCTATCCGGAAAGCCGTGTCGCAAATGGATCAAGAGAATGAAGCCCTATTGCGGCAAATACCCGATGCTGTGGCCCGGATAAGAAAACTATTGATGTTGTCAAATACGGGTAGGATTAGGTTAGAACATGTTCGCATTGCGCGGAAAGAGTTTGGGCTGCCGGATGATTTCGAGTACTCGGTAATTTTAAAGCACCCACAGTTTTTTCGGTTATTTGATGCTGACGATACTAGGAACAAGTATATTGAAATGGTGGAGAAGGATAGCAGTCTAGGTGTTTGTGAAATTGAGCGAGTGAGGGAAAGAGAGTACCGAGAGAAGGGCATTGATGCCGAGGATATTCGGTTCTCATTTATCGTGAATTTCCCACCCGGATTCAAAATTGGGAAGTATTACAAGATTGCAGTTTGGAAATGGCAGAGGCTGCCTTATTGGTCCCCTTACGAGGACGTCTCTAGGTACGACTTGAGGTCGTTAGAGGCGCAAAAAGAATGGAGAAAAGGGCGGTGGCGATGATACACGAGCTTTTGTCTTTAACTGTGGAGAAGAAGATGACATTGGAAAGGATTGCGCATTTTAGGATGGCAATGTGTTTGCCTAAGAAGTTGAAGGAGTTCTTGTTACAGCATCAAGGGATATTTTACATTTCGACTAGGGGTAATCACGGGAAATTGCATACTGTTTTTCTGAGGGAGGCCTATAAGAAGGGGGAATTGGTGGAACCGAACGAGTTGTATTTGGCAAGGAGGAAATTGGCAGAATTGGTATTAGTGAGTCCGAGGAAAGCGAGGGTGGATAAGGAGTTGGCTAATTATAGGAGGGATGGACTAGAAGATGATAGGAGTGTTGAAAGAGACTATATTGAGGATGGTTTTGAAGTGAAAGGCAATGGTGGGCGAAGCTGGAAGGGTGGAGATGAATTGGACGGTGATGTGGATCTTAGTGGTGATTCTGCTTACTCAGATGAGAGTGACAGTTCTAATGAAAGTGGAAAAGAGGAGTCTTGCACAACGGAATGATGAACGTATTTTAGGTTGTATTTGGATGAGGTGATTTGTGAAAAAGATTTCAAATGACTCCATATAAGATGGATTGGAAATCTACCACAATTATTCGAACAAAAAGCTCAAAATGGTTGTTAAGGATTTGAAATCCATTTAAGTATCATATTACCCAAACAAATTCAATAGGTTTGTTATTATGGATCTGAAGTTTTTAGCTTCAAATCATTTCATCTAAATGCAACCTTCTGGACAGCTTTGAAGTGCCATATTGATATTTGGCGCCAAATGAGACTTTTAACACATCAAGAAGTGTTTCTCGTTTGCAAGAATGCCTTATCAGCTATCACCATCTTCGAATGGATGCCGATCCTAATAATCTGATACATTTATTACAACTTTGCTTTATGGTTTGACATGCAGTAGGGATGGAGGAGCTTTGTTGGCGGAATGTACTTGTGATGCAGCTATTGTTTTTTATTACAGAAACCTCATATACAAAATGAAAAATCTTCCAGTTCAATGATACAACTTGAGGGCGATATAGAGCCACAAATACATTATATTCTGTTCAAGAAATGCAATTCGGTATTGGACTAAATTCTTATGGAAATATATTTGTGGTGTTATAATCGCTGGTTATTGAGGAAATCACCTGGAAAAACAGGTTTGTAAGCTTATGGAATGTATGGCTCTTACATTGGTTGCTGCCAGAGCCGTAGAAGATTTATGAAGGTTTTTTATTGATATAACTCAGGTGCCTAATACGGGCCCACATTCAGTTTTTTCATTGATTACCTGTTTCTTGATTGGCACACATGGCGTTTAATTCATGTGCAAAAGATGATTTTGTTACTGATCTGGGTGTCAATCGACACGACACGAACCGATATGAAGTTATCGAGAGAAACACAAATATAACCCGAACACGAAGTTACCAATTTGTCTAAATGTTGCTTTTTTTTTTAACTTAATTTTTGATGTATTTTGAGATAACCCGAAATCAACTCAAAACCAAACACCAATCCGACATGATGACCCAAATTGACACCCTAGTCTGATCTAAATATTGTGGTTCTGCAGATGAAAATTTTTGTGCTCTTGATCTGACATTTTTTTTGCTGCTCAAGTTATTGCCTTTATTCTTGGTATGTACTGTTTTATTGTGATTGTCACACATGCTGTTGAATTTATTTATTAGTGCACTCCATTCCTTTGATTTCAAGGGAGGAAGAGTCTAAATCCAGAACCATCTGTCAACAGTCACGGGACCAAGAGCCCAACACAAATAGTACTCGATTATTCAATCAGAATATTAAATTTCTATATATTAGACAATGTTTAGATATATTCTGGGAAATAGTTTAACAATTAGTTAAAATCAAAATTTAGCCAATTCCTTAGAAAGGCTATATTTAATGATTATGGAGATTTTCGACTTAACCTAATTTATTCGTGAAGTTTATTTGATTGCTCAAAATTAATTTTTGGTGAATTAAAACTTAAAACTTAAAATGAGCCACTTAAAATAACTTGTATTAATGAGTGAAAAATGCGGGCATGAAATGAAAGAACATACAAAATTCAAAACGCTTTAAATCATATTGTGCAAATCTTTCTATACGGATTTTAATTCAATTAGTTAGAATTTCAGTTGCTGACAGCTGAATGCATGAGTAACTAATGCATGAAAAGAGATAGATGTGTATATTCAATCAACACTACCTTTTTTTTTTTAAAGCTCAATCAACACTACCCTATCATATTGTGTTGGTTCATTGTTTCTGATATTTTTAATGCTCATTTTTATATATTGAGAAACGAATGTTCAAACTCATGAGCACACACTAATTAGTATTCTAAAAACGCTGGCGCCTAGCAGAGGCAGTTGGATGGGGTCAGCGTTTAGGTGGAAATGAAGCGGGATTAGACGAGATCTAATCGAAAAAAAAAACATAGGCAGACAAATGGATTCTAACAATTAAATATGGATTAATTGGAGTTAAACGTGGATTTTTAGAACAATGATACTAATTAAACAACTTCATCTTGACCAATTTCAACTTTTATAAGTGTTACTCTATCCAAATTTTTCCAACCATCTAAACTTATACATCATTAGATATGATAAATCCAATTAACTAAAGTCTACATATATGTTAAGCAGGTGCAAATTATCTACAACCAATCCTAACCACTTAATCACTTTGTTGGCCACTTGGCATCTTAAAGATTCCATAAATACCCAATTGGCACAAGTCTCTTTCATATGGTCACCTAATATGATTAAATAAGTAAAGATTAGGACCCATTGTTATTGTAGTTAGCAACTGTAATATCCTTTTTATTTGTATTTATTGATGTTTATTGAAAAGAAGAAAAAAAGGCACTATGAATCCGTGAATGTTAGGTATCAAATGAATCTTAATCGTATAGATTCTTAGTATTGGTACAATCCTAAACGACGAATATCAAAATTCAAGAATATGCAATTTTGGATGTATTTGTAGCTCTGAAAGTTTTTGAAGGAGATTAGCATTAATTGAATTTGATAATTCCCATTAAATATTTTTTATGATTATATAAATATATATTATGTAGTATGTGTACAGATACTTTTGTCAATTGAGTTAAGTTCGAAAAAAAAAAAACTTTTTGAAGTTTTCCAAAACCAAATGTATTAATAAAGTGATTCTTGCGAGGAAGGAAAAACAATTTATTGTACAAAAAAATCCTAGTGTTTTCTCTTATCTCATTTTCCTACTACATAAGATTGAGGAAGAATATTGTTTTTCTTGTTTTTTAATTAGTTGTTTGCTTTCTTTCTTTACTAAAGTTTTTAGTCTCCTTCATGTTGGTCTTTGTCATTAATAAGTGGAGTTTTTTTACTTGATAAATGGTGTTTGTTGTAATTTTTCTTTAGATGATTTTGTCGTTGCAAAAGATTCAAATGACCGTTCACCGAAAGATTATTGGAGATTGGTCGTGATTTGTCTAGCGCTTATGTGATTTTTGCATCTGGGATCATTTAGATCTATATAGCTTTAATATATGTCTATGTTTCAGATTTGTTTATATTTATGATTTTGTAGTCCATTTAAATATTTGTTATCAGTTGTAAAGTTATTCTTGAGAATAAAAATAATCATTTCTCATGAAAACAAAAAGCAATTTCAATTATATTATATCAGTGTAAATAAATAAATAGAAAAATAAAATAAAACAAAACAATCGAGAATGACCCATACGCACGCATGTTTCCTAGCAATAAGGAAATGACCAAATATGAAGCGGAGACTTCCACTTCCCATGGGCCATTGTTTTGTCTTTATGTTATGTTTTCTATACACTTGCTTATTTTACTGATTTCAATTTTTAGTTTATATTACACAAATCATGACACATACTTTTAAAATAAACATACATTATTGGCTTTCAAAAAAAAATAAATAAATAAACATACATTATTAAATATTCATATTAACTTTATTTCATATAAACAGATTTTAAGTTCAAAAATAAAATACTGGTGAATAAAAATTTGAAAAAAATATGAAACAATTTTGACTGCCTTGTTTCTACATCAAAATATATAATAATATTAATACAATAATAATTCATATTATTATTTGCAGCCTTTTTCAATCACTTCTGACCCACAGCCACCTAATTCTTTACGTAGAATCTTGGCGTAATTATTAAGTAGAAAAAATCATCAGGTATACTCATCTCCATACACAAGTTAATTAAGTCTGGTTCTTTTATATATCTCTCATTGCATTTGCATTTCCAATAATTTAAAATGTTATTTTTATTTTTGCATCAATTTGTGCTTATGTATAAATTATAATCACACTTTTATATTTTGCATAGTTATATTCAACCTATTTCGAAGATATGCCTACTTACTCAATTAGCCAAAACATATTTACCCCTTATAGATATAATATGTGATTCTACTCAAAATTCAAACATCTACAAGTAAACTCAAATATAATACATTAAAAATCAAATTATTTATAAATAGAACGGGACCAATTAACTTAAACCTCCAACTAACATAACCACATTGGTGTACTAATTAACTTGCCCCGATTAATAATAAGATGATCAATGTTGATTTAACAAATACTATTACTTAGGTATTCGAATGTAGTCTAACACATTCATGTGTGTGTTTAATCCGAAGGTTATACATCTAAGTGAGTAATTATTCAATTGGACGGTATAGAATAGACTAGTTATTGAAGGCGAAACAGACCGCAGATTCGAATCTCGCTCTCTCCTCCTGGGACATCTCATATTTTCATTTCCCTTTTCTCCCCTTCAAAAACAATAATTATTACTTATTGATTCCTCTTAACCTGACTTAGACTTTGACTTATTTTAAGGTTTTTGCAGTATCATACATATATATTAAGTATCTTGAAAATGTCATTAGCATCGCATCATGTTTGGCAAAAGAAGTTGGCGACTGAGCGAAGCAGTTTGGATCCTTTATTATAAATAATGTTTTATTTTTTATTTTAACAGTATTATTATAATAATGTATTATCATATTATTTATTTATTGACTTATATTAATTATGCTAAAATAAAAAAGAAACTTTATATTACTTGCGGAAAAAAAAAAAATCCGACAATTTTTCAACTGAAATTAAGGTAACATCCACCAAGGAAAAGACTCAAGAGTCGCACGCTTCCTTTGTCTTGTCGCAGTTCATGTCCGATCGTGGGGGCCACTACACTAGCTACAACTACGAGTACTCTATCAACCATGGCCTATTTGTTATGTGTAACTAGACGAGGCCCTTTATGTATAACTAGATGAGGCCATGGTTATTTTAATGATAAATAGAGTTATCAAATAGGCCAACACCGGGTCAAAGAAAAAAAAAATAGGGTTGGGTTGCTAAAATTCCATTTTCCGTGGCATTTTTGAGACACAATCAATGAAAATACACAAGAAATGCCCAAACCGCCTGACTTTTGGCCTAATGGACTAGACCAAATAGGTTCATTTAGGGCCTCCAAAATCGCAACTTGATTCGGCCTTTTCATTGGGGCCGACCCATTTTGTCACCTCCGATAATCTGGGTACTTGTATTCATATATATCAACCCGCAATCAATAGAACCAAGATCTTATTTGGCAATTATTATGAATCTGATTTGTAAAGAATTGGGCGTTATTATTGTTTAAATTTGATTTCTTTTAAATTATTGAATGAAACTTCTTTTCAGATATATGACAATACATTGATTTTCACTGACAAATCTTTTGTGAAATAAATGTTCATTCTATATAATATTAATTGGCCACCAATTCACTTTAATTTTCCTTTTAATTAATTGTCTGAGTAAGAAAGTGAATATATATTGATTAAAAATTAAAATGGAAAGTCAGTATCTAATAACCAAATTAATTGATTACAATTGTATTTTAGAATCTTGAAGAAATCAGGTATAAATTGTATGAATCGTATAGATACAATATTTAATATGAAAATTTCCTAAATTCGATTAATAAGCTTACCTAAATGGATGGAATTAAAAAGCTAATGATATATGATAGTTAATGCCATTTATTATGCTACCGGATAATTTTTAAATTAAACTAAGATTTTATTTTTAGCAAGTGTGTTTAGGCGGGAAAACAAAAGTAGAAACATGTTTGTTATTATATATATGTATATATATTTATCTACTTGTATTTTTCTATGTTTGTTCACATGAATTTATAATGTTTTCCTATATGTTTATTTTTGTGATGTAACGGCACTATTTCTTGGGTTTTCCATCCAAGTGTGAGTATCTCAAAGGTCTTGGGTTCGAATAGAAAAGAGACTAGGAACTCACTTTCCAAGGTTGATAAGTTTATGAATGCGACGCGGATAAAAATCCCAAAATTCTAGGGATAGCCCGTCATCATTAATATTTTGATTTTGCAATTATAAACAATAAAAATATATTGTATTAGAATTAAATAATTATATTTACATCATCTTAAATTTTTATGGGGTCATGTTACTTGTTAGGATTGATTTCAATTTTGTTTAAAAGAAAAATCTAAGTAAAAACTAATATTTACACAACCAATTCTCAAAATATTAATTATTAAGATGTGTACGATCTTTTGAATTTAGTTATTTGAATTTGTCAAGCTCTAGTCGGTTCGGATGTACAACCGAAATCAACAAAACTACACCCTACCATACCAATAATACGTCAAAAAGTCTAATTTCCATCCGTTGTATTTTAAGTAGGCTCAAGAGAAGAAACCCAAGGAGGGTGTCCCAGAGATTCTAATGGAATTCTATACTATGGAATTGTGTGGATTTTAGTGGAATTTGTTGGATGTTATAAAAAACTTAATTAATATTTTTTATGAAACTAGTAGCTAGCATAACATCATAATCATTAAAAATATGAAATGTAAATATTGAAAGAAAGTCATTAGCAAAAAAATAATGAAGTTTCATAAACTTTGCAAAAATATAAGTTAAAATTGTCAAAATGGAATAGTTCAATAGACTACTAGTTTTAAAATATTTATTCAACAAACAACAACAATATTGATGATCAAAATCATATCGATAATTTTAGAACCACATTTTCTAACACAAACAATGTGTCTATCAAGATAAATGAATGAAAATTTTATCAACAATGATTCTCATTAAAGTATTATTTTAACATAGTCTTTCTTATTAATTTATCAATAGAATTAAAAATATTAGCAATTGAAATAAATCGACAAATCAACTCTACTTACTCTACGGTGATTATTCACAAAATTGAGGTAGAACGTGTTGAATTGTTGAGATTATAAGACGATGTATGGGAAGATGTACATGTGAGAAAAATATGCTATTTTTTTCTTTTTATACCATAGCCAAATTTTATTATTATTATTATTATTATTGAAAAATGGAATTTGAATTCCGTGGGGAATGTGAGAATTTATCCTTCATAAATTTAACTTATAATTCCACAATCCACCAAAATCCATTTATAAAAGAATTTAGTGAAATTCCTTGAATGTTTGAGGATCTTTGGATTTTCGTGGAATCCATTAAAATCCAAGTTGATGACATCAAGATTTAATGGATTCTATAAAAATCCAAATTGACACTTTGAATGTTATGAAATTCTAAATTCCATTAAATTCCGTTAAATTAAATTGTTGGGGACACCTCCGTAAATATTAAGTAATTTATTATTTGTAAAAATAAATATATAAATAAATAAAGTGCGGTGCATGTGTTTCTATATATTAACATCTTTAAATAGGAAATCCTATCAAAATAAGTAGCTTATCTAGCATGTGTATTCCATTAATTGTTAGAGACCACGCCCCCCCCAAGAAAAAGGAAATTACTATTTTGCCATTAAACCAGATTATATTTTATACAATACATGCACATTAATATTAATTATATATATACATATAATATGCTATAACATAAAATTAAAAAGACAATCCAAAATTCAACAAAATAGCTTACCCGAAACAAATAATATTCCAACTTATATTAAAAATGGCGGATTTTTATGAATCAGAAGATCAGAAAAAGATAGGAATAAAATAAACCCCAAGAAAGACAAACGCCAATAAGGATCAGCTACAGATTACAAAGCAAGCAACAATCAAAAAGTACTTAAGTAACACACACACATATATATATATATATATTATACAAAGTTTCAATAATAATAAAAATAACAAAAAGAAAAATTCAAAAAGGTTGCATCGACAGTGGTATCCACACCCTCTTTTTTTCCTCACTCTGCTTTCTCAAAGTAAGACATCTTTGGATTCTTTTAACAACAATACACCAACATAATCCCAGACCCATTCTAAATATAATTTGCAAAATGTGCTTTCAAAAAAGTATTTCTTTTTTAAGTTCTCTTTTAGCAATTTTACGAAATTTTGTTTCTATCTCTGAAAATTATTTCCCACTTTAATTTTTTTTTATTTGGAATTGTTTTTGTGTTAGTTAACATAAATTGAAATAAAAATGAAACTTACTTATATTAAATAACATATGTGCAACTGTGTGAGTTCGATTCAGAGGGAGATCAACTATGATTAGATTTGAGGGGATCGATCATACTGTTTTTTTTAATTACGTGTACGTCAGGAGACCCCATTAAAACATTCGTCACCGTGCACATCCCCATTTCAGCTTTACCTTAGTGGCAACAATGATGGGCGCCAAGGCGGAGCTAGGAAATTTTTCGGGGGCGATACTTGAAAAGTGGGGTGGGTAGGATAAGAAACTCATATAAAATATACTTAAAATAATTTTCTTTAAAAATTATATAGTGTAAAAAAAAAATTAAAAAATGGGGTGGGCCGGGGCCCAAATTGCCCCTCCCTCCGCTATTGGTAGTTTATTGCCCCCATCCATAATAAATCGTAAGGCAAGTTGAATTACATATGAAAAAACATACAAAAAAATGAACCCAGAATAAATAATTATAATTGATTTATATACAAAACCATCTACTTTTGTGGGTATATATGTAAATCACGGGTGGACTATCATAGCTTGTAGTTTCAGTTGTAGCATATAAACCCACAGTTAAAACTCTCAACATAATTAAGAAAATCTGCCATTTCTAGTTAGGAGTCATCTTTCTTCCACTTTTCTACCTTTTTTTGGAGAATTGTTTAACGACAGTTGACCTAATTATCTTTTTTTACAAATTCCCCAATATCTAACACTCCAACATCAATAAATCCACAGGCACATACGAAATCTATTATGAAGATTTAGAGTGAGAAAGAAAGGAAATCTTTTGCAAAAAAAAGAATGGGGAATTCATTTGGGTGTTCTGCCTCAGGGGAGAGATTGGTATCAGCTGCAAGAGATGGAGATTTTGTAGAGGCAAAGATGCTTTTGGATTGTAATCCATGCCTTGCAAAGTACTCTACTTTTGGTGGCTTAAACTCTCCTCTTCATTTTGCTGCTGCTAAAGGCCACAATGAGGTAAATTAATCACCCATTTTTAACCTTTAGATTTTTATTTTTATTTTTTTGACAGCCCATCAATCTTTCTTGTTTTTTTTTTTTTTTTTTGGGTTTTTTTATATGTTAATTTCTTGTGTGTGACTGGTTTATTTGTGGGTTTTTGGTTGTGGCCCTGATTTGTGGAAATTTTGGATTTTTCAGATTGTGGCATTGTTGCTGGAGAATGGAGCTGATGTAAATTCAAGAAATTATTGTGGGCAGGTACAAGATGTTTGTATCTTTTGGGAAATAATGTTATATTGTGTTCTGGGACATAATTTGAATTTTTCTACTTTCTTTTCAAGAAATTATGTACAGTGTGAAAATCGTATGTTAATTATTTGCTATTTCGATAGGAATAAACTGAGTTGTGATTTTGATTGTTTAAATGGATAGCTGGATAGTAGTTATTGGGAATTTTTTGTTTGATGAATAGATCATCGCTCGATCTTTGTTAAATCGGAGTCTTTACATATAGTGTAATTGCTTCTGCAGACAGCATTGATGCAAGCATGTCGATATGGGCACTGGGAAGTTGTTCAAACTCTTCTTCTTTTCAGATGCAATGTGAGTTTTTCAAATTAAACAACTTTTTTTCCTTTTCTCTATTTTCTATATTAGGCCGAATTTGGTTACAAAATTTTATAATGTACTTCAGTATTTTATCTTCACATTCGGTAGTGAGTTCATCGCATATTTTATTTCAGTATTTTTGTCTGATTAAATTTTTTGGTACTTATGATACAATTGTTGAATTATCTTTTGAGGACCCGTTTTGGTGCCTTTCAGGTTATTAGAGCAGATTATCTTAGCGGGAGGACTGCGCTTCATTTTGCAGCTGTCAATGGACACGTGCGATGTATGAGATTAGTGGTTGCCGATTTTGTTCCAAGTGCTCCTTATGAATATCTAAATTCTCAAACAATAAATGAAAGAAGTGATGGTTCTAATACTAAAAGGTTTGTGGTTTTTTTGGAATATGTTTTAATTATCTCATTGCTTGTTAGCACTTAACACCATGAAATTGTATTTTAAATAGATTCTCAATAAAATCATTGAACTTTCTTCTTACTTTGTGCTGAGAATATTATTCATATTGAAAAAGCTTTAATAAAATATGGTTATATATCCACCCTCATGATATGACTGAGATTGCAAAATTTTGAGGATTTTTTGCCGGAATTTTGGTTTGATCCGGTTGCTTATTATTGCATTTTCCTTCTTCCACTGCAGTGCTCTCTCCAAATTTGTAAACAAGGCTGCTGATGGTGGTATTACTGCGCTTCATATGGCTGCATTGAACGGATACTTTGACTGTGTGCAGCTCCTACTTGACCTTCATGCTAACGTATCTTCTGTCACATTCCATTACGGAACATCAGTGGATTTGATCGGTAATTTATGTTCTTAATTGTAGATAATATCTCTTCGGAGAAACCTCTTTTATTTATCATTTGAAGCCATCTCGTGTTCTTACTTCTATAGGGGCTGGAAGCACTCCTTTGCATTATGCTGCTTGTGGAGGAAATCTAAAATGCTGCCAGGTGACAATCAATGAAATTGTTTGGCCATGGTTTCCTGGTTCTTTTGACTATCATATTATTTATAAGGGATAATTACAAAAACTACCCCTGCGGTAAATAGCCTAACTACAAAAAATATAGTTATCTGTCAAATTTACAAACACTCACTTATGGTGTTACAAACATACCATTGAGATTTGTATTTGCTTAACAAATACCCCATCCGACGGTGCGATTTGTAAAATAGAAACATATATTAGGGTATTTGGACTTTTAAAAGATAACATTTTTTTAGGCTAAACCTTAGGGGTAGTTTTTGTAATTATCCCTGTTATTTATAATAGTGACACTTTTTGCTTCTGCAGATCCTTCTCACTAGAGGTGCTAGTCGTTTATCGTTAAACTGCAATGGGTAAAGCTCTGCTAATATATTTTTCTTAACTTTGATTATGTATCTGTCCATGTGCAACACCTGATGAACATGGGTGCTGTTTCAGATGGCTTCCTCTTGATGTTGCGAGGATGTGGGGCCGTCATTGGCTTGAGCCCTGTTGGAGCCAAATTATGATTTTCCAACACCAACTTTTCCACCTTCTAATTATTTATCATTGCGCTCATGAGCATGCTAAATATAGCAAGGTAAAGATGCGATAATTTTTGCTGTAGCTAAACCACCTCACTATGTTACAATTTTTAACGTGCTGATAATAATATTAAGTTCAGTTGAATATGAATGAACAATGTAATTGTGGAATTATTTTTGTTTGTTTACGTATTTTAAGTAGTTATATACTTTTCCCTGCAATCAAGTATTAATCATCAACATTGAAAAATCTGCATGCTTGCTGCAGAGACTATGGTTTGCAGTCCTCGACTAGTGCTTCTGATGATGCCGACATTTGTGCTGTTTGCTTGGAGAGAGCATGTACTGTAGCTGCTGAAGGTAATTTGAATATTACTTTTCCATGACCTGGGACTCTGAAAAGTTCCAATTTACTCGATTTTATTTCAAGCTTTAGTCCACCTTTATACAATACCAATGCAGAAACCTTCTTGATGATCCAAACATTCATGCATAGATATTTGTGTCTTTTGATGTGACTACAGAGTTATGGGAGTGTTTGCTAAAACTACTACTTTTAGAAGAAGTAAAACCAGTTGAGAATCAAAAGTTGGTAGTATTTGCAAATAGAGTCAGAAGTTGAGAGTGTTCGGTGAAAAAGTTGTAAAATTGCTTATTTCTTTTGTAAAAGTCAAACTAAAGGCAAAATCAGAAATCTAAGAGCGCGATTGATATCCTTTCATTTTGAAAATTTTCTTTCTGGTAGAGAATAGTGATGAATTTTTTTTTTGAAAAAAGAAGAATGAATTTTGATAGTGTGATTGGATATGAGATGAAAATATAATAATCAAAGTTGCTTTGATATATAGAAATAGTAAAATAATGATTGGATATGATTGGTAGTTAGAAATATGTGAGTGGATGAACAGTAGAATTTGTAGAAAAGTGTCATAATGATTGGTGATTTGATAATTTTCTTGAAAAAATGAGTAGAAGTGATTGTTGGAGAAAAAAATAGTGTCTTTTTGAAAAATTCATAAGCAACCGCATTTTTGGGGGAAATTTTTTCTTCAGCGGAACAGAAATAGAAACTTCTCATAAGCAATCACAACCTAAAACACCCATATCCTTGCTTTTATGTTAATGAAGCACAAGCAGAAACAGAAGTTAACACTTGCAAACAATAAAAAGTGATTTTTTCAGCCAAAAGCAAATAATCACATTTTTTAGTGATTGTAGACACTTCCTATGTGTTGTCCATGTTTACATAACACCAGAAAATACTAAAATCTTGATTTTCTGCATTATCAGACTCAAATTTTTATGTTGATGTCAACTTTCAGGGTGTGCACATGAACTTTGTGTAAGATGCGCTCTGTACCTTTGCTCGACCAGCAACGTTCCTTCAGAATCATCAATCCCACCTGGTTCCATCCCTTGTCCTCTCTGCCGACACGGCATTGTGTCTTTGTCAAATTGCCTGGCTCGTCGGCAAAGGAAATCAAATTACCTTTATCACTTAGTTTATGTACACCTTGCATGCTTCACACCAGAGAACAAGATGTATCTGAAACTGTTGGTTCACCAGAAAATACGAGAAAGAAACGTGTGGATTCTGTTTCGTCGGATATCTTTTGCCCAGTCACTTGTAGCCCGTTTCCCTCCGTTGCTATCCCTTTGTGCACGTGCAATGAAGGGCCTTGTCCTAATTTTGATTCCCGAGAAAGTGGTCCTCTAGAAGATTCTCCTGATCGTTCGCAGTCAGTGTCGAACGAGCAGGAAAAAATGGAAGGAATGAGATTGGAGAAAAAAAACGACATGTTCGAGTATGTTTTGGGGTAGAAGAAGCTGTAGTAGGGAGAATCAGTGCAACGCTGAAATTAATGCTTGAGTGAATTTAGTGAGAGGGTTAAAATTGTTACTTTTTCTGTTCAGAAAATATTCATTCAAGATAGCTGAAATTTTAGGTGTATCTGAGTGTTTCAGAAGTGGACAACATTTTTTTTTTTTCTGTTGATAACGGGGAACTTGCATCCACTACCTGC
Source organism: Rehmannia glutinosa (assembly GCA_016081115.2). Classification (NCBI taxonomy): domain Eukaryota; kingdom Viridiplantae; phylum Streptophyta; class Magnoliopsida; order Lamiales; family Orobanchaceae; genus Rehmannia; species Rehmannia glutinosa. Next base: position 293,998 of record JABTTQ020001105.1, read on the forward strand.
TCAATCAACTATGTTTTTCTTTTTTTTTTTTAAAGCAAAATAACACCCCGGGGTGGGGATTGAGGCGTGATCCCCACCGTATATCAAATAAACAAAATGTCATACAATGTCATGCCCGTCAAGGCGAGAAAATCAAAGAACAAATAACCTATCACTAAGATATCTAGAAAAGACTATCATAATGAGAATCTAAAAATACAAAGAGACCCAATGATCTATGAAAATCGAAGCTCGGGTATCCCAACCTGGTCCATCCGAATGAGCGCTAGGAGGTGGTGAGAGGCCGTGCCCTCATCAACAAAGTGATCGCAAGGGCAAAGACTCCCAACTCCGCTAGGTGATCTCTTTGGTCGATTCCCCTCTCTCGTGTATGTGGGAAATCGAGTATCAAGGTCCTCGGCATGTTCCGAATGCGAATCGGGGTATCTTGAACTCCGCCAAGAGCAAGGCCACGAAGTGATCGTGGTGACCACCGCCGCCGCCCAACTCGATCCAAATCAAGTGAGAACCGTCGGGCATGCCGCAATCCCATCTCAAGCGCTAGTAGCTCGGCATGAAAGCTAGACACCGCCTGGAAGGAACGCGTGAAACGCCAACATAAGTCTGCCCAAATGATCCCGTATCAAACCCCCTCCGCCAAAGAATCAATGCCTCGGATCAAACGAACCATCCGTGTTCGCCTTGACAACTTTTTTTTTTCCTTTTTGATTACGGGAATTTGCAGCCACTGCCTTTGTGTCCGCAGACCTGGATAAATCTTCGGGTTTGACGCAATAGCCCGTCAGCTAGGTAAGCTGCACTATCGCACTAGATTGGTGGCATTTTTCGCTGACGAAAATTAATTGGTTTTTATGACTGTAAATATATTGTTCCCCTAATATTTAACTATCTTGAATGAGTGAATTAGGGATTGTCTTGGTAGACTGCTGCAGCCTTTATGTATAGTTTTAAGATTGACCAAAGATTGAGAACTCAGAAGCCAAGAGAGAATTTAGTTATATAACTGATTAGTGTTTTTGATAATTAGAAGCAATACTTGATTAAAGGTAAATAAACAGTAATAACAATTATCATTATTGTGACACATAATATCAGGGATCACGAGACAATCCCATTACAGAAGCAGCACATCAATCCAACAAACCACAGAACTGTACAATACAATACAGTGAACAACAGACTAATAAAAAATTAATCCAAGACAAAACCCACATAAGGACATTTATTTTTGCTTCTTATTCAGTTCTTTTTTGGATAATTGCAAATAATATCTTTGAGGTTTAGTCATATTAAAAAAGCCCCAATTATCTTTGAATTGCAAATACCCCTTTGATATTTGTTTCTATTTTGCAAGTTGCACCCTCAAGAAAGGGTATTTGTCATTTTGAAAGATAACTGAGTTTTTCTGTAGTTAGACTAAACTTCAGAGGTAGTTTTTGAAATTATCCGGGTTTTTTTCATCTTCTCCTGCAGGCAGTCTCTCTTTGTGCATTGAAGTAGACAGCAGCCACAGGCAATCCTAAGCCATTCTCTTCTGCAAAATTCCTAGTATTGAAATAATCCCTTGAAGGTGGTGGCCTCACACTATGCCTTGCTCTCTGCTTGAACAAAACGAACACATATCGATGAATGCCAATCACTGGTTTCGGAGTCTCGTAGCTCACAATCTCTCTCCCTGGTTCAGGTAAATATGTGTGTGTGAGAACACCGAAAAATGACATTATATTATCCCCTAAATTGTGCATTGTTATTAATAGCAACTTGTAGCCTATTTTATAGTTAGATGCATTGCTAGAAATATATGTTTGAATAATTCATGATTTGCTAGTTGAGTTTAAGAAACTTACCAAAAGATGCATCAGTGGTACCTGGAATGTCTGTAACAATCCTGAAAATCAAAATCCAATCACAAAACATATTAATCACATAAACAGAGATACATGGACTTATAAACAAAAGATGTATTAGAGTTAATTACAAAAACACCCTTGAGGTTCAGTCTAGTTACAAAAAAGAAACAATCTTTCAAACATATAAGTAACATTCTTGTTAGATTGTTAAGTTGATAATACAAACCAGTGGAGATGTTCCCTCAAGTATGGATCACTAGGGCCTGGGACATCAGGATCAGTCATCACCTTCAAAACAAACATGCAAACATTAAATCATTAAATGTGATAATCACACACACAAAAACACACACTGGTTAATGCTGCAATATATACAATGGGACTTACAAGAGTATAAGCAGCCCTCAAGTCATCTCCACCTATATCGACTCGTGGTTTGGCCATAATAACAGAAGGCATGAGCTCATGCCCATTAGAAACCTGCTTGTTACTATTGTATGCGTTACGATCAATCTGACACAAGGTATGAAATTATCGACGACTTCTCCTATAACTCTGCCTACGGAAAGTGGCTCGGTGCCCTCGACATTAGGACAGATTAACTCTGTAAGAGAATGTAGGAATTGATACTATGACAGGGAAGATGAGTTTTTGTCCTGTTTTGTGTGTGAGATTGATTGGAAGAGTTATCAGGGCTTTTTATAGAGTGATGAACAGAGAAAGGGACATGGAGGGCATGCATTATAGGTTTAAATGATTCTTGAGAATCTGTGCATGCAATAGAAAGTTGTCTACATTCTGAAGAAATTGTGTTTGAAACAACTTTGTAACTTAGCTGTCTCCTTATGGAAAGCGAAGGCTGTGATTGCTTGTGAATCATTTTGTAAAATTTTCATTTAATTGAGAGTTATTCTCTTTTCTTTTTTATTCACACATACAAGTGTAAATTTTCACAAAAACACTATTCATTCATTCTCATTTATCTATCAACAATTACATCCAATTATAGTTTTTTTTAAAGATGAAACTTCAGCAATAAACTCATTGCCCTAGTGGTAAGTAGGAGGCCCAAGATCCTTGTGCTCTTGGGTTCAAGTCCCCCAGGGTAACTTTTTCTGGTTAACCAATCAACATAGTGGTATTGCTTCCAGCGGCAGGGTGGAGATCTGAATCCCCTCTGGAAACCAACTTTTGGGGGGAGAATAGAAAGGGGGCAGGGTGGGTCAGTGTGACATTGGGCCCCTTGTACACAAAGTGTGACTGACGTTGTTGGGAAGCTTGAAGCTAGTTGACATCCCACAATTTACATTCATTTAGTACCTTAGGGACAAGGGTTTCGGGAGCCCAGGATTAATCCGGTGAAGTGTGGAACTTGAGACTTAAAAAAACATCATATTAATTGTCATCATTATATTATCGTTCATAAATATATTATTAACTGATCTCTCGTATTTTTCTAATCATCAATCACATTCAATCACTATTTTTCATCATTACATTTTTATCTCATATCTAATCACATTATCAAAAAAAATTCTTATTATTCTCTCCAAAAATAAAAATGAATTGAAAGAAATGCCAGACAAAACACCTAATTAAACTTTTGCTGACCTTCCTATCAGAGTTGCTAGTTTGCCATTTCCATGCATTTCTATTATAATATACATAATATTGTCTTTGGATTATTGGCTGGATGAGAATTTAGAATATAACCTTTCCCACTTTAATATAATATCTTGAGCAAATGGGAATTAAACTTTTGAGGTGCTTCTCTATATACAATACACATGAGAAGGAGAAAACTATCTTATCATCAAAGTGTTAGAGACGTGTATTAATTCAATTAAAGGGGGATTAGAGAATGTGTTATCCTTTTAAGGATGCTTACCCAAAATGGTATGACCATGCATTTTGTGGAAATTCTTTGATTCATAATTTTCATTAGTAGACCATGTTTGTTATATCAATCACATAGCTTCCTCTTATGAAGCATATTAATTATGTTATGCTATTCTTAAAGTAAGTTGATGTGACATGAAGCCCTTTGAGTAACTTTTCCATATTTGTCTCTTTAGAAAAACCTATCTTCTCTTTGAACGAAGAAACTAGTACTATGGACACCTTCTAGAGTACTACATAGAATCTCATGTTCCTTTCATTGATTCGTCTCCAACAATGATAGATAGATGTCGCGTGTATAAAATAATAATAATGATATTCAAACCCTCCACTAGTTTGAATTAGAGTTGGCAATAGATCGAGCCGGACTCGAGCTGCAAAAATTTGGCCCGGGTCAGGCCGGTCCGATTTTGGTCATGTCGCAAGAATGATCGCCTGATCCAACCCATACACTTTATTTGGGCGGCCCAAAAAATCGGGCAATATAGCCCCATTGGGCCAAAAAAGGCCCGACTTTTTTCGGGCCTAAGAAATACGGCCCTTGACCATCCAAACCTCGGGTTTCTTTGGGGGCTCGTGGCGGACTTTTTTTACCACCTCTAGTTTGAATATCGCCACAAAGCTAAAGCGCAACCCTCCATTTGTACAAAACACGGCCCAGCCATCCAAACCTCGGGTTGATCGAGCCCACCCGCGGGCCGGGCTTGATTTTGCCACATCTAGTTTGAATATCGCCACGAAGCTAAACTTCAACCCTCCATTTGTACAATACAACCAAAGCTTCTAGTGTTATTCACATTCAGGATTAACAAGTGATTCTCCTTGAAAGAAGCTGTTTCCTCAGTACAACTAGCCAAGTGTCCTTTGGAGAATAGGAATATGCATATATTAAAAAATGTCAATCCAAATGTTAGAAAGTTGTATGAGAATCTATAGTGACCGACACTCTTAAAAGCCCTTGTGTTCTTCACCAATAGTTTGATCAGAAATTGAGGGTGACCCTCTATTTTATAAGTTCCTTTATCAGTTAAATGTCACGTGTAAAAGATAAAAGATGATAATTATTATACACAAGATATTAACACTGGATTGAAATTAACACCATAAACAGCAGAAAATCCGAGTTGTATACAAGGGCGGATCTAGGGGTCATCCCAGGCCCCGCCCTCCCCTCCCCTCCCCAATTTTTTTCCTATTTTTTAATAAGGTAAAAAAGATAATAAAAAAGTTGTATGTTTTAAGGGTAAAATATATTTGGGCTAGGAATTTTTTTTTTTTTGAGTTAGGGTACTTGGCTCATTGGCTACACGCCACGGGGCATGTATATATCTATATGGTAAATTGGATATAACCACAAGTTTTGAAACAACTAAAATAATTTATGTTGTAATTATTTTATATAATATGGCTTGGTTTTGTATATTTACTAATTGGAAAGCATCCATACGACGCACATATGCAACATAAACATCCTCAATTGGTCCAAAACTGCATTTTATATTATCATGCAACTTACTCGTAATGGAATCACAAAAGTGCAAATTGTTTATTAGAATTCAAATGTAATATAACAAGGAAATAAAAAAAAAAATACATACTTTAAGATAAGAAAAATAATGGTCGATCGAAGAAACAAGTGGGGGAATCAGCGTCCTGTAAATTGACACGTCCAAAGTGAAAATAATATGCATGCCATTTCCGACATTCTGTCATTACTCGTTCTCATATTCCTAAATTCCACCTCTATTATTCTTCCTTATGGCCAGGCGACACGTTGCGTGCCCATATTTGATAATGAAAGTGAAAAAAATACATTTTGGTCCCATGTCTATTGGGTGATGACAATTTGGTCATATACCGACCGATTCATTTTGGCAAAACACCCCGTCTTGTTAGGGTATCGCAAGGATCGTTATTAAAACTAAATGGATGAATTTGAGAGAAAAAAATCAATTCTATTTCACACAAGAATAGATTTACATGGAGATTTACAAACTCACAAAAACTCTCAAAACTTCACTCAATCTCTCAAGGATTGATTTTTGATCACTCTCAAAGATCTCTCTATGATATTCCACTTACAAGGGATGATTACAATCAAGAATGAAGACCTATTTATAGATGGATGTGGGAGGGGTAGGTGGTTGAAGCTTCAACAATGGTGAGCTTGTTGGGAAGCTTCATACTTTCCTTGTCAAACTTGATCACCAACTCTTCAAAGATTGATGGCTTTAGATGGAGGATGTGGTCGAAAACCTAAATTGAATTCTTCAATTCTCCTCCACCATATCCAGGAATCAAAGATCCTGCTATGTCTCGCATAACTCAAGCTTTTCTCGTGTAACCACCTTCGTCAACATGTCCGATGGATTCTCCTTTGTGTGGATTTTAACGAGTTTCAATTGTTGTCGTTCTATCGTCTCGCGTATCCAATGATATCGAATGTCAATATGTTTTGTACGGGGAATGATACATGGAGTTCTTGCTCAAGTCCGAGCACTCGATCTGTCACAATGCACCTTGTAATCTTTTTGCTTTATTCCAAGTTCTTGGAGATAACGCTTTAGCCACAACATTTCTTTACCAGGCTTTGGCGGCAAAGAATATACTAACTACATTTGTGGATAAAACAACACACTTCTGCGATCTTGACCAGGGGGTGGGCACGGGTCGGGTATTTTCGGGTTCGGGTAGTTCGGGTCTGGTGCCGATTAATCGGAGTAGCATATTTTGCTACTCCGATACCTACCCGACAAAATCGGTACCAGTATTTGGTACCAAATTTTTCTGGATACCCGACAATCGGGTTTCGGTTTTTCTCTCTGTTTCTATTTTTCAAAGTTGAGCCTTCATTTTCACCGCCAAAGAATATATATGTATTGATTTGTCTTTGAAGGTTGAATGACCTAGAAAAACAACAAAACCCTTCAAACTAATACTCACGAATCCATACAATATCATCAACTTCTAGAATAAAATTTACAAACACATATTGTACACAATTCTACCGCAAATCTTCAACAATCGACTATAGGCATAGCTTGAAAAGCTTGAAAAGAAACCCACAAGAAAAGAGAAAAAGTTGCGGAGAGAAAAGAAAAAAATAAATAAACTAAGAGAAAGTGAGGGAATGTTTTTAAATGTTGAAAATAAAACTTTGAATCCACTAGTGAAAGCATAAAGTAGAAGTCCCCACCTCGTAATATTTTCATGCAGACTGCTTTCCCCCTACATACCGATTTTCTGCTTCAAAAAATCGGGCACCGTCGGGTTTTCGGGTAGATGTTCCACTACCGAAACCCGGCCGAATAATACTATTCGGGTATCGGGTTACCCCAAACCCGATCTTTTCAGCAATTACCCGTCATGGTCGGGTAATACCCGATCGGTCGGGTCGGGGCCCAAAACCCGAACCCGGATGCCCACCCTAGTCTTTGGCGCCATGAAACAGACTCCTGCGAAAGTGTAGAGAAATCCTGAAGTTGATTTTCTCTTGTCAAGATCTCCGCCATATCTCCGCATCTCAGTATAGCCCTCCAAGACGGATCGGCTCCCCGTAACAAAGACATATTTTCGACGTACCCTTCAAGTACACGAGAATCCATTTCACGCCTCCCAATGCTCTCTTTCAGGGTTAGAGAGAAAACGACTCACTGTTCATTGCGTGAGCAATATCCGGTCTTGTACACACCATTGCATACATCGGACTTCCAACTCTTTGAAGAATATGGCACCGATGACATTTCCCGATCTCTTCCTTGGATGAGGGACATGCACTCTTGCTCAACTTGAAATGTTTAGCTAGTGGAATCTTGATTGGTTTAGCGTTGTTCATATTGAACCTCTTGAGCACTCGTTCAATATACTTCTCCGAGATAGCCATAACCTCCGGTTCTTTTCTCTGTCTCGAACTATCTGCATTCCCAAAATCTGTTGAGCCGGTCTAAGTCTTTCATGTCAAAAGACTTGACAGATTCTTTCTTGGTGACTAATCTTCGTTGCATCTTTTCCCACGATCGAATATCGCTTCTACGTATAGTAGAAGAGCAACGAAATTTCCATCTGCAAATTTATGAATGTAAACACATTAAATCCGCATTAGTCTTCTTGTAGCCTTGACTCACCATACACGAGTCAAATTTTTGTGTACCTTTGCGCTTTGGTGCTGCTTGGACCATACAAGCTCTTCTTGAGCTTGCAAACGAGATTATCACTGAAATCTCAAAACCTTCCGCCGCTCCATGTAGATCTCTTCTTTTAGATCTCCGTGAAGAAATGTTGTCTTCACATCCATCATTTCAAGCTCAAGTTCATACTTGCTACTAAACCAAGAATAACTCTAATTGATGTCATCTTGACTCTTTGGTGAAAAAATCTCATCAAAGTCGATTCCCTTTTTGCTGGAATCCTTGACTACCAATCGAGCTTTGTGTTTCACCACTTTTCCATTGCCATCTTTCTTGACTTGAACACCCATTTGTTTCTTAGTGCCTTCTTCCCTTTCGGAAGTTCTACGATCTCATAAGTGGAATTCTTCCGCAGAGATTCCATTTCATCTTGCATTGCTTGCGGACCATTTTTCTTTGTCCTTATGAGATACTACTGAAACTCTCGGTTCTCCATCTTGATGAAGCGAGAAGGTAATCGGATTCGAATATCTTCTAGATGGAATCCGTCCTCGCTCGGACCTACGAAACCGGAACAATGCGAGGAGATCCACCACCATCTGGCTTTACGATGGTATAAGAACATTTGGTAGAGCGGGTTGTGGCTCCCCGCTCAACACCTTCTTCTACCTCTTCTTCATTCTCGCTTCTCGGTATATCTTCGGCACTACGTCACCGTCTCTCATGAACGGTTGGTGCTACATCCGATATTTGAGCACCAATATTTGACTTCCGAGACATTGTGGGCTTTTCAATGTCTTCCGTTGTCTTACTTTCATGGAACACTACGCCCCTACTTCTCATCACCTTTTCTTCTTTGGATCCCATAACTTTGTATCAAACTCTTCATCTCCATAGCCAATGAAAATGCATGGAGTGGTCCTTGCATCAAGCTTCATCGAGCTCTTTGGATACATGTGCATATGCTAAACATCCAAATACTCTCAAGTGGGAGTATGATGGATCCTTCCTGCACCACGCAGTTTATCGGAACTTCAAAATTCGGTGTGCGATGGTGATCTGTTGATCGGGTAGCAAGCAACTCGATCGCTTCTCCCGAGAATGGCTTTGGCGGCTTAGCCATCATCGAGGCATGCTCGAACACGTTCCATGATTGTCCGGTTCATTCTTTTCGCCGACACATTAGTTATGTTGAGGGTGCGTGGGGTCGTCTTCTCATGTCGAATGCCATATGTTTTGCAATAGGCATCGAACGCTTTAGAAGTGTATTCGCCTCCATTATCGATCGAAGACACTTCGACTTGTTTCCCATTTCACGTTCTACCATGACATGAAACAATTTGAAATATTCAAACACACGATCTTTTGTCTTTGGAAATACACCCACAACTTTCGAGAAGCATCGTCAATAAATGTCGAGAAAGTATTTGTTACCGCTAGTGATTCAACCTCCAGGGGGACCGCAAACATCGAGTGCACCAAACCGAGCAACTCCGATCTTCTCGTTAAAGAGGAACTAAATGAGACTCTTTGTTGCTTACCAAATAGACAATGATTGCAAGGATCCGGTGCGCCTTCCTTGTCAACATTGATAAGCTCCTTCTTTATCGGGGTAGACAACCCTTTCTCACTCATGTGATGAGTCTCTGGTGCCACAAATTTTGAGAAGCCTCTTTCTCAAAGCAATGTTGAGGCTATCTCGCACATATTTTCACATGAGTCTTGTACAACGTGCCACAAATGTGTCCTCGAGCAACTATCATAGTGCCTCTTGACAACTTCCACGTGCCTTTGGTGAAATGATTATCATAGCCCTGTTTGTCGGGCAATCCCGAAAGTAGATTCACCAAGATCGGGCACATGTCGACATCCTTCAAAGTGATTGTACTCCCGACATTTGTCTTTATCGTATATCACCAATTCCGACAATTCCGAGGAATCGAATTTCCCATCTTCACGCTTCCAAAGTCACCAAACTTTGTAGTTGTGAAGTAGTCCTTGTGAGGAGTTACGTGGTAAAGACTGCAGATCTACCACCCATTCTCGTATCTTCTCTTGAGATATGAAGGCATGCCTCATCATGGGTTGAACAAAGCGCTACATCTCCGGGAATGATAGCTAGCGTTTCTCCACCCTTATTCTTTGGTGGGAACTGCTCGACCTTGCTCTCTAGCCATTTATAGCGATTCTTCTTCATATGACCCTCTATTCCACGGTGATGACATTTATATGTTGGTTTTTACGCCATCAGTGGATCTTCCCTACTTTTGCCTCTCCCTTTGCCTCTACTACTTCGTTGTTGCTTCCCGTGCTGTCTCCCTCGATTTTCCGTCACAAGGGCATGGGTCTGATCTGTGCCCATGTCTTTTCTTCTGGCCTCCTCATTGAATAGGGCATCCTTAACCATAGACATGGTAAGTTTGCTTTCTGGGGCCGAATTACTGAGAGAAACAACTAGTGTTTCCACCTATCGGGAAGTGGCGAGAAGTAGGAGAGCCTGCAGTTCATCTCCAAGTGGCATCCCTACAGAAGATAATTGGTTTACCAAAGCGGAACTCACTAGTATCTTCAGGCAACTGAAGTTCCATTTTTCAGCTTCATGTTGACTAAGCGCCTCATCAACAGGGCCTTATTCCGAGCGGTCTTGGCCTGGTACATGTCCTCCAACTTCTGCCAGAGGGCATATGCGTCTGTCTCCTGTGCGACATGGTGAAAGACACTATGGTCAATCCGTTGTCGGATCGACCAATAGATTTTTTATTCGACTTCTTCCACTGTTGACTTGGAAGATCGGGATTAACACCCTTTAGCTCTATGGGGTCGAACAAATCTTCTGATTGAGTAGATCTTCCATCAGGGGTTTCCATAACGTGTAAGTGGTAGCATTGAGCATAATCATAGCTCCGGAAGATGATGTTGACTCATCCGTCGCCATTTTCACCTTCCAACAATTAGTTCACAAAGATAGAGTTTGAATCTCACGAAATGGAGTATACCGTCGCGTCCGGAATGGTCAAAAATGGTGGAATAGACACTCTAGGGTTAAAATTTCAATTTCTGAAAAATTTGGGATTGATCTGCAATTTTCTGAAAATATAGGGACCAAACTGAAATATCAAGAAGTTCAGAGGCCAATCTGTAATTTCTGAAAGTTCAGGGGACCGTAATGAAATTTCAGAAAATCTGGGGATCAAAATGAAATTTCCAGAAAGTCTAGGGGTCAAAAATAAAAATATAAAAATCAGGGACTGATTTGTAATTAAAAGGAATTTTGCATGCAGATGTTACTGTTCATTGTCTTCCTCAGAATTCCGGCAGCTCGTGCGGCCGTCCGACGTCCGTTTTTCGATCCGAAAACACGTGCATTTAACTCAGATCGGACGAGAGGAATCCAATGGAATACTGAAAATTGAGTTTTAACAATCTTTGAAAAACTCGAAATTTCAGACCTCTGCAAATTCCGACGAGCACTCCGACGAGGCTACGATACCACTTGTTAGGTATTGCAGGATCATTATGAAACTAAATGGATGAATTTGAGAGAAAAATACCAATTCTATTTCACACAAGAATAGATTTACATGGAGATTTACAAACTCACAAAAACTCTCAAAACTTCACTCAATCTCTCAAGGATTGATTTTTGATCACTCTCAAGGATCTCTCTATGATATTCCACTTACAAGGGATGATTACAATGAAGAATGAAGCACCTATTTATAGATGGATGTGGGAGGGGTAGGTGGTTGAAGCTTCAACAATGGTGAGCTTGTTGGGAAGCTTCATACTTTCCTTGTCAAACTTGATCACCAACTCTTCAAAGATGGATGGCACAGATGGAGGATGTGGTGGAAACCTAAATTGAATTCTTCACGTCTTTCCTAAAATGTGGGCTTTCAGTGCCAAATTCGTCGGAATTGAGGTTTTCAATCGAGAGATCTACATGTGATTCGGTGTTCACTGAATTGAATCTTGAATTCGTCTTTCTCGAATTGAATTAATTAAATGGATATTTTAAAACCCTAATTCAAATTTCAACCCTAGTTCGATTAAATTCGAATCAAATTTGGGTTGATCAAAAAATCTAAACTTTTTTATTTACAAATATTTTTTTGTAATTATATAAACTAATAAAAGTATAAGCAAGTTATGAAAATTACAAAAGTAATGTTACTTTAAAAATACTATATATACAAACTGAAAATAACCATTAAAGACTTTTAAGGCTAAAATCTACATATATGATCGAATAGTTTAAATACATCATATATAAGAAATTACAAAACTTAAACAACAATCCTTGAAACTTTGGAATGAGGCTGAAATGTAGAACTTGTCATCACCAATGTTATATAATAGCAATAATCGTTTATGATAATTTTTCTTTCAGAAACAATTATATTATAACATCCATGTATGTGAAACTAAATTTTCTTTATGTCGACTTATCATATTATTTTTAATTGTGTATAAATTTTATATTTATATATTTTTATAATGTTAAAATTATATAATATAAAATTATATTAATAATTTGAATTATAATCGAGTTCGAGTTTGTACATGAATTCAAATTGAAATATGAATATGAATGGATATTCAAATCGAGTTTGTAGATTTCAGCAGAAAACCAATTGTGACAGATTTGGTACTGAATGTCTACATTTTAGGAAATATGGGGTGATTTTTGGTAAAATGAGTCCATATAGGACCGAATTGCCATCACCCAAAAGTTATGGGACAAAAACTGCAATTTTCCCATAATGAAATCCCACTTAAAATTGATATATTTTTCTTATTACGAGCTGTATTGATTTTTATTATGTTATAAAAATAACAAAAACAACTAATTTAACAAAAATTGTTAAGCGCGTATAATATAAATCGAGACAATTACCTCGATACAATAGTGAGCTAGTATAAAAATGACTTGTAATAAAATTAAATCATGGTTGAGCTCCAATGGACAACATGAATATATATCAAAACCTTATTTAAGAATTGATTTCTTCTTTGTAAAAAAGTTAAAATAGTGGTTATTTTGGCTAATTAGTGCTCATTTTTTATTTTCCACGTGATTTAACTAATTTGGAAAATTTTCATCATAAACAAAGGTTATGATGAATAAGTGAGGCAGGTAAGTAGTAGTTGTCAAGTAATTAACCGAAAAGCAAACAAATAAATGGTTAATAAATAACTAGTCATGGAGATATTGGTGCTAGCTAGCCTTAGGTAGGTGTGAATTATTAAGATTTTCAAACCATCCAAATTAATGAAGTACCGGTGACCATGTGCATCTGTTAATTACTTAGAAAAAAGAAAAAACTTACAAAATGGTAGTAATTAATACTCTTTATTCTATGATAGCAATAGTAATATAGTGCCAATTTACTTATAGTGAATTCAAAAATATTTAACTACTACCAATACTTTTACCACGAGTTTATAGCTCAAGTAATATCAATCATCCTTAACAAAAGTGTTAATCGGGGGTTCGAATCTAAGTCTTTCGGTTTCTTTTTGAAATTTATTTTCTCCTCCAACCATTATTCCCAACTCATTAAAAAAAAATTGCTACCAATAATTAGTAAATCAACAAATCCAAAACCTCTAAAAGCTTGGGACTTAAAAAAGACCTCTTACCTTTGTGTATATAAAGAGGGCCTAAACAGCCAATTGATCTATCAAACTAAATTATCTTCCTTCTCCATCTCTAAGTAAAAGACAAATGGCGTTTCACCCAAAAAAAAAAAAAAAAGGTAAAAAACAAATAGCAAAATAATAAACCAAAAAGAATTAAAGGAAAAAAATGATCTCCTAATGGACTCGGCCCAATTAACTGGCAATCATATCCAATATATAAATCTAAGGCCCAAGAACAAATCTGAAATAAAATGTCAGTTTCCAATACTAGAATTCTATCATTATTAATCAGACTCTCAATAGAAATCAGGATAGAGATAACAAAATATGAAAGAGATTTTTGCAATTGAAGGGATGCTAATCCCACCCCTAAATCCCTAATCCCAATTCCAATTCCAATCCCAATCTCAATCCCAATCCCCATTTAACAGCTCATCACTCTCAGTAGTTACATACACATAATTGCTTCATTAAATGCATAATAAATATGGTCAAATCACAATCTTTTTTACAGTTTCTCCAATTGGTGTTGCTTTCAGAGTATCTCCTATACTTTACCACTTCTGCTTTTTGCAAAATCTAGGCGTGCACGTTTTATTGAGTTTTCAGTCTTTTTATTTATATAAATATAAATAAAATCCAAATTAAAAAAACCACTTTATTTATTTAATGCTATTTTTGTAACTTCAAGTAAAGGTAGGTTACCTCATAATTATTTCCTGGAATACGAAACAGTTCCTTCCATTTAATTTACTGTTTGTGGGGTGTCAGCTCTAAAATTAATATGGAGTAGTTTTTTTCTTTGTTTTTTGATATTTTTAATCAATTACCGTCTTAGGCCATGATAAGTGAATTTGAAAAGAACTCATTTTTGAAAAAGTAAATTAAAGAAAAAGGAGATTCAAATCAACGTAAAAAACTCTTATAACAGCCAAATGATTCAAAGATATAAAACAAATCACACTTTAGAGTATATATTTGCAATTATTTGTATAATTGAGCTAGTTCGGCTTTTGCGAACAACACATTTTTCATATTTTATATTATGTTGATCTATTTTAAAAAATCTCTGTTGAGATTTGTACATTTAGTGTCTTGTACTAACACATTATACGTCTAATACTGGAATATTTAGGTTAAAAACCTTTAAAATTGTAATATTTGTTGTTTAATTTAATGTTCAGCTTTAATTGGAAAATAAAAAGTTAACATGATTTTTATTTTATTTTATTTTATTTTTTTGCGAGGACTCCAAGTTGAAGTCCAATCAATTCTCAACTAAGTTAGAATTTTATTTTCACTACTTGCTATTATAATTTGACAATTTTGTATGGGCAATGTAATGCTGAAAACAAGAATCAGGGAGAAAAAAAATATTAAATTTGATGCACATGGAATAGAATGTGATGGCAAGTATTGTTATATGATAATGATTATGAGCATGTTAGATGCTTAACAAATGTTGGGAATGAAGAGAGAACAGAACAATTTTATTTTAATAGTTTTTCCCTTCAATTGTTTATAAAAATTATAGTTTTACTTATTTGGTCTATCTGAAACTGATTTTGTTGGAGTCTTTTGGTCAAACTAATGATTTGTCAAAGTACTAAGTTCTGACTTCTGAGTTATGGAAATTATTTTATAGACTTTACAATAAACATAGTATAATATTGTAATAGAAATTTACAAATGCTTTATTCATTATTAAAGGGAGGACTTATCAGCAAAAACAAATACCAAGTAAAATCTAGGCATTATAAATCAAAAAATGGAGAAAATCTTCTCAATTAAATACTAAATGTAAAATATTTAGTAAGATCCATTCCGCCAATTTTCATATAATTGCCCCACAAAAATTTTCAAAATTGAATATTGAATTATTGATACATCAAAACTGAATAACAAATGAAGAAAACAACATTGAAAATGAAAATACGACACATAAACATGAGACAAGGACTAAACATAAGTGAGACAACATAAAAAAGAAAAGCTAATCAAAGTATAGTATTTTGAACCAAAAAACATAAGTCTAAAAGGGCTAATCACATTCACAAGCCATAATTCCCTATTTGGTAACTGAAAAGCAATTGATGCACTTAGTACTAAGAGTTCTGAAGTATTTGTTTGTTTCCTGTTCACAGACAGCTGAAATCTGGGGCTCTTTTCAGGCCCACCAAATGCTGTCTTTTCTTATTACTCTCTAGTCCCATCAAAAATCTCTTTCCCTCCTAACAAGCCACCTGCCAATGCGAAATTACAAAACTAACCGTAATCCTTAAGCCAAACTTACAAACTCCATCCCAAAAAGGTTTTGATTATATTTACTACCACTATCACTATGGACCAAATTCACATTTTCTTCTCCATGTCCTAAATATTTTATTACTTTGCCAATTTCCAATACACACGATGTTCATATTTTAGAATTTTGTTGAGTAATTTAATTGAACTAAACTAGATATGCTTAAAAGAAAACCAATTATGCTGGTTAACAACATCAATTTATTTAGACAATGAAATATTTGAAACAAGAAACATATCATATAGCCAATGAACCATTGTCCTAGAGGTCATGATAAGACATTAAGATCCGTATGATCACTTGATTTAAGTCTCGAGGCACATCTTAATTAGTTGACTAATTAATAATGTTGTTTTCTTCCACCAACATGGTCGGGGTTGGGGTGCGAATCCCATTAAGGGTTATTGGGTGAGACTAGAAGGGGATATTGTAATATTGACCTTCTTGTTCGTAGATTATGCAACGAAGCGTACATGTCTTGTCGACGGATTTCTAGGGGCCATTAATTTCGTGAAGCTAGAAAGATGAGATATATATAAAAAAGAAAAAAACAGATGATATAATGGAAGTATGCATGGTACAAACAAAAAACTACACAAAATTTGCACCATTGAAAAAGAGTGCCACTATTCATAAGGGCTTTATAGTCAAAACACAGGAGATTCTTCTGAACCCAAGAGTCGATATCTTGAAAACAGAAAGACTGACTAGGGTGGAGTACAGTGTCTGACAAAACCAAAAACCTTTCCGTATTCTTTTGGAAGTTGCTTTATCAAAAGAGAGGGCCCCACCAAGATCACAAACGACGTCGTCCCACCACTTTCAAAAATCCAATTGCATTTCAATCAATCCCACAAAGACAAAATAATTTCGCCACAAAAAAGTGAAAAACCATCACAAAACTTGAAAAAAACAGATAAAGTAAAAAACAAAAAGAAATAGAAAGAGATTTCGAGTTTTGTACCATTTCGCCACCCTCTTCATGTTCCCAACAAACTGTACTACCACCCTCCTCATACCCCTCTCTCTCTCCCCACTCAAAACCCAGCTTTCAATTTTCAAGAAATCATTACACAATTCTCTCTCCATATAACCAACCCAGAAATGCATTGTGTAAAACTTCAGCCAAGATTTCATTTTTAAGCTTTCCATCTGTTTGTTCATTTGCCTGTGAAGAAAAAAAAAAATGGCGTTCCCGCTGTTGCATTGCATTTTCGTTTTGTTTCACCTGAGTTTCTTGGCCTCAAACGCCTTATCCCAGCAAAAAATCGAAAACCCTGATAGTGTTAGTTTGTTGGCATTCAAGAATTCTCTTGAAAACCCTGAAATACTCGGTTCATGGGAACCCACCATTTCTCACTGCAACTGGACCGGAGTATTTTGCAACGAAAACCGAGTCATGTCGCTCGTTCTGTCGGACCACACTCTCACAGACGAACTCAGGGTCCTTTGTCCACTTCTCTCTTCTCCCTCACCAGCCTCATTGTGTTGGATCTTTCTTCGAATCAGTTGTATGGCGAAATTTCAGCAGAAATTGGTAAACTCGGCCGGCTAGAAGTCTTGGACTTGGGTCGTAATCATTTGACCGGCGAGTTACCGGCCCAACTCGGTGAGTTGACTCGTCTGCAGAGCCTGAGACTCGGGCCCAATTTCTTTACCGGGAAAATTCCGCCGGAGTTGGGGAACTTGGTAAAGCTTGAATCTTTTGATATTTCCGGAAATGCCCTCACCGGGAATATTCCACCCCAGATTGGAAACTTGACCCAGCTGCAGGTTTTGGCTCTTGGTAATAATTTTCTTACAGGCTCTTTCCTTTTTATTCTTTCACAAAGCTTCAATCTTTATCTTCGTTAGACGTTTCAAACAACTCTCTTTCCGGAAAGATATCACCGGAGATCGGTAAACTCACTTCCCTCACGGAGATTTACGTCGGAGACAACCATTTCTCCGGTGGGTTTCCGCCGGAGATTGGCCAGCTGTCGAATCTTGAGATTTTTTCTTCGCCTTCTTGTTTTTTCAATGGCCCATTACCTAAAACGTTCTCGAAGCTGAAATCGCTGAGCAAACTTGATCTTTCTTACAACCCGTTGAAGTGTTCGATCCCAGACATTATCGGAGAGATGCAAAATCTTACAATATTGAATTTTATATACGCGGAGCTTAACGGTAGTATACCTTCCGAGATTGGAAAATGCAGAAACTTGAAAGTGTTGCTGCTTTCTTTCAATTCTCTTACCGGGGTTTTGCCTGAGGAGCTATCTGAGTTGTCTTTGATGACATTTTCTGCTGAAATGAATCAACTCTCAGGTCCATTGCCTTCTTGGCTTGGAATATGGACGCAGGTCGATTCGATTTTGCTTTCGGGCAATCGATTTTCGGGGAAAATCCCACCTGAGATTGGAAATTGTTCAATGCTGAGTCACATTAGTTTGAGCAATAATATGCTTTCTGGTGAGATTCCTAAAGAATTGTGTAATGCTGGTTTGCTTTCAGAGATTGAGCTTGATCATAATTTTCTCACAGGGAGTATCGAAGAAACTTTTGAGAAATGCGGAAATTTGACACAGTTAGCATTGTTTGATAATCAGATTGTTGGTTCTATTCCAGAATATTTTTCTGAGCTGCCATTGATAGCTCTTGAATTGGATTCTAACAATTTTACGGGTTCTGTTCCTGTTAGCCTTTGGAGCTCATTAAATTTGATTTTCTTTTCTGCTGCAAGTAATCAGTTAGTGGGTTCTCTGCCTGTGGAGATTGGCAATGCCGTGTCATTACAGAGCATTATTCTACCTAATAATCGTATTACCGGAAAAATTCCTGATGAGATTGGGAAACTCCATTTGCTTGCCATGTTGGATTTGAACTCCAATTTTCTTGAAGGTAATATACCAAGTGGGCTTGGGAATTGCACATCACTTACAACATTGGATTTGGGTAAAAACAGGCTTAATGGTTCCATTCCAGAAGAAATTACTGATTTGCCTCAGTTACAATGCCTTGTTCTTTCGTATAATAATCTGTCTGGAAAGATTCCTTCCAAAAATTCCAAGTATTTTCATCAAGTTTCTGATATTCCAGATTCTACCTACATTCAGCATCATGGTTTTTATGATCTTTCGTTCAACAGATTGAGCGGCCCGATTCCTGAAGAACTAGGGAACTGTGTGGTTGTGGTAAATCTTCTTCTCAACAACAATTTACTCTCTGGAGACATACCAAGGTCATTATCTCGCTTATTAAATCTAACGACTTTAGATTTGTCCGAAAACTTGCTTACTGGTACTCTTCCTGGTGAATTTGGCGATTCGGTTAAGTTACAGGGATTGTATCTTGGGAATAACCAGCTTACAGGTCCAATTCCTGAAACTTATGGTCAATTAATTGGATTGGTGAAACTTAATTTGTCGTCTAATATGTTATCTGGTTCGATTCCTCCTAGTTTTGGTAACTTGAAGGGGCTTACACATTTGGACTTGAGTTCTAACTCTCTAAGCGATGAGCTTCCTGTTGCACTGTCTGGAATGGTACATCTTGTCGGTTTTTACGCTCAGCAGAATAGGCTTTCGGGTCGTTTAGATGAGCTATTCAAGAACTCCTTCGCTTGGAGAGTCGAAATTGTGAATTTAAGTTGCAATTCCTTTAGTGGGGTCTTGCCAAGTTCATTAGGCAACATGTCCTATTTGACAATCTTGGATCTTCATGGAAATAGTTTCACCGGCGAAGTTCCATCTGAGCTTGGAAATCTTGCACAGCTCGAGTATCTTGATGTCTCTGGGAATATGCTCGACGGAGAAATTCCAGACGATGTGTGTGGTCTTACGAATCTTTTATTCTTGAATCTTGCAGAAAACAAGCTACAAGGCCCTATTCCGAAAACCGGGATTTGCAGGAACTTAACAAAAGCTTCAGTTTCTGGAAACAAGCATTTGTGTGGTGTAATTATGGGTTCAAAATGTAGCTTTGGCCGAAAATCACCTCTGCTGAATGTGTGGGGACTGGCATCAGTTGTAGTAGGAACTATTTTGATAACCCTTTCCGTAGTTATAGTTCTAACGATCTGGGCTAATCGAAACAGCAGAAACGATCCTGAGGATATAAGAGACAGCAAGCTAAATAGCTCGGACCCGAATCTCTATCTTTTGAGCAGTAGCAGATCGAAGGAGCCACTTAGCATTAACATTGCCATGTTTGAGCAGCCACTCCTGAAATTGACCTTAGTCGATATACTGGAGGCGACAAATAACTTTTGCAAGGCGAACATAATCGGAGATGGTGGCTTTGGAACTGTGTACAAAGCCACATTGCCAGACGGGAAGGTAGTCGCGGTGAAAAAGCTAAGCCAAGCCAAGACTCAAGGCCAACGTGAGTTTCTGGCCGAGATGGAAACACTAGGAAAGGTGAAACATCGAAATCTTGTCTCCTTGCTCGGCTACTGTTCGTACGGTGAGGAGAAAGTGCTTGTTTACGAGTACATGGCGAATGGAAGCGTCGATCATTGGCTGAGAAACCGAACGGGAACTCTTGATGTCTTAAACTGGACCAAACGTTTCAAAATCGCTGTCGGAGCTGCGCGTGGGCTAGCTTTTCTTCACCACGGGTTTATTCCACACATTATTCACCGCGATATTAAGGCGAGTAATATACTTCTGAACGAAGAGTTTGAGCCGAAGGTTGCTGATTTTGGGTTAGCCAGATTGATAAGTGCATGTGAGACGCATGTGAGTACTGATATCGCGGGGACTTTTGGGTATATTCCACCCGAGTATGGGCAGAGCTGGAAATCGACAACTAGGGGCGATGTTTATAGTTTTGGTGTGATTCTGCTCGAACTGTTGACTGGAAAGGAGCCGACGGGGCCTGATTTTAAAGACATCGAAGGTGGGAATTTGGTTGGATGGGTGTTTTTTAAGGTCAAGAATGGTTGTGCTGTGGATGTGCTTGATCCTATGATTCTTGATGCTGATTCTAAACAAATGATGCTTCAGACATTGCAGATTGCTGTGGTTTGTTTGTCTGAGAATCCTGCTAACAGGCCTACTATGCTACATGTTCTGAAATTCTTGAAGGGGATTCAAGATGAGTAGGATGATGCAAGACTTGCTTTTTTTTTTTCCTGATGGGTGTTTGTTTTTAAATAAATATATCCAGGGTAATTGAACTGTTATAGTTTCCTCTTTGCTGATTTTGTCTATATAATGACCACTTATGTTACACATGTGATGATGTTTGGGGTTATGGTATCCATTTAAATGTTCATTGTCCAGTATTTATTTTTTAGTGTTTTCTTGTGTCATATTTTTTTTTTTACCTCAATGTTACAATTACTAGTGTTTTCCTGAGATGATAGCTTTATTTATCACTATAGTAGGATAGGTGAAAGGTTAAACTTAAGGTTGATTGAGTCATGATCAAGTCATAAATCTAATAAACAATAATCTGTTTCAATGGGGTTTTGTTCAAACTGCCTACATATGGGCTTTTACGTGGTAAGAAAATGACCAGTACTTGAAATGGTCCTATAATCAAATCAACATGATTTTGATATTGGATAATTGAAATCTGAAAGACCTATCATTTTGTTGCTACATTACAAAAATTATGCTGGAGGTTTAACTTAATTACGAAAAAAGATTATCTTTCTTTTTTTTTTTTTTTTACCAAAAGCGATAGATTTTATTGCATAAGAAACTCACACAAACGCAAACAACGCCCATCTTGACAAAGCCCACCTTGCATGCAGACAAAGGCAAGGGAACTCAACACACTCAACAACACAAAAACTAAAACACCTCCCAAGAAGGACTAGAGCACTCCCAAAAGGAGACTCAAATAACAAACCCACCCACACACACAAAAACCCAAGCACGAAAGAACTACAACAAACTACAAATCAAACATGACTTGTCTATGAGCTTCGCCCTTCAACCAAAAAACCGAAAAATGACAAAATCACAATAACAAAAAAACCGACAACACAAAAATCTAATCTATCAAATACTAGACAAGACCCGAACAAGAAGCCTCTCCCCCTCTCGATTTGCCGTCGTCACCGCCCACCACCGCAGCCACCACCGAGCCATGGACTAACCACCACTGCCCGCCTCCTCGATATTCTCCCAAAGTCCGGATCTGAAAATAAGCATCACGGACCAGCCGGATCTAGATGA
Source organism: Rehmannia glutinosa (assembly GCA_016081115.2). Taxonomy (NCBI): domain Eukaryota; kingdom Viridiplantae; phylum Streptophyta; class Magnoliopsida; order Lamiales; family Orobanchaceae; genus Rehmannia; species Rehmannia glutinosa. The sequence continues at coordinate 315,989 of JABTTQ020001105.1, forward strand.
AAAAACACCTCGGGGCAAAAGAAGCTTGACCGGCGACTAGACGTCGTCGGCCGTGTGGCCATTGCCGGCAAAGGTGATGGTGGGGATGGGCGGAGACTTTAGAATATGAAAGGGAGAGAGAAGAAAAATGGAGGTTTGGTGCTTTTTTTTTTAGAGAGAGACGAGAGAAAATATCAGTAGAGAGAGAAAGGAGGGGTGTTTAAAAAAGATTATCTTTTGGAATTACAAATATCCAAAGTATTACAAATATCCCTCAAGAAGGTGTAATTTGTAAAATAAAAACAAATAGCCCTCAATATTAAGAGGATATTTATAATTTTAAAAGATAAGTAATTCCCCATTGTAATTATACTGAACTTTGAGGGTATTGTTTGTAATTAATTCTTGAGTTAGAAAGAAAATTCATTAAAACGTGCTCATGGATTAGGACAATTCTCAAGTGGTCAACAGTGGCAGGCCCTCACAACAACCACAACATTATTGTTTTAAAATTTAAAATCTAGCACCGACATTCTTTCGTCTGCAGCGCTAGGCCCCCTTGTCCGCCTTGATTTTTTTTTTTTCGATTAGGCCCCGCCTAACCCGTCCCAGTCCCGCCGACCCGCCTTGAGCTCCACCTAAGCGCTAGGTCCCGGCCTGCCGCCCAACTAATACCTAGCTTCTTAGAACACCGCACAACATACAATTTCGCAAAACCTTTAGAGAATAAGAAACCATAGTTTGACATTGATTTCATAACAAATCGTGCAATGGATTTTGTTCCCACAGGACGGCGCCGCTTGAAAGGGTTTCGTTTCCGATACTATCATTTCCCAATTTGACCCTTTGCTAGCTTGCAAAAACTACCGGAAAGAACTCCGTCGTTAATACTCCAACGACCAAGTCGGTAATATGAAGAAAAAGAGTATATTGATATGAGAAGCTAAAAGATATTACGTATGGAAAAAATGATGCTGAAAACTTACATTAATCTCCCTTTTATACCTTTACATATGCCTTTGGCTCGACACATGGCAAGCCAGGATTGGCCCCTAGTTCTACGCCAGGCACCGTACTATGCTCACCTGGTGTGTTAGTTACATATTGTCGGTCGATCCCGACAATAGTTCTTAAAATCAACTCAACTTGCTAGGACAATTAATGCTTATAAGGTCTATCACGGAGGATAATTAATGATGTCGTTCTACCATAGAAGACAATTAATGATCGAGTTGGACGACACTAGTTACTTTATATCAAGTCGCTCCCCTATGGCACTTCATTTGTTAGATAAATGTTTTTATCAAGATTTTGATGGTTATGTTTAAATGAGTTTTTATACCAAAACAATGTTTATGTATGTTATCCAAAATACTCCTAAATGATTTAAAATGTTTTTACTAATTTTTGGAGTATTTCTTAGAGTTTATTATTCGACAAAAAAATTGGACAACATATTTAATGTTTTTATGTTAATTGGGTTTTACACAAAAACAATGTTTATAAATGTTGTCCAAATACTCCCATGTGATTTAAAATATTTTTACTAATTTTTGGAGTATTTCTTGAAGTTTATTTTTGATAAAAATCGGACAACATTTCAAGATTGGAGAGTCGACGGCCGCCCAAAACGTCGACTGCACTGAAGAAAGAAAACTTGAAACATAACGTACTAAAGTCAAAAACGTGAAGAGGGGACGGTCGGCGGGGGCCGACGGTCGCACCCTGAAGGCGATCGGCCACACCCCCATCGATCGATCAACCTCCCCTTCGACCTATACCTGGATCGCACTATATTTTTCAAACGTTCGAAAATCTTAAACAGGCAACCGGTCGCCCTATGTTATTTTTTGACAAAGAAAATCATGATGTTTGAAATCCTTATCAGCCAAGATTTACTTTTAATTTTTGTACAATATTTTTACATCTTGTGATCCTCTTTTTGTAGACAAAAGTGAAGAAGGATGAGCCTATGTTGGAGATCCAATCTTAAAGACTCTCCTATAAATAGAGGATGAATTGAAGACACAAATACACAACACATACAAGCAAAATACATAACAAGAAATCTGCAAATTCTCAAGCCTTCATTTTTATACTCTTTGTTGTAATAGCCTAGTTCTTGCACTTGCACTATCTTGAGGTCTAGGCTTTTCCTTTTTTATTACACTTGCACTCAAAGTTTGCATACTTCAATTATTGAGTTGTAATCTTGAATTTTTCTATCATCCAAAACAAGATATCCTTGTTAGTGTTCTTGTGGTAAGAACACACTTGAGTGATCTTAGGTGTTGAAGAGTGTGGTACTCTTCATAGGTGTTGAAGGAAGATTGTGGTAATTTTCTTGAAGGCGTTGTAAGAAGATTGTGGTAATCTTCAAAAGTGGTGTTGTATTAATTGTGGTAATTAATAAAATCTTTTTCTTTTTGAAATCCACTTTGGATATCGGTGGTGGTAGAGATTAGGCCCTAGGTGGGTTGAACTACTATAAATCATCGAGTGTTGTTTAATTTCCGCATTTACATTCTTGTCTATTACGTGTTCTTTCGAAAAAGAGGCGATTTGCGAAAAATCGGCATAATCTATTCACCCCTACAGATTATCGTAGCCACTTGGACTAATACTTACTTTTGTAGGATTCGAATATCTCGAATAGTTAATGGTGGTTGTCGTCGACTCTGCCATCCATCATTTTTATATCGTCGATCTTGCACTTTTCCCGCCAAGAAAAACGACTTCTTATCAAAATATCCCGTCTCCACCATGCTCATCCCATTGGAGACTTGGAAACTAAGTAACCCTTTCTTATTTTCAGATCTTCCACCACATGACCCACCCTATATACGCCCGGATCAATAGTGGCATCCTTACTGGGATAATTTAAAGAGAAACATATATAAGTTTCGACCGCATCTTATATTATGTATATCTATGGATGATAAATTGATAATCGTCCAAAATCCGACATTGAACTTCTTCTTCGAGAAATAGAAGCCTCGCATTGTTACTATATTCTTTACGAGTGTGTTATAGGAAAGTTTAAAGTTTTCATTACTAAGGGTCAATCTGGGAGAACGAGGTTTCCTTTTATTAAAAAAAAGACAAGCATGGAAATAAAAAGTAGTTTTCACCATTTAGTTCTAGGGGTGGCGATTTAGGTTGGATTCGGGTTTGTGGATCAAAACCTATCAACCCGAATATTTAAATTTTTGTGTCACTATTTTTAACACAAACCTAGTCTATTTACGTACATTTAACTCGAATCCAACCTTTTTAACCCGCCTAATAAAATTATTATTATTATGTACATTTAATAATTCTCAATCGAAATCACTTGTAGCTCATCAAGTGGTATTACTCACCCTTTGTAAGAGTGTTGACCCCAGAGTTCGAACTCAGATCTTTCAGTTTCTTTGAAATTTATCCTCCCCAAATAAATTCAAGTTTTTAAACTCAATCATCATGACACACTGAATATAGCAAATATCACAATTCATACCCCCAAAAAAAAAACATAATTACATTAATAACATAACCATATTAATCATATTTTGAGATAACATACAAACTAATAAAAATATGCATAATTAAGGAGGTTTTATCATTTAAGTTTGATGAACATGTTTTTTTTTCTTCTTATAATTAGTAATTTACTTAATTTTCTTTTAAATTCACAAACAAAGGTTATATGAGTTAAAAGGATCATAGCGACGATCCAAACCCGACTTATTTAATTTGCGGGTTATACGAGTTCGACGCGGACCCATAAAACCAAAACCTAGATTCATATCCACTAATTTGTGTTAGGTTTTGCGAGTTCGCTCAGGAGTTGGGCTAATTTAACAAAACATGCCAAATGAGATAACCTTATACATGTATATTTTTGTGCGTTTAGAGTAGGCGTATTTGAATGCCGGATAAACTCATACATGTGGTATATTTGTGGGAGTAGTTAAAAAGCTAAATCTATGCGCGCCAATGGGATTAGCGCATTTAGAGAGGGCGATTGGAGAGACAGGTGAGACGGTGATACTTTTAGTGTAAAAAATAATTTAGATAAAGTATCATTTTTACACTAAAATATCACCTCTCTCGATCTCACGGATTTTCACCATCTCACGTAAGTTTTGCGATAATCCATGAGATGAATCTTATATCTAAATAGAATTCGACTAAAACCCATACCCATAAAAAGAATCCATATTTTTTATGTGGTTAGGATCCGTCTCATGAACTTAGATCCACATGAGACAGTCTATATGAGACCTCCTCTTGCAAAAGTATTATCTCCTTATTTATTTCCCTGTTATCTTTCTTCCCCACCTTATTTATTTTTGCTAATTTAACAGATAATTGCAAACACATTTTTCTTTTAATGAATATATATTTATTTTTTTCTTTTTTAAAATTTGATAACTTTTTTTTTATTTTTTATTTTTTTTTTTTACATATAATATATTAAATTAATTGACCGGTTTCATTTTTATTCGAGTGCGTGAATCTTCTCACCTATTATCCCCCACTGTAATTAAAAAAAAAAAAAAAAAAAAAAAAACAACTAGAGCCTACAAATAAATTTTAAAGTAAATTGCCAACAAATCGTACTCATAATCAACTAATTATACGCACCCAACCTATCATAGTATAAACGTGTTCCACTCGTACATAGGTTCAAGTTCAACACTTCAAATTTATAATAAAAGAAATTATGATAACAAGAAAAAGAAAGAAAAACTAGGAACCTTCCGGAAAAGGGTCCTTGACAAAAGGTTATCGAGACACGTGACACCCCCGGTTCCGCACGTGCCTCTCCTAGTACAAACAGACCCTTCTGGCTTCTACACTAATCTAGACACATTCTATCAGATCGAATAATCCTCTGAAGTAATCCCCACCGTCCCACCTAACGTACATCAATTGCATACCCTACGATTTCTCGAGTTGCATCGCATCAACCACGATGACTCCTGATCATCACCGCTGTTATCTTGATCCAACGGCTCTGATTTGATATCCCCTCCCGGCTGCTGCAGCTGCAAATCCATCTCAGGCTCCACCGAACTACCCTCGCCTTCTCTCCCGCGTTTCACACCTATCGGCACGCCGAACAATCTCGCGCTTATCTCCTCCGCCGCCGATCTGATGTTACATTCTTCTCCTCCTCCTTTTGCCGCCGCCGCGACGACGGCGGTCTGTATTTCTTCACAAAACCTCGTCATTGGTAGTAGATCCAACGGCTTCACCGCGTTCTCTGACAAATTTGATTTACAGCTGTGCCCTTGGTTATCGTTGCTGCTGTTATTTTTGCTGTTGCCAGCGTAATTAGACATCAAAGAGTAAATATTGTTGCATAAGCTCTTCATTTGACTCAACTCTTTGTTGAGCTGCACGTTTTCCTTTTTCAGCCTCTCGTTCTCTCCTATCAGCTCCGCCGTGCTGCCGCTGAACTCCCGGGCGGTGGCAGGTGAATTAGAGGAAGAAAGTACTTGCTCCTCGCCGGAGTCCGACGGAGACACCGTTCTAACCGGCGCAGCCGGAGTTAGTTGCACCGCACCTACTGCAGAAGGCGTTGCCACCGTCACAGAAGACGGTGACGTGATTTTCCGGCGCTGGATGTCGCACAAAAGCTTTTTCTCGCCTCTACGGAAATATTCGTTCGAGAACTCCCACCGATCAGGCATAACCTTCCTAAATCCCTAAAAATCCATCAAACGGATCATTCAACAACCAAAAAAAAAAACTTCATCATAAACCAAATCATGAATTGCAGGACTTGATTATCGAAGCTTACATAAGTGTTCAGTTGCCGAACGAAACTCGAGAAATTATTGTGCTTGAAATATTTCGGCAACAAATCCCTAGCAAACTCCGTCGGATTCCAAACAACAAAAGTAGATCCGTCTTCATTCCACGAGATGACGTCATCGATCGCGCGGTCATCTACGAGTTGATAAGTTTTGGTCAGAAACGGTGTCGGAAGGGACCTCGGCGTATCTCCGGCCGTCGATTCACCTCCACCGTTCCGATCTACCGGAGGCGGAGCCATATCAATCCTTACCTACTCCAAACCAAAACCGTCAAATTCAATTTCAACAACCCAAAACAACAAAAAAAGGGAATAAAATTACAAACGTAAAAAGATAGACGTTAATTCTGTTGAAAATCTAATCTAATTGTTGGAGAGAGATAGCGGAGAACGTATGGTAATTCCAGAATGTTCTGAGTGCGTAAAAGGGCAATTTTTAGGGATAAAGAGAAAAAAATGATGGGAAAAGGAGAAAGAAAAGTGAAAGGGAAGAAACGAGAAGTTTCGGTGGGGTATATGGATATGTGGCAGTATTAGGGTGGATGGACACGGACAGCTCAATTAATTCTGGAGGAATTGAAATTAGTGTGGCGTTGAAAATTCTCAAGTGCGTGTTTGTTAATTATTTATTAATTATTAATTAAAAAGTGTAACATGAAAATCTAGTTGAAAATGTGGGTTGATTATCTGTGAGAAATATAGAAAACTGGTGGGTCGGGACTCGGGCGTTTGACTGAATAATTTGATTTGGATTTTATGAATGTGAAATATTTTCATGAAATTTCTCAAGGGCACGTAATTCTTTTTTTTTTTTGGTTTTAATTGTTTTCAGTTATTATGTGAATCGAATTCTATAATTGATGGAGAAAATCCGAATTTGATTTGGTCATCATATTCAACTATTTAAATGATAACAACCATTTTTAGAATTTGACTTTGATTTGCATATGTAAATTGGTTATACTACATACTAAGGGTGTGTGCGATGCGGGACGGTTCGGAGTTTTGAAAATCCCCGAACCGTCCCGAAGTCAGAGAGATCAAAATAAATTTAGGAAGGAAAAAATCTACGTCCCGAACCGTACAAAAAATTCAAGACGGTCTGCAGGACGGAGATTCGGTTCTAATGGAACGGGACGGTACTTTGGTTTGGGACGGAGATTAGCCATAAATAAAACATACAAATTTGGAAAAAAAAAAAAAAAAAATAAATATAAAAATCACAAAACGAATATATTTATAGAGTTTTAGTCTCTTTTTAGAGTAGTCTCAAAATAAAACTAAAACTATAATAGGTAACACATTCCACAATTCTAAACTTAATAACCTCTATAATACTATAATAGTCTATTATTTGAGCAATTGTCCTTCTATTGACATTGAACATATATAATTAACTAATAATTTTTATAAATTAACATGAAATAAAAACTTGTATAAATTTATAATCTCAATGTCTTATACTTAACAACTTAACATAATCAATAAAATTATATTTATAATTTATGTGTGGTAAAAAAATTAAAATATGATCTTTTTTATAGTGTTATTATATGGTACTATTACTTGTTTCGCTTTAAGTGTAATTTACTAATCGTTTAACTAATTTTAATTTCAAATGATTTACTCTATCATTAATATCAAAGTTTTTTAAAATTCATAATAATTGCGGTATTATGATTTTTTTAGAAATATGTTTTATATTCAATTTAATTTCAAATAATTTGTAGTTAATTCAATATCAAAATAAAAACAACATAGAAATAATGTATATGTATTTATATAAAATCTTTAAAATCGATTCTAGCCGGGTCCTCGATTCGGAGTGGTTGATGACAGTTTCGATGCGGGTATTTGAAAAATCTCGAACCGCGTACCATAATTATTTTCGATGCAGTGATGCGGTTCGGGAAAGTCAAAAAGTTAACGGATATTTTCGGTTCGAAGATTTTTCGGTTGGATATCGGTTCGATTTTGTCTCAAGAAATCCAAGTCCAGCACAACCCTACTACTGAGACTACTCAAATTTTCGATAATGAAATATCAAATACTAATAATATATAGTTGAGTGTGATGTAGTAAGATTTTATTACTATGATAATTTCACTCTTATCTTCTTTAACTAATTGGATTTTAATAGTCAAATTCCAGCAAATCAAGTTATGATATAGAAATTATATTACTCAAATATTGATTTGGTCATATTCAAAAATTCATCTAGTCATATTGATGATATATAAGTATATATATATATATATATATATATATACCCCTATTAATTGAGCATGTTTATATATGATGGAGGATTAAGTCCTCTCCGCAAAAAGACCACTTTTCAGGGATAAACTCGTAAGATACATGTTAAAACAGAGATTATCTTCTGAAAAGTAACATTAGATGGAACGAACCGTACTTGCAATAAAGCGAATCAAGTCACAGAATACAAAATCTTAATAATTCGTATTTATATTGATAAGGTCGAGTCATAATTATAAATTAAAGAATACGTAAATATTTATACAATAATAATTGTCTAATTTCAAAATAAATACAAACGCAATAAATATAAAAATAGTTGCTCTCAATAATTAATGTACTTTTGTATTTTACTCATACTTCTACGAATTTGTACATACATACTGTTTTAATTTTTTGATTGGATTTTAACCATAATCTGAATAGTTGTCAACAGTACTTCAAAAGTTTAACTAGACAAATTACGGTATATCCTTATTTCAAAAAATCCCTACCGTGAGGTCCGTGACAGAAAAAATCTCCATGGTAGATCCTTTTCTTGTTTCCCATTGAAACTTAAGGAGCCTTTGAGAGAACAACAAATCCCTTTTCTTGTTTGGTTTCCTTTTACTACACACATTTTGTTTACTATACACATTTTAGATAGTACTATATATATCTGTTTGCTGACAATATCCAAATGGGCAGGACCAGCAAGTATTTCTGTGGTTGTAAGAATGAGAGCTAAATTAATAATGAGTCTCTTCCAAACACGGATTAATCGGTCCCCAACACAACAATATCTGCAATCCGAAAATGATATGATGGATAGAGCAACATATGTTGGCTGGCTATTCTTACAGCTTATCCACAACGGAGACGAATTAAATGCGATGTTAGTCCAGACACAAAACGAAAATGACTAGCTTGTGTTCTTACACGATTAATATGTATATATATATATATATATATATGGAAAATTAGAAAATTAGTACTCTAAGTTGGCGCATTGATTTTGGTCATAAGTTGGCTTTTATTTGAAAATTAGTCATACAAGTTATGAAATTTCAGATTTTTGGTCTAAGTTGGCTTGTTTGAAAATTAGTCCTCTAAGTTATAAAATTTGAAATTTCGTCCGATTTTCACCGAAATTTTTTCACTCCTTTGGAAATTCTTGTTAGGATCTAAAACGACGGCGTCGACGAAAGACAATTCTCTTTCAAGAGTATACAAAACATCACCTTTCTCCTTTGACAACCCAAGTACGGACTTGGGACGATTGATAATCGGGAAGATGAAAAATTTTCGGTGAAAATCGGACGAAATTTACAAATTTTATAACTTCGATGACTAATTTTCAAACAGCCAACTTAGAGGACCAAAAGTCCGAAATTTCATAACTTAAAGGACTAATTTTCAAACAGTAGGCCAACTTAGAGGACCAAAAGTCCAATGCAGCCAACTTAGAGGACCAATTTTCTAATTTTCCCATATATATATATATATATATATCGGCCTTGAATTTTCTAAAACTTGAGAGGCTTTCATTCATATCCATATCCACTAGAGTTTTACCAAAAACACCAAAGAAGAAGAAGAAGAAGATCAAATTTGCCCCGTCTTCCTATAAACTAATTAATGACTCTCAAAACTAGTTTCCAATCAAATGATGCCCAATCAAATAATTATGTTATTTAACTAAATAAATTAATTCAACCCATTTAAATTAATTTTAGCTCAAAGTTAGACAAACACAATTAATCAACTTGATCCAACTATATGGGTTTATTCTTGAAGTGTGTGTGACTTTTTAGGTTCACTACTAATAAGCTAATAATGGACTAACAACTCTTGCGACTTATTCAATAATTTAATATTTTGATTAATTAATCCAATTGATTAAGCCATCTTTAAATTAGCTCATTAATTGCAAGTGCCCAGGAATCAAGGAAAGCACCTATTAGTGCATTGTGATTCCTAATATTAGGTAAAATGACATGTGACATATTTCGTTACATACCACTAATTTTGGCTATCTCAATGGTCTTTTCTTTGAGTTTTTCGTTCGCGTCGCACTCGTGGACTTTCCTACTTCAGAAGTGGTTTTCATTTTTTTCTCTACACTTGAACTCGTAACCTCGGGACTAAGTACTAAGTTCAAATAGCGTGAGTACCACCAACTGATCAGTTAGCTCAATGAATTACAAATATTTAGATATTATTTTGTGCTAATTTGGAGTCACTATGGTGGATTTTAAGTTCATATTATATGGAGCCATTTGAAATCCTTTACTCAAATCCACCCATCTAATCAAAATCCTCTTATCCGAATGCAACCTTATAAGCTTAGTCAATATTTTCTCTAAGGTCGGCTCCAACCATTATTCTATTTTAATGCAACTTTTGCACTAAATTGGTATAATTCTGCGCCAAACTTAAAATTCATTTCCAACCATTCATTCTACTTTAAATTTTGCATCAAAAAGAATATTCCACGATTATATTCCTTATTATTCAAGTACAAAAACTATTTTATTAAAAAATCAATTATTTATGACAATTTATTTTGTAAATACAAATTTAGTTAATTAAATAATATATTTAATCTATACTATATTAAATATTATGCAAAATAAATTAAATAGTTACTAACAAGATTTAAGTAGATAACTAAAAATGATTGTAGTGATATTAATAATTTATATTAATAACTAAATCATAAATTCAAAAAAATGATTTTTACTAAAGAAATTATAAAAATTAAATACAAATTAAAATAATAAGTAATATTTTATTACATACCTAAATATAACAAATTTCATTCATTAATTAAAACCACAAAAAAAAAAAAAAAAAAAGCACTTTGGTACATGAACTGTACCAATTTTGGCGCAGAACTGTAGATATCTACATATATCCCCAAAATAGCGGTGAAGATGGCGCATGCATTTGGAGCCCATTTTTGCACCAACTTGGCGTTAGCGCAGATGGGCTAACTTGAATAATGACAAACTATTTATAATCCTCACGAGCAGCACGGCCTGCTAGGGACTAGCCCTTTGGAACTATTATCCACCGGTTGCTCCATTGCAACTCGAAAATTTGATTGTTAATATAATACTCTCTCTCTCTCTCTCTCTCTCTCTCTCTCTCTCTCTCTATATATATATATATATATATATATATAGGGGGGAGGATCAGTGAGGGTATATGCCTCAGGTGAGACACATGATGATTTAATCTCAACCATCCCCCACTATTAATCAATGGGTATGATTTAATGGATAAAAATATATTAAAATATTAATTTTATCAATATGAGAGTAGTAGGGTAAAATAACATAACAAGTTAGTTCTTACAAAAATGGAATCAAATCTCTTTTCTCTCATACATCTCTCAATTTTCCCAATCTCACATCTCTCTCTCTCTCTCTCTCTCTCTCATTCCTCCATTAACGCAAATAAAGAAAAGCGTGAAGAACTCGAAAATTACGGTTCATGAAAATTAATGAGAAAAAACAAGAAAAATCGGTGCAATATTACGGAGAAATAATGAACAGTGAGTTCGAAAACTAAATATGCAACAAAACTCAACTAAATATGCATTATCGACGAAAACAATCTATGCGGCGTAAAAAAACTAATATGTAGTACACTATATCCAACTATGCAAGACGCGTCATAAACTATGCAACAAAATCAACTAACTATGTATTATCTAGAAACTATCTATGCATTGTGTAATAACTAAATATGCAATACATTATGTAACATCCCATTTTTATAATTTCCAAAAGTAACATCCCACTTTCATAACTAAATATACATTATATTGAACCTATTTATGCGAGTGTAGTATAACTACATATGCGACGTTATATTCAATTATGTCTTGTTTTCGTAAAAGCAGTCAACAAAATAACTAAATATGCATTATTTGATGTCTAATTATGCAGTAGAAGAACCCTAACTATCTTTGTAAAATAAAAATATTTGGAAAGAAAACGGGTTCCTTAAATTCCATTACAAAATCCTGAGTGTCAATTTAATTTCATAAAAACATTGGGACCACTAATTTGAATTTCAAAATTACAATCTTACCCTTAAAATCGGTGAAAATTAGGAAATAATTAAAAAAACTGAATTAATCACATCCCTTCATTATTTAAGATCAATGAGTAAGATGAGTCCACACTTCTCACCTCCAGGGAGGGTGGTGCCATTTCAACCAAATCTATATATATATATATATATATATATATATCATAATGGCACAAATTTTTCATAAATATATATGGGACATGACATGCAGCCCATGAAGGCAACAAGAATAAACTTGCCAAACTTCATTCTTTGGGCTTGTCTACACACATACTATTCATGGACATATAATTTATCCCTTGAAAATGAGTTATCATAGATCATAATGAGTCGAACCGATGGATCGATCTGATCAGCCAAAACAAAAAACCAGATTGGGCTTTATTTTTGAAGGCCTGAAATGAGCCGAGCATATTCGGCCTGGCATATTCAGTCCGAAACAGGCCGACATTTTACGTTTATTATTATTGGTTGGGCGGTGGGCTTCAAAAATAGCTTTCCACTATTTGGGCTGGCCCAACTTATTTGACCGTTCTACTTTGAAAAATGGGCTTAAAAGCCCAAAAAGACTGCTAGCAATGCCTGGGAGAGTAATCGTAGTACTTTTTATTATTGTTTTAAAATATGGAAGATATGTAACATATGCTCAATTTTGTCATGATCATGATATCAGCATAAGAATCAATGCTTAAAGTACTCAGTTTGACCAGCTTTTAAACAAATATCTTCTTTTTTCCTCAAAAAAAAAAAAAAAAAAAAAAAACCCAAATATTTTCAACCTTTTCATCAATTAAGCCTTTCTTTTAATTACCTATATTATAATTGATGATTTTCATAGTTGAGGAGTCTAATATATATAATTAAATTAATTAGATGTAACTGATGTTGTTAATTTGAAATTGTTAAGAAACCGCTATTATAATAAACTAGTCTTTATACATAACTCAATAAATCTATATTTGAGATACGTGAACTAGTTAATCTAATGATTTTTAAATATGTATTTTTAAATAATTTATAGATGTTATTATAATTACAAATTAAGCAGCCTAAAATAATAAAGAAATATACGATTTGGGAAAACTTATTTCATCAAATTGCAAAATAATTTAATGTAATTTTTCTGCGTTTTCACTTTTCATCTTCTCTTGGATTTCTGCGATTTCCAAGCTGAATTTTAGCCACTAGCTGCGGTTGTACTTTTTTTTTAATGAATAAAATCTACTAAGTTTTAGGGGAAAAAAAAGTAAAATGTGAAAAACAGGATTAAGAACAGCAGACCAAAAGCTGCGGAACCTTATCCGAAATCCCATCCTTCTTTTCTTTCTTTTTATTTTTTTTTCTTTTCCTCAATCAGAAAAAATATAAAATATTAAGGGATGTCCCAAGTTTTCTGAAAGTGGGCATCTCTGACTCTCATGGTGCTAATACGTCCTTGTCAAAATGTCATCAGAACTTTGAACTAAATATTGAAATAAATTTTAGGTGTCTGTTTTCAATAGGTTGTACTACAAGAAATAATTAATGCCAGGGTTTTCATATATGGAATAGAAGCATAAGAACATTTTAACTTATTACAAATATCAAAATTGTAAAATCTAAAAAATCATAAATCTCTATAAATCTAAAATATAAAATCGTCACCAAGCTTTCGGTGATGGATTATTTGAATCTTTTGCGCACAAAATGACAACTACAAGAATATACAATAAACTGAAGAACTCTTTCCTCAAAAAAAAAATAAATAAATAAATAAATAAACTGAAGAACTCCATAAAAGGAGACAAAAAAACTCTCAAAATTAGTCTTGTTTGGGAGAAACATGGAAAAGTCATTTTAGAAAATGGACTTATTTAGAAATGACTTTTCAAAAACCTCTCATTTTCACCTGCAGAGATGAACTTTTTGGAATAGTGACTTATCAAAAAGTCCATTCCAAAATAACCACCAAACATGAAAAATTTATTGAAATAAAATTTTAGATCCAAAAGTCCATTTCAAAAGTGTTCCCAAATAATATCTAAATATGGCAAGTGAAAGTTACTTCCCACATCCTCGATGGATGGAGATGAAGTAATGGCGACTAAGGTTACGGAGGAAGAAAGGAGAATAATATAGCATACGAGAATTTTTTAAATTTGTAATTTGTTGATTACGAATATCATCCATTATCACCATTACTAGATTCTCAAGCCAACTAGGGAAAACACCCTCATTCAAGATAAACGGAGATGGGGAAGAAAGCAAAAGATGAGCAAGTACATGGGCGACGGCATTTGCCTATACGCCCAATGTGAGAAACTCATATTATTAGATGGAAATTAAGATTGTTTAAATTTACATCAATTATAATGTAAATTTATTATTTTTCTATTATATTGCCCATTCCATTGATCCTAAGATAATCAAAATTTCATCTTCAAATGAAATAACTTTTTACCCAGTTGAAATAATTAGAATTAAGAATTCAATTGAGTGCAATACGTCCGACGCTAGACAAATAAGATTGTGAAAATAGAGTTTGAAATCAGTGAAAACAGAAAATAGGACAAATATAGAAAAATATCTTTAAAAAATAACTTCATGGCTTAGTGTTTTTTTTCTAAAAAAATGTAACCTTTTAACTTCATTAGTAAGATCATAAAAGCTCCATTATCTTCTTATTTTATGTAAATACTTTAACGACTAACTTTTAAAATATTAAGATATTAAATCTTATAAGTTCAAAAAACATATTGTCAGATTTAGGACACTAGGTAATTAGGCTCAAGTATATCATGAGGTGTTGGTGATGTTTGGTTCTTTCGTCTATTTTTAATTTGTAACATCTCGAAATATAAATAATATAATTGATGACCATTTAAATAAATAAAAAAAAATTGTGGTAGATTTGACAAGAGAATTGTTTTATTCCCCTATAGTGCTATCTTTTCAAATTTATTTTTATGTAAACATGATTTTGTCAACTTTACAAAAGATAGTCTCCTCGAAGTTTCAAAGAATTTATACCATAAACTCAGTTGTCTAAATACATTATCAAAGCCATTCAAGAACTTAGGAAATTAATGTAGTCACCATGGGTGGAATTTAGGGCTGGAAATAGGTCAGGCTACCCGACAGGAGCCTACGACCTGACCTACTTTGGGCCCGGCCTAGCCTGGCCTATTTCATAAATAGTTCGAGGACAAGAGGCTTTTCTTGTAAGCCTATTTATGTAAATAGGTCGGGCCTAGACTTTTAAAATAGTCTTTCAAGCCTAATAGACTGGCCTATTTATGGCGTATAAGTATAAAAAATATAATATATTTTATATAGTTTATTTATTATTCTTTTTATATAACTATTTGATTATTATAATAGATAAAATATATTTTTAAATAGGTCAGACTTGGGTTGAAAAAAAATCTATTATATTTAACAGGTCAGACTTAGGCCGGAAAAACGTGAATCAGGCCTAGGCCGCCCGACGCAATGCCTGGCTCAGCCTGACCTATTTCCACCTGGGGTGGAAATAGGTCAGGCTACCCGACAGAGGTCTACGGTCTCGCCTACTTTGGGCTCAATCTGGGCCTATTTAGTAAATAAGCCAGGTCTAGACCTTTCAACAAGTTCATTTTGATAAATATGATAGGCTTGAGCTTTTTAAAAAGTCTTTTAAGTTTAATAGATCGGCCTATTTAAAACTTATAAATTTAAATACCACAATTAATATTATATATTTTTTAATATTATTATTTTATATATTTATTTAATTATTATAATCGATAAAATATATATTAAAATAAATACATGATTTGTAGGCTTTTAATAAGCTCAATATAACAGGTCACGTTTAAGCCAAATATACGTAAAATAGGCCCAAATCGTACTAAGCAAAACCTAGTCCGGCATAATCTATTTCCGACCCTAGTGGTCACTTAGGTAATCCTCGACAAAATATCAAATTAATAGTTCTAACTGCATAACATCCCTATTCCCTATACCTCTTTTTTTTTTTTTTTTTTTTTTTTTTTTTTTTTTTGAGGAAACCCTATACCTCTTTTATAATAAAAGAGTCATAAAGATCCGTGTGGGTTCGATTCGGGGAGAGATCGTTATTAGTAGATTGGGGTCGAACATAATTGTTCTCTTTACGCAGGAGGATCGGTTATACGTCGTGACTCGTCGTAACACTGGATGCGTGCACATCCCATGATTTTACCTTGGTGCAGCAGAATGAATGGAATTGTTGTCGAGCATAATCGTGCGTAGGCGCAGGAAGAGCTGATTATCAAAAAAAAAAAAAAAAAAAAAAGTCATAGATTTTTTATAGAACCTCCCTACACCCCCTACCCCCACCCCACACCCCCAAAAAAATAAAAGAATAATAAAGAATTGTACTTAATTTTTTTCCTTCTTCTGAGGAAGAATTATTAAATCTGTCACACACGGAGCAAAATATCTTTCAACAATCCCCATCCCTCATGAATTATATTATTCACCTTCTGCCTCTCTCTCTCTCTCTCTCTCTCTCTCTCTTCCAATTAATCTCTCGACCTCAGATATTTTCATTGTCTGGCTCCTTTTCCAATACTTGCACCAACGCGTTAATATCCAACACGCGCTTCTACTTGGAGATTTTAAAATTCTTGTTTCTTTTGACTCATTTTGTAATTTCATTTTTAGTGGATTTTAAATGAATCTAAAAAAATTAATTTTTTTTTCTCACATTGCTTTGTTGTAAAAAGTAAGTTAGACATTCAAAAGCCTTGGAGTTTATTCATGACAAGGGACATAGAAAGTGTAGGAAATAAATAATATATTTTCTCTTATATAATAAGCGTGTTTCAAATTTTCAATGTTTTAACTTCGTAGTTTATATCAAATTACTTGACTATGTATTAATGATATCTTAGATGAAGTATAGTATCATTTATTTAGAATTTTTGAATTTTGCTTTAAAAAGAATTACTAAACAATATCTAATAATTAATAATAATGTTGAGATTTTCAAAATTTCAATGATAATATATTATCTAATGAAGATCACTTTGACTTAATTGTTTTTGACAAGGAGAAAAAAATATTTCCTAATTTTGAAAAAATATACCTCTTCAACAACTAAAACAGTCAATCAACACATTCATTATTTATTTATATATTTCTTTACCAAGCAAAAACTCCTATAAAATATATACTTAACATAAAAAAGGGTAAAATTCACTTTACCCCTTTGTACTATCCAGTTTGTATCAAATACCCCTTTCTACTATTAAAACCTTCAAATACCCCCCTGAAATTATAAAAAATACATTGATGGACAAAAGTACCCTTAATTTAAATAAAATATTAAATTTACTCTACACCTCTATAATTAACTATCAATTAATTTAATCTCAAAATTTTATGCCATCTTGATTTATATATTAAATAAAAGTACTCTTCGTTTAAAAAAAAAAGTAATCTTAGTTAAAATATTAAAATAACTATATAGTTGGATATAAACTTAATATAATATAGAAGCCACATAGAATATTTTTATGTAAATCTTTATTATTACTATTTTAACTATACATAATACATGTAGACTCAAATTAGTATATATTATTTAATTAGACTTATAGCTTTGTTTATGTACTTTAACAGGACGTGTAATCCGAATATATTAACCTATCAAGTCATAATATGAGGTATTTATTACGTGTGAAAGTGAAATTAATAGAAGTTATAAAAATAAATTTTTGTACAACATTATTGTAACTAAGAACTTTATAATAATAATAAAAAATATCTGAAATATGCTTTTTAAAATAACACAATATAAATTTTTGTGAGACAATTTTTTATTTAACGTTATTAATAATTTATTTATCTATTTTTTCATTTTAAATCGAATTAATATTATTTTCTTTCAAAATCAGTCTTAAATAAGATATAAGTCAAATTATTAATATTTTCTCGATAGTATTTAAAAAATACTTTGTTCTGTAATTTATAATATTTATTTATTATTTTAAAAATTAATGTCTAAACTAGTTAATATGTTTGACCTACAGAAACACATCTTATATGATGAAATACTTATAAATATAATTTTTTAAAGCACTTATAAATATAAATTAACACCAACTAATTTGACCATAATTTAATACTTATTAAAGACTGGATATGTATTTACAATGATAACACTATAAATTTATTTATTTAAAAAAATTAATGTTATTCTTTATATTTTTCTATTGTACATGCAATATCGAATTATATATTTATTTATGTAATTAAAGTAGGAATAAATAAAATAAAGGATTAAACAATATTTGATACGAAAGTGATAGTAGAAGGGGGTAAAGTGAATTTTACCCTAAAAAAAAAAAACACCCAAGAGAAAATGAGAAGAAGAAGTGCACGCGTCAATAAGTGAGAGCGAGTACATAATAAATGATACTTTCAGAGAAGACCAGTACTTAGAACAGGCTTATGACACAGCCAATTAGCAGCCACCTTCAAGTCACCCTATAAAAACCCTCGAATATCTTAAATGCAACAAACCACACAAATTATAACCCTCCACCACCCCACCGGAAACAACCAGTCATCGGCGGCGCCGGCGACTTTTCCAACGGTGGCTGATGGCCAAAAACACCAACACGACTAGGAGATCAAGTTGGCATTGGACAAACGAGAGGCACGTACATTTCTTGAACTCCATGGAGGCTTCTTTTGTTCAATCCATGTTCGAAAACAACGCTCATAATCCTCCTCCTCTTGACCGTTATTTACCGGACACCTCGGATTCGACTAAGGATCTGGGGAAGGAAAGACGAAGACGACACTCCACATCTGGTAAAAAACCGTACATGTTTCATATACGCGCATATCGTTAGTTCGTAAATATTTTGAAGTATTGTCCAATTTTGGTATTTATTCACTAGCTAATATTTAGAAATATTTTGTGGTGACCTAGCTAATATAATTAATTTAATTAGGGTTATTTCACAATTTAAATGGATTGTTGAAGTCAATCTTAATTTGCATAAGATTAATTGAAATTTCAAAACTAGCTGATTTTTACTTGTAAGCAAGCAGTGCACTTTATTTTTCTTTTCAATTTTGTTTCGCATTTATTCAAAACAAATTTGCATAAATTTAAAGATCTTGGTCAATGTGATTGAAAGAATCATATCCAAAACATAAAAAAGAAAAATTGTTATAATTGTTGATTTAAATCTTCTTCTTTTTTTCATTATTTATTCTTTTTAAATTTTGTACTAGAGTTGCACTTAATTAAAGTCGTCTCAAATTAGAGGACATTTTGATGAAATTACTTACCATAAAGCTTATAGAATATTGATTTGTAAATTGTAAGTATGTCATTGCACATTTTCATTAATTGTATACCTTTAATTATAAATTCTAGCTTCACTTGTTAGGATGAGGATATTTTTATATTTTCTTTACAAGAAATATGAAAAGATAATACAATGGAATATGCCTTTCCAGATTTATAGTACAGTTTTATCGGATGAGATCTTCTATTCAAAAATTGTGTTTCATGATTTCACCTCCTATTCCAGGACAGATGATTGACATGTATACAATTTTTATATTGAAAATCTACAATTTATCTTAAAAATTAATATGGAAACTTGTATACACATATCAATTATCTGCGGTGGAATAGAGAGAAAATAGAATTTTGGAATAGAAGATCATATCCACAATTTTATGCCCAAAGAAATGTACTTAATTATATGTGGGTATTCTCTGGTTCTTGTTTATGAGCTCATTTTTTGTGTGTTTCTTTTTGTTGTACCAAGTACTAACTTAGAAAACCTTGTAGATATTGTGGAGTCAAGTGAGAGAAAGACAGACAAAAAGACCAGAATTTTATCATGCCAAAAATCTTCACAAGATCAGGTTTGTCTATATATTCTTTTAAATATATCATGGCATGTTGGATCTTTTTTTTTCTCCCTTTTTTTTGTTTGGTTATTGACATTATTAAGAAAATGAATAGATAATGCTTAGAACGCAAAAATCTACCATTAAAACTGACAAGTGTTAGGTGGGGTAGCAATTAAATATCCTAGATAATTATATATTATTATTATTAATAATGTTATTTGAAAGTATTATTGTATTTGAAAGTATTAATGTATTATTATTAATGTTATTAATGTTATTGTATTGTTTAATGATCATTATTAAGCGGTTGGGAAAATTATTTGCTTTTTTTCAGGTGGTCCCACAATTTCAGAATAAGAGAGATGATAAAGATAAAGATGATAACGATCAACGATCTTGATGTCTCCCGTGGAACATCTCATGGAGTCTAAGATTTTTATTCTATTTATATAATTAGTTTACTCTCTAGCTGAGGGATGTGTGTGTGTGTTTTAGGGTTGGGAATTGGGCTTTGGGAGATTGGTAAGAGCGTAATCAATTGAATTAAACCAGTGTATTGTCTAAAAGTTTGTTTGAATTTTTTATCAATTCGAAAATTTAGTTTGATTTGATTATTAATGTCCAAATAAATTTTAGTATAGCAGAATATGAATCGAACTTGAATAATTAGATACGAAAATTGAGTTTAGTTTGATTATTAATAATGTTCAAAGAATGAGTCTCTTGCAAGATCGTAAATGCGGATCTTTATCCATAAGATAATCATCATATTCTCTCTACTATCTTCTTTCACTGCTAGCAACATTATTTTCCTCTCTCTCTCTCTCTCTCTCTCTCTCTCTCTCTCTCTCTCTAATTTTCTCTTTCCTCATGTTTTATCACTTATTTTTTTCTTTTATTTATTCTCCAATTTCAAAAATCGATACTTTATTTCAAAAAATAGATATTTTACCTCATAAAAGTCTTACCTTAACTCTATTATATTTATTTTTTTAGTGTAATATATTCTTAATATGCGTTGTATTAAAAAATGTGACATTTTATCACAAAAAATGAGTATTTTTACTTATAAAAGTGTTACTTTAACTATATCATATTTATTTTTTATTTTTTCTTCTTTCCTAATTTGTGAGTATATTAAAAACATGATACTTTATCTAACACAAATAGATACTTTTTTAACGTATAAAAATATTCCTTTAACTCGTTATATACATACATATATATATTGTAATATATTCATAATTTGTGACTATATTAAAAAATGTTACTTTATCTCAAAAACCAAATTCTTTTACTTATAAAAGTATTATTTTAACCTTATCATATTTGTTATTCATCTTTGATCTTTCTTTGTATTGAATTTATAATATTTGACTATATTAATGACGTGATACTTTATTTCAAAAAGCAGAGATACTTTTATTCTTAAAACATGATACCTTGTCTCAAAAAACTATATACTTTTACTCATAAATGTGTTACTTTAACTCGATATATTTATTTCATTCATGTAAGGTATCATAATCTGTGACTATATTAAAAGTATGATATTTTATCTAAAAAAACTAATAGTTTTACTCATAAAACAGTTATTTTAAATGAGGAAGAAAAACAGGAAAAACGAAAAAAAAAAAAAAAAAAAAAAAAAAGAAGCGGTGGCTTTAACTCACGGACCTAGTCAACATGATTCTTGGGTTGATAGGATCCGTCTTACAGTTTTTAGACTGTAAGATGGTCTTATATGAATTATTGACATGTTCAAATAAGTTTTAGTCGAATCGAATACGGGTCGAGTTTGAATAATTAAATATTTTTACACATAATTTACTATCTTTTATAAGCCGAGTTGAACTCGAGCTCGAGCAAAGCTCCACATATTGTTAAACGAAAAATATGTCCAAAAATGGTTTTTTTATGTTAATTAGTTGAGGCTTGAGATCAAACAAATTTTTAACGCTTGATCTCGAAAGTCGAGTACCATGTGGTTTGTGTTTGTAGTTCTATCTTTCCTTTTCTTCCATTAGGGGTTATTTGGTGTCTCTGTAAATTCTCTTACATATTTTTTTCTGCCTAGCTGATCAGTCCATTCTTGAATCTTGATCATAGGTGATAAAGTAAACCATGGCTGTCTTCGCTTGATAAGATCTAGTACTAATTATTGAGTCGATTTATATATTTCATGTTATCTAGAATAGTTAAAAGCACTAATATAATGATTGCACTAAGAAACACAATGTGTACCAATTTTAAGATATATAGTTATTTTAATATATATTTGATATTTTGTGATTTGACATACAATTATCATTGGACGTACATATAGCCCGTTTTGGTTATTTAATCTTATCATATATGCCAAGTTGTTGAGATGTATTAATTATAACACACATTATAACGATGTTCACATATGTGAATTGCCCATTGTCACGATCAAAGTCATATGTTTGATCTTGAATTATCTATAAATATTCTAATTTAATTAAGAAATCTTTTCTGATATAGTTCACTAATTTAACGTGGAAGATTATCAAAGCTATATATACACACATACCGAACTACGAGTGTGTTGTAATTAGTAATGAGCTAATCATCTCTTTAAAATATACATTATATATAAGATATTTGAATGAATAAAATTTATTATAATATTTTCTTTTAAATGTGAGCTTATAAGTTTCAAAAACAATATTTAGGATCTTATAAGCTCATTACAAAGAATAAGGAGTTCTTAATTTATTTTCAAGATTTTATTAAACTCTGTAATTTTGTTCCATTGTATTAGTTACAAATATAATTACTAATAAGATCCATGATGAAATTTATCGAAACAATTTTAAATCTTGTTTTTAAAATATAAGATTGCTCATTTTAAAAGCTCAAAAAATATTTGATAAAATAAAGGAGCTCATAAGATTTTTAAAATAAATTTAGCCAAATACCTCCTAAGTTCATAGGAAATAATAATAATCAAATCAACAGAACTTTAATCCAGTGATTTTGTGATTGTTGATCGATATTGACTGATTTCAATCATGTCATGTTAAACTTTAGTAATAGGGATTTAAACTTTGTTGCACATAAGTTTGTAAATAGTTCTGTGCTTAATTATCTTTAATTAGGATGTCTGAAAAAAATATATATGATACTCCACCCTATGTTTAACTTGAATTTTCACAAAAGGATTTGTGTCAAATTACATTTTGGATTATCACTAACTCCATGTTTAAGACCATGATTGAGAAGTAGATGCTTTCGTTTAAATTCAAAGAAAAAAATGAAATTATATTTATATGTATGTATAAAAAAACTCGACATTACAAATCTTGCATGCAAACTACAATAAATATGGTTTAATTGTTTGCCTAGGTTCATTATTTGGAGTTGGCAAATGGTTAGCTTGGAAGTGTTTTCATGGTCAATTTATAATCATGCGAGTGGGCTTATTATCCGAATATACAAGATATTAATTAGTGGTATGTTAGACACTTAGACTAAACTTGATAAAAATCAAACATGTTAAAATCTTAAAAATAAGTTAATAGTCCTTTACATGTTTTTATTATGGAGATTATATAAGAGCTTAAAATTTGCGATTGGATATGAAATATATTCCATTTTTGTTAGTTAGAGAATTTTTTTAACCAAAACATGTGATTGTTTATGAAAATTTTAGAAAATATACAATTATCCCACTTTCACTTTTTCTCATTTTTTCTCTTATCAATCACATCTATACATTTTTTCACAAAAACTAATTATTATTACACATTCTCCCATAAATTTCACTATTTACTCACTCACACATTTCTAATTACCAATCATATCCAATCATTATTTTACTATTTTTAAATCAAATTAACTTTCTTCACTACTTTTTCATCTCACATCCAATCATACTCACAAAATTCATCTTTTTCTTCCAAATTTTTTTACCACTAATTTTTAAAGAAATGAAAATTTTCAAAATGAAAGTATATCTAATCGCACCTTTATTACCTCAATTCTTACAAAATTTTACCAAACAGAATCGGTCACAAGGAAATCAATTTTCGAAATCTAATAATAGTTGGAAACCAAAATTCCATTTTGATGGCTCCTTGTTGACTTATTTGGTCCACTCAATAGAAAGATAATATAAAGCTCAATAAAAAGAGATTTGTAGGGAATGTTTTAGCAACTAAAGACGTGCAATACTGCGATACCGTCTCAACTGTGACCAAATAATATTCTGCTCTTAAAGATAATAAAATGAATTTGAATCCTGATTTCGTACTAAAACAAGTGTTTATAATATCTCCAAAAGATTTTTTTTTATGAACAACAATTAAAATCTTCATTACATCAAGATATCAACAATAACCAGCTAAAAACAATCAGTAACTTTAAATCAAATTGGGCATCTTAATGGAAAATTTTATTACTATTAAAAAGATACAATACTCACAGACAGATGAGACTCGAATCAAAAACCTCCTAATTGTATTAAGTTTTGGAATTTCAACTGACTACATAAAAATATTAAATTAAAATAGGGAAAAACTGAATGCAAGAGTTTCAGAGTACCAGTTTAGCAACAAACCGAAGATATTAAGATCCGTTTGCTGGGTGTGGGGCTTCCTCAATTTCAATGTCTTGGACAACCGCAGTAATGTCGATGACGATGATGATGGATCGCGTCTTTTGTCCTTGTTCTCCTCATCAAACTCGTCTTCTTCGAGAAGTGAACCCTTTCGAAGAAGTTCTTTAACCTTGTGAAACTCATCATAGTGAGCTTTCCTATGCTCCTCAAAGCTCCTCCGTCTCTCCGACCCACTACCCGATAGGTGGCCATTGGCGTAGTTAGGGGGCCAACATGGGCCCTGGCCCCCTCTTTTAAAATAAAAAATTTTTTACTAAGCAAATTTTTAAAAAAATTAAATTTAGTTAAAATTTATATGATTTTTCTATACGGCCCACCCCACTTTCGCGTATCGGCCCACCCCCTTATAACGTGCTGGCTACGCCATTGAGTGGCATTACGATATCAGAACATCACATAGCGCAGCGGATATTACAACCGATGAGAGGAGATTTAAAAATGACAATACCAATTGAGCGAAATTGAAGAAATAGGTAACATATACTGAGAATCTGTCTTGTTTTTTTCAACTGGTAATTTTAAAAGCAAGCCAATTGAACAACTGAAGACAGACTGGACAAACCTTCTTCATCTTGTTCCATTGCATCTGCCTCATCTTCGGATGAAGTCCAGCCAGAGTGATGCGAGTTAGTTTTGCTAGAGGAAGCCACATCATTCAAGGCCGAACAGATAGCTTCTGCATGCATTGCATTCTCAAGACCATCCTCGAAACTTCCTTTTCTAATGGGAGACAATGATCCTACATTCATTTACAAACCAGTAGAGGTACACATATTTTCAATAATTTCAATGACTAATTAAAACCTTAATAAAGAAGAGCATGTGGCATATGCACAAATAATTGGTGGTGCTAAAAGTAGCCAGAATGGATATTTGAAAAATGAATTGCAAAATCATGAGTTTTAAAATGACTAACCCAAACTCTCAACAATAAGCATTCTTATCTCAGAAAAAACCATCATCTCACTAAAGATGCATTTTATGCGGTCTCGTACCCTAACCACACCCCAAAAAAAACCGCGGATTCTAATAGCTGCAAGAATGAATCCTAGGTGAAGAAATTGCAGCAAGCATAGGATCTAAAAAGAGTTAGATGGCCCAAACACTCAACGCGTAGCACATCATACGAATCTAATTAGGTTAGATGTCACCAAACTGGTCACACAGAAAGTGGTTCAACCACCTGTTACAAACGTTCTAAACATGATAAAACCCCAGGATCGCTTTATTCAATTCTGTCTCGAGATAAAGCATCCACTTCAATGATAGTAGTGAAGATTTCGGAAATTTCAGGGTGTTCTTGAACTTATCCTAGCGAGGCCATAAGTGAATTGGTGGCGAGGTAATAAGTGAAGATTGGTTTCAATTTTCTCCTACATCATTATTATAGATAAAGGCACAGCCAAGTGATACACCTTTGAAATAATCTAACAGAATAAATTTAGGTTTATAAATAGTCAACAGTACGTACTCTTGCCAAAAAGATTTACTAAGCTCTCAATTCCAAATAAGCATTATTTTCTTTCCATATGAATGCAATACTAGCCCATAGACCAAAATCAAACTTCAGAGTCACCATCGTCTCCAGAAAAGTTACTCTACGAATAAAGAAATTAAAACCTCTAACCATAGTTCGACACGGCTAGTTATTTATAATGAAACAGAGAGAAGGAATAATCACAAAGCACGGAAAAGACTGGGAATCATCAAATGTCAACAGATTTTACATGTGCGATCATAAATCATGATTGAAATCAAGAAGGATTAGAAATTCCTAAAGCAATATCAAAGGAAAAAAACTATGTCAAATGAAAATGACTAGGAAAAAGACACGGAAACATTAATGAACGTAAACATACCATCATCATCAATCATTGGATGATATGGTGTCTTGGTTCAGTTATTTTCTGCCTCACAGGTTTATTTTCCTCGATTTCCCCAGATTAGCTTCATCCCATCTCACTCGCGCCCTAGCACCCCAAAAAGTTGCCAGCATCAGCATAATTTCAATGAGCACTTAAAAGTTCGTATCAGCAAACCATTCATTATAACTGAAACGGAGCATAAAAAAGACCCCATTTACCAAGAAAATGCGAGCACCATTTTAACTAGAAATAAGTTGTACTATATAAAGCTTATGACATATACTCCTATGAGATTCCAATAATGTCAACCAGTAAGCCACCCTGTTTACAGTTTGAATATGTGATCTGGACACTCTTAGTGTTAGTCGCACGTGCGGATTTCAACGAGAAGTTTCCCACCATGATGGCTAAATTTAAGATATCAAATGAAGCATTATAATGAAGTGCCAGAGAAACAAAATTCAGAAATCAATCCCATCATCAGTGCCATTTTCATTTTCGATGACTATCCCCATGTTTATAAAAGACCAATAATAGACACAAGACATCTCACATATACAAGCAAAAACATTCACAAAATGGCCATAAGCAAAGAATGATAAAGAAATTACTTCTTCATATCAGCAATCTGATAATCCTCTGTATCCAGAAATCACGCTCGGATATGGAAAACTGGCTTACTACACTGTAACAAGAAACATATATACCCATTAATCAATTGTCGTGCCAGAGATGGCATTCTACAAAAGGAAATAAATAATTGAGCATGAAGTCCAACAAACGACTATTATTTATGCATTTCATCAATATACTTCATCCAATAATTTTCAACAATGAAAATACAAGTACTAAGACCTCCTCAAATTGAATTGCACAACCGTCAAAAAATAAACCTAAAACGAAACCCACCCCTCACTGAAACAAGATTAAATCAGAGAATATTTTTTTAAGAAAATCATTAACCGATAAATTCAACTACATAATCAAAACTTAATCAAAAAAGAAATCAAGGTTATGAACAATGCGATCTTTTCGGGCCAGGAATACGATGACAGAGGAAATTCGAATGGAAAGCGGGGTCAAAACCCACAAATTTTCAAAAAGTCGAAAATTGTAGATGATATAATCAGAAATTATTCAAAATAAAGAACAAAAAAGTTGTATACCTTCAAGAAGAAATGATGGAAGTTTTTTTCAGTTCTTTTACTGCTATCCTTGTGAGGGGTGTTTGATCTTTACTCAAGTGAGTTGTCTCAACCCTCTCGTGATTTTACCAAGTGTTAATTTACGCGTATGCATGTATTTTTTCAAAAAAAAGAAAATTAAAATGGGACACATGTCACAATCCTGCGGAAGTTACCCACTGAAAGAAGATCTACTTACCCCCTTGTGAGATAATTAAGAGCCTTTTTCTTCTTCTCGTTCTTCCCGGTATGTGCTTTCCCGGGATCGAATGAAACGACGAAAATACCAAAATTGACCAGGAGAGTATTTGTGGTGCGGCTCAGTCGGGTCGGGTTTGATTGGACTATCCAGATTTCGAATGACAAAATGGTATTCTTGTTATTATATGAACCAATTCTTAATATGTCCTCCTTTTATTTGGAAAGTTACCAAAAAAAAATTGTTGGATGGAATTAAAAATAGTGTGACACCCCAATTCATAATAATTGAGTTGAATCAGGTAAGTAGTAATTTTTTATAATTAAATGGCCAATTGTAAATCGGACACATTTAGTGTATAAATAAATACCAAAGTGAATCATATACTATAAATTTTGCTTAATTAAGTTTAAAATCAATTTATAAATTTCATAATCTTGTTTTTTTTTTTATTAAATGTTCTATTATTTGGTTTTTAAATGTGAGTTGATATATGCACAGATATTATTTGGAAAGAAAATACTCCAAAATAATGTGTAGAAAAATTCTATATTATGTCGTATTTATTTTTAGCCTCTTATTTAGCAAGTGGTTGTATCACTACAGTTCCAATTATAATCTGGGTCGGGCTAATCCATGTTCGGACCTCCGGATTCCGATTCTCTGATAAAAGCCAAGGGCAATATAGGAATTTCGCCCGTAAACGAGATAATAGAGGGATGATTCTGAAAACATATCGTGAAGCAAAAACACAAACATCTTTGGGGAGCTCTTCAATTCGCTCTTACCAGTTACAGCTACCCCAGAACACACACAAGTATGTTTTTATTTTCTATTTCTCAATGCATGCATCAAATTTTTGTACATTCTTCTTTGAATTATGGAACAATTACGTGATTTGATTTACGATAGAGTAAATTTTATTTCCTAACTTATTGATTTGGGTGCCGATTTTTGTGTTTAATTTGCCGAATTGAGCGGGTTTATGAAGTTTTATGCATTTTTCTCCATTGTTTGAATCGTGGGTCGATTTGTTGTGGGTGTAACTTGTAAGAATGTTGAGATCTTGATCATATGGTACTGAAGACACTATCATCTCTTTGCTTGATTTTCAGTCAATGGTAATTTGATATTTAGGAATCATGGTTTTTTTTTTTTTTTTTTGTGTGTGTGCTGGGGGTAGGAAGGACAAGGTAATGGTGCATTGTGTATAAATTGTGAATCATGAACGTTTTTTTCGGCTGCGGGATGCATTTATAGAATGTTTCAATTCAGCATTTAGTTCTGTATTTTTCAAGGGATGAACACTTATGAATACTTAAGAACCAAACTAATCTAGAAGAGACTTACGTAAATCAAACGGCATAATTAAGAAGAAACGGTACTCGTAATTTTTAATTTTAGATTATTCAAGATGCTATTTTTGGAATGTGACCTTTTAGAGTGTCAATTCATACTATCTCATATGCTTGATGTTGAGCTCTAAAACCAATCCATATGATTCGTCTTCTGAGTTGAACCAATTTGATGATCTGCCATATATGATATATCAGTATTTGTTTCCTTTGCTTGTCATTATATATGAGTTTATTGATAGTAAAAGCAAAAAGGTTGTCCAGTACACATGACCTGCCGCAGAAAAACTACATTATTTAAATTTAAAAGATACTGATAGATGCTAATAAAAATACAGTCTTCCATTGCTTCAGTTGTTGGAATTTGCTAGTTGTGTCCAAAAGTATCGTTTTATTGTTGGAGTAATGCTAGTTGCTTGATTCACAAACTGTTTCTTGTAACATTGCACTTGACTGCATACCGTATTAGCGTACTGAGGGTTGATCTTATGCCACAAAATTAGGATTGACATTTCTCTCTTGTCTATCTTTCTTTATACTGCTAACATATTCTATTTTATGCTGCATTTGTATGATTGCAGGATATAAAATTCCTAGTTTACGTGACCAAAGGCTTCATAAAAGATATAATTATAAAAACCAGGAATTCGAACACAGATGTTTTCACTGGTTTATGGACTATGGCAGTATATGTTCAGCAAGATGGAGTTTCATGTTCTTATTCTTGGAATAGACAAGGCTGGGAAAACAGTAATATGCTCAACTATCTTTTTGAGAACATCACTTCGTTGTTTTTGTTTATGTCCTGCTATTTGTCATATCCATAATTTGATGGAATTGATCTAGTATTTGTAGATAGACAAAACAAATGAAATTGTCTGCTTTTAGAAATTTACTGTTAACTAAATGTATCAAATTTTCTAATTGCTTGTGTGGTGAATCTAACACACGCACTGCCTACGGACTTGAAGGATACGCACTCGTAATAAGAGTAGATGGCACCTTAGACCGTCTATTGTTATGCATTAAATAAATGGCACCCTCTACCATTTTTGAAACTTGGAAAGTCCATACCAGCTATTAACATTTTCAAACTCACCACCTGATATTACATATTACTTATGTGAAACCAAATGAAGCTATTTTGCTTGTGAGCTGATTTTTGTCTTATAAATTCAAAGAGAGTGGTTAAAATGCTACCACTGACAATTTCATGTGCATTATTTTTTAGCCAGTCACCTGTTGTGAAAGACCCTGAAACAATTTTTCTCCCCTTGGAAGGAACTACTCTTTTGTTCTGTCTAAGCTTTTATTTTTTATCTTTTATTTGGTGGTCATTAAAATAAAATTCCTCACTAATGTCCATTTGTGATTCTCCTATGGTTTTCTGTTTATGTTAATGGAGATGTGTTTCCATGTCAATTATGAGAGTTGAACAGATTATTATTTTTTTTTGTGCCAATTTTTTTTTTTTTTTTGAGTTAGTTCAGAAATAAATTGCAGACATTGCTGGAGAAGTTGAAGTCACAGTATTTAAACTTGGAAGGCCTTCCTACGGACCGAATTGTTCCAACTGTAGGACTCAATATAGGTCGAGTTGAAGTTTCAAATACAAAACTTGTATTCTGGGACCTGGGAGGTCAGGTTTGGAATGTGCTCTGGACTTCTTTGCTAATTGGTCATATATAACTGTATAAAATACCCTGTGACCTTTGAACAGTCGTATGTTCAATTTACATTCATATCATACAGACTACATGATCCTGTTTATTTTATACTTGATCTCATCAGCCTGGTCTTCGCTCCATTTGGGAAAAGTATTATGAAGAGGCAAATGCTGTGATTTATGTAGTTGATGCTGCTTGTCCGTCCCGTTTTGAAGATTCAAAATCTGCACTTGGTAAACATTCTTGGAGAAGTTTGTGAAAAACTACACGTAATCTATAGTTTATAAGTATATTTTGTCAAAATTTATGTTATGATGCTACCCCAACTTTCTCTCTGGTTCGTAGAAAAGGTTCTACAGCATGAGGATTTGCAAGGTGCTCCACTGCTAATACTAGCAAACAAGCAGGTAAGCTGTTTCATGTTTGAATATCCACTTCATATTCTGTGAAATTTCTCGATTTATTTTGTTTTTCATTTTTTTAATTGAAAAAGGATAATTACAAAAGAAACCTTGAGGTTCGGGCTAACTACAAATCCAGATATGTTTGAAAATTACAGAAAACCCCATAAGGTTTAATTCCATATTACATTTTTCCCCTTCATAAGCAAAAAAAAAAAAATTCAAAACCCCTCTGATATTTGTGAAAATGTTAATGGCTATCCCCTCAAAATTTTAAGACATAATCAAACCTGATGGGACTTTTTGTAATTTTGAAACATCTGGGTTTTTTTCTAATTAACCCAAACCTCGAGGGGGTTCTGCAATTATCCCTTTAAAAAATATAGAAGCTGGAACATTGTGAAGACCGATCTAGCACAGTTGCAGTTATGATGTAATTGAATGAGTAGCTGTATATTTTTTTGCGTTCCACAGGATCTTGAAGAAGTTGTATCAACTGATGAACTTGCTCAATATCTGGACGTCAAGAGATTGGATGAACGAGTTTTTACATTTCAAGCTGTTTCAGCTTTTGATGGGTAAGCAGATAGATTTTGATTTTTCTTTTATTGACAATTTTAATGAGCCGTCTCCCCACCCTCCTACACACTCCTGACTCCACCCAAGGGACTTGTGATCAGTTTACAATTGTATGCAGGCTGGGTATAAAAGAAAGTGTAAACTGGCTGGTAGATGCTATGGAGAGAAGTAAGAGAAGTGAAACATTAAGGCTTCGTGCTGGATCCAGTGTCGTTTAGAAGAGATTGTATACATACAACCGTTTAGGATGCTGTGTAATATGTTGTCGGATTTATATCATATGAAAAGGTATCTTACAGCAAAGTTGCTATCTGTGAAACTTACTTTCATTTCACTGTCATTGTCCAATTACCATGAAGTATCTTTAGGTATAATCATTATACCAATTAATGAATATAGCTGCATTAAAGGAACCCGTTGAGGCCTTAGCAGTGGGATCATTGGCAAACATCTGCTCTTGTGCAAATATAGTACAACGACGTCTCTTCAAGTTTTCTCAGGAGGATTGTTATGTTCAATTTTAGTTTAAGTTCCTCTCTTCAGTCAAATAAAAAAAACCCAGAGATCAAATATAGTACAACAACGCTAACTGTTGCGTTTAATCTGGATACTCGTTCTTTCAAGTAATTTTTCTCTACGTAATTTATGAAAAAACAAAACTACAACTACTTGGTACAACGTATAACTCAATAGTCATTTAGTCAATACTCACATAAAAGTTCACATAAGCTAAAGGAACATATTTCGATGCTTATACAGAAGCCTTCATCGAAAATCTTAAGATTCACTATCGTTTGAGGTCATCAGGTCTTGCTTTTAAGTCTTCATATAGTTCACATCCATCAGGTTTATCATTACACACAACTTGATCGAATTAGAGTGGCACAGTGGAACTTGGTGCATTGACTTTTTCTTTGACAAATGGTTGAGATCCTGCAAAGAGCAAAGAATCAGACCATGAAAATCCACTTCTACAAGTTATTGTCAGCAAAAGGTAAAAACCAAAGCCCTGATGAGAAAAACAAGACTAAATGGAGAAAATTTAACTGTTTTATCTAGTTATAATGCACTGTGCTCTCAAATCCATCAAATAATCCCACGTATCTTTATGAGCTGAGATTGAATATAGAAAATCAAATGTCCAATCCCATTCTAATCGGAATAAACCCGTTCAAAGACAACAGTTGACTCGACACCAGCACCAAAGTATTATGTTTTACGCTAGATATGAAAGGTGAATAACCACCATCTAAGAAGCAATCAACCTACGAGATCGTCTCTTAAGCTTTCATGACATGAATCCAACTCTCATCATGTCCATTTTATTTCCCCAGTTTTTCCCATCACAAATATTTAGGTGCATCATATGGCGGCTCGATACCCCATGGATATAATTTGAATTCAGAACCCTCAATCGAACTTCAATTCAAGTTCGATGTGCAACAAAAACCAATCCTATAATAGATTATGCAGCAGAAATGTGAAAGACTAGTTCCGACAAGTCATTTAAGTACAAAGTTCATTTCAATCCACTGCATTTTTTCAAGCCAAATAACATCTCATATCAGAAAATAATACTTGAATCCCATCCCACATATTTCCAGTTATGAACTTAGATTATTCATGTTTGATATGTTAAATAAACCAAGCATCAGAAATAAACCAATCTGGAGACTAAAAATCGTAGCATATTTCGTAATATGTATGTACACACAGCAAACACTCATAAGAAAATGCACAAAAGGAACAACATTGATAAGACCTTGAAATATGATCAGATGTATCCTTACTAGATATAAGAGCTTTAGGCCTGGTCTTGAATAAAATCTTGTGGCGAATAACTCCAATCACATCTAATTCCACCTTCGTAGAGCTCACATCGCCTTCAGTCTCCTCTTCTTCGTCCTGGAGTTTAATCTTCTTCAACACTAAAAGCGGCTTCTTCAGAGTCACTTTTGACCCTGTCAGCTCATGGTACCCAACTGTAAATGTGTAATTTTCCTGAAAACCGATTGAAAAAAAAAGGCAGAACCGTTCAGAAAACATCAAATGTGTAATTTGTAAACTATCCGCTTACTCGCTTCAAACACACGAAAAAAATAGAAAATAAACAGATACGCTCTTTACAAGAAAATTGCGTTAATTGGAAACAATCCACTAATGGTATTAAAGTGAAAATATAGAAACCTGAGAAGAAGGCCGGCAGAGAACGCCGATCTGGAGGTTTTGAAGGCGGTCCACATATGAGGGCTGGGCTTCAACGACCCCCTGAAGCTCCACGATTGCCCATTCCGGGCAGCTGCCTTCTCCACAACTGCACTTCACCTGGATTTGCATCTCTTTTTTATGCTTCTATTTTATAAACTTATGATGAAAATTCCACGCTTTCTTTATGCGATCAAGTTATGAAATTAGGGTTTTGATAAATGGGAGAGTTGAAGCATAAAAATGCTGTTGTTTGGGAATGATTTTGGCGCCAAATACCAAAAATTTTGTTGTTTCCGGAATGAATGCTAGTAGTAGGTCGACGTATTTGGACTTTGGAGTCCAAAATAATTGTTTCAGTATTTGACAACTTTTTAAATGGACTTTGGATCTAAAAGTTTATTTCCATAAAATAGATATTTATTGATTAATCTAAAATGGACATTTACATAAGTTATTTTTTCAAAAAAATATATATTCTATAAAGTAAGAGTTAAAGGCTATTTGATAAGTCCCTTATTATGGGAAAAACTCAAGTTCGTGCTAATTAACAAAAATCCCAGAGATTTTTGATAATTACAAAAATCCGCTTGAGTTTTTATTTCGTTTTACATATTTCCTTTCATAAGCAAAAAAAAATTCAAAAATTCACTTAATATTTATAAAAATATTTCATTACCCTTTAAATTTAAGACATAATCAAACCTAAGACATAATCAAACCTGATGGGTTTTTATAATATTGAAACATCTATGTTTCTTTTTAACTAGTGCAAACCTCAGGGTTCACAATTATGCACCGTGAAATACTTTTTCTTTTTTTTGATCGGTATCGAGACTGGATGAGAGGGGAGAGAGGTACAAAAAGGCAAAAGAAGACTACCACTAAATTAGAATTTTACAGCACTTATAAGTTAAAAGTGTACTCAGTTGCTGAATGCTGCAGAAAGTCACAAGATGGGGTCCTGAATAAAATTCCATTGTTCATTTCTGCATACATCCAAAATTTTGCAGACCAAGTCATAAATCACAAAAACATCCTACATGAATTTCCCTTTTTGCCCTTCAACGCCGTGGTGAAGGCCGGTACCAACAGAGTTCAATGAGCTACCATTTATAGCCTGAGGAAAAGGAGGATCTCTTACACCCTGTTGCCTCATACTAGGCTTCTTTACAGCATCAAATTGGCTAACCGAAAAATCGAAGGGTAGACGTTATCAGACATGAACACTGGTGAAGCTGAACTGTTACATCCGACGGCTCTTGATGAGCTGATGACAGGTTGCTGGAATGAAATCTGATATCGCGAACCGTCCTCCACTGGCATTTCACCAGTGAGCATCTTGACAGCAAATTCGAAACACGGATCGGCCAAAATATCGCCAGATGGCAACACAGAAGACGAAGCCGGTGAAGACAGAGAAGAGACTGAACTCTCACCAACTTTGGTCACTTCTTCGATAGGAATCGCACCGGTGAGAGTTTTGATTGCAAACTCGATGCATGGATCCATCAGTAGATTTTTCAAAGACGAGTCGAGATTTTTATCGTGCTTTTCTTCTTGCTTGCAGTCGACGCCAACACCTTTATTTGCATGAGTAATAGGTTTTTCCTGAATATTATTGGTTGAATTTTCTGTTTTGCATTTTGCACGATGCTCGTTTGAGTCATTGCCAGATTTTCCAGTGATATCAATCTGTGGCTCATCCGAAGGTCCAGATTTACCGACATTTTTGGTGGTATTAACTTCGGCCTCACCTGAGAGTGTAGCTGAAGCTCCAGCTTTGTTGCTTGTTTTTATTTCCAGTGATTGATCAACTTCTACGCGAGCAAGTCTTTTTGAAGTTCTACGAGGTAAGTCGCTCGTACATTTGTTATTTGGGGTTTTTCTCTTTTTTTGGCGCGCTAGATTTTCATGCTGTTGACCTTCTCCCATAGAATTATTCACCGTTTCTCTTTGTTCCGATTCATTTCTCTCGGGCATATTAATATTTTTCTCAGCAGCACCTTTTTGTTCCGATTCATTTCTCTCAGACATATTAATATTTTTCTCAGCAGCACCTTTTTGTTCCGATTCATTTCTCTCGGACATATTAATATTTTCTCAGCAGCACCTTTTTGTTCCGATTCATTTCTCTCGGGCACATTAATATTTTCTCAGCAGCACATTTTTGTTCCGATTCATTTCTCTCAGGCGTATTAATATTTTTCTCAGCAGCACCTTCTGAGCCTGCAAACATATGTGCCAAACAACTTCTCACAATCAGAATTTCAGTTGGAATATTCATTTGAACGCCAATATTTCTTAAATAATAGGGATAATTACAAATACTACCCCGAGTTTGGGGTAACAACAAAAAAAATCTAGAGTAGTTTCAAAATTACCAAAATATCCTTGGATTCCGTCTCACATCTTCCCCCTTCATAAGGTTTTTTTTTTTCAAAAGCCCATTTACATTTATAGAAATATTACAGTTAACCCTTTAAAATTAAGGCAGACCCAAACCTCAGGGGTAGTTTTTGTAATTTTGTAGCTTCTCTAGGTTTTTTTGTAATTACCCCAAACCTCAGGGTAGTTTTTGTAATTATCCTAAATAATATGTATGTCTTTGCAAGACAAAAACAGAACTCATTTGGATATACTTGAATATGAAAGTGTGGCTTGTACTCAATAAGAATAATAAGAAAGGTAGTACACAAAGTCGCAAAGTTGAAGAAGTAATTGTGAAAATAGTGAAGCTATAAGTAAATAAAAGCGAAAAATAATCTTTAGAGTTGAATGCAATGCTATGTAATATGCATCAACCGACGTCTTATGCACCTGATTGTAAGGACCGATCTTTAGTGACATTATCTTTTAGTTTGCTGTCAGCCAATCTCATGCTTCGTCTTCTTCCACCATTAAGTTGTTCCTTCACATTTGCTTGCGGTAGCTTTTTAGGAAGGTTCCCAGCTACAGAATCATCTTGTCCATCTCTTTGCTCCAGAACAGGCATGTCTACTTTTTCAGTGCAGCAACTTTTGAGCCTGCAAATGGAATTATATCACCATAATGTTATACGATGAAATACGACACTCGAATGAAGTTCTCATGAAGTATCATATATTCATATTAATGTCTTTGTGAATTAATCCATTCATGACATATAAATTATGAGGCACACATTTATGTATTTCCTTTAGGAGTGTTTCCAACCACACAAACAAAGTGATTCTCAGCTTTTAGCTGAAAATCTCACTTTTTAGTGTTTGCAAATGTCAGCTTTTGCTTCTATTTTCATTTAATCAAAATCTAAACACCTCTGAGATTTTCTTATTTTTGTAAATAAAAAGAAGTTGACTATTGACATTCTTATCCTCAAATTTGAAGAAAGAATATTGGCCTACTAATAACAAGGTCTTTTTTTTTTCTTTCTATTCAAAAGCTCATTTTGAAATTGCCCTTTTTCGACCCAAACACTTCAACTTTGATCAACTTTTAACTTCTATTACAAACACTACCAACTTCTGATCCCCAATTATTTTACTTCTTCTACAATAAATCACTTCTTCTAAAAGCAAAAGTTTTTGCAAACACTCCTAAATCTGAAAGTATTGCTTGTATAGAGCACAGAACGAAAAAATTGATGTAATCAAATTCATAAACTAGTGACGGAAAACTGAAAGTGAATCCAGTGTCAGCAAACCCATAAAAAGCTGAAACGGAGCTGCATGCAGTCTAAGAATATTCTGGGATAGGAACACGATGTTGTGTATGAATTACAATGGAAACACGTCAATGCACCTGATTTTGATCTCTTATCCCCATCGGCACTTTTATCTACTCTGTTGTCAGCCAATTTCTTAATTTGAATCATTCTATCTGCTGCATGTTGTTTCACTCTTTGCTCCAAATGATTGTCCTCCGGCATTTTTACATTTTCCATTGCAGCACCCTTTAAGCCACTAGCGAGACTCCGTCCTGATTGCAAGAGAAATCATGATGATCAGACGGTTGTCATATTTCATAGGGATAAAAAAATCCTTAAGGTTCTGGCTAATTACAAAAAAACTCAGGTTTTTGAAAATTGCAAAAAGTCTCATGGTTTGGTTTCGTCTTACATTTTCCCCTTCATAAGCAAAAAACATTTCAAATATATTTATAAAAATATTACAGTTGCCCCTTATATTTAAGATATCTTCAAACCTGAGGGGTTCTTTTTTGTAATATTGAAACATCTTTGGGTTTTTTTGTAATTAGCCCAAACCTCAAGGGTGTTTTTCGTAATTATCCCTATTTCTTATTAAAGAACAAATATTCAGTGTGTATATGCATCTCTGTTTGTTGAATGAGCAATTGCACGGGAAAAAAAAAAAGAAAAGAAAAAAGGTGAAACTTATAGTAATAGTTCTTCAGCCGTCTAACAAATTCCTTTAAAAGGACAAAATGAAATATTTAGTGCATCTAATGAAATTTACAGATCAAGCTGCAATTTGGAGCTTATGCTGACAAGAAGTATGTTCACGTCATGGAGTACAAGGTACATGGATAGGCTCAAAACCTGATTTTACACTTTCATTCCCAGTTAAACTTTTATCTGCTTTCTCGTCAATCGATCTCTGTCCTTTAGCTTCAGCAGATGACTAGGTGAACCATGCAAAGTCGGAAAGCAAAGTTAGAGAACACATAGAATTCAAAAAATTAACATAAAAATTGACATATGAAATTGCATAGACGCATTCAAAGATGGAAACACGGAGTCAACGTTCTAGATATCAAGTGCTTTTAATTTTGTGATTTTTTTAGATTTATCGACCGATCATATCATAAAGCAAGATCCGATAAGTAAACTGATTGAAACAAATGAGTCGACTTTATGAAGGAAAAAAAGAAAAATAAAATGAAAAATAAAAAAGCGCGTGACAAGCCTACTAACAGATGGTGAATGGTTTTCGAACTCCACACTGACATGACCTTTGCCATCTGGCTTGGAATTGGCCTCTTGTGAATCCTTGGATTCAAGGTAGCGAAAAACTTCTTGCATAGAGCGAAAATGACGTCCACTCACAGGATCGATGTAACACTGCAAGAATCCAAGACAAACGAAAGTATGTGGACATTCCAGAAGAATCTCAGGAGTAATGAGAGAAAAACAAACTGAACGAAAATTAGAATGCAGGCATTATTCAGGAAAAGCAGACAGCAAAACAGGAGACGATAATCGGCGAGAGAGCAGCATAGAATTGATTGTAGCGAATATCAAAATGAAACGAGGACATAAAGGTAATTAAGGGATCAGTACCGGGTCCCTCCTGGTCTTGCCGCCTTTCTTTGTTGTTTTAATTTCCTTAATCCATCCTGGAGGTAATTGCCCCGCTACAGTCTTTTTGATGTCGATCTACAATGTTGCAACAATAAAAACTTACTTGTAATGTAGGAAACAATGTTATGAGAAAAATCTAAGAGGGTATCCTTTATTTGTGAAGTGACTGTGGGTCCGCCACATTTCAGATGGGTCCCACATTTAGAAAAGGCACAATGAAAGATGTATCCTATATCACTTGCCGTTGGACTACTTGTCCTAGACGTATAGCAGAATTGATGTCAAGGTTAAGCTAATATAATTCCGACAAGCATTTATAGCAGAGTCGTAGGTGAGGTTCACCTTACTCAGTTCCTTAGGTTTCCGATCTTTTCCAGAACTTTCGAGATACCGAAGCACCTCCGGCTTTGAGTTGAACTTGAGGCCTTTTGAGCGATTGACATAATACTAGAGCAAATCCAAAGATAATAATCAGAAACGGAAAGTAGACATCATTTAAGGTAATAAAGTCAGGAGGATGAAAGATCTGCAAGAACCATTTATCTTAAGAAAGTTCATGAATTTACAATTTTGCAAATGAATGACGAAGACATTCCATCAGAATTTATCAACTTCAAGGCCACCTTGATTAAAATGTGATATTACACCAACAAACAAAATAGACAATCCCAAAAAAAAAAAAAAAAAAAGAAACTTTAGATATGCAACTAATTTTCCCCTACAGAAAATTTATCTGGTCATTTGAAGGATATATCAATATCACCTAGAATATTGCTCTTGATTTGACAAAAAATATAAATATAATTATTAACAACCCATTCATCCTTTTGTCATAGCAACACTAACCAATTTCGGCTCTGCTCCCCCTATGGTCAGATTGGTCGTCAAAAGGCCTACTTAGAGCTATTCAATTTATTAGTAACTATTTAGCTTAAGCAAAATTCAAGCAATCTGAAACCACAGAAGAGGATTACACTTGCAACCAAAGTGTAATTACCCAAGGTAGAAGTTAGCCAAGTGTAACTACATAACTAGGTTTATTAATGAGTAAATATGATTTTCCCAGATTACATCATATAATTGCTAAAACGGAAAGGCGATGATTGTTGGTATGATAGGAGATGCTCGATTCCGGCATCCCCAAGTTGTGTAAGGTAATTCAGGCGAAGGGGCAATAATAGGTCAATCGGGTTAATTCACACCTGCGAACTGGATTAATCATTTTCTTTTAGTCTGGTCGGATAGGTATGCTTTTCTCTAATCGAATGAAAAGTTTAGGCACTGCACACTATATCGTCAAGACATTTTCGTGAATGTCAGCAGTGGGCCCAAGGAGGACGTCTAGATATGCTAGTCGACCAAATTCTAGAAAATCCATCTCTTTCCGTTAAATTGAAAGCTTCCAAACTCATCCAATTGGAAATCTCTTTTCCAAGGCCATTTAAAGTAATAAAAAAATAGATCATCGAATAACTTCATATTAATTAATTAGGAAGAAATACTAAATTTTAAAACTTATGATTCCTAAGAGAAATACTCTACAAGGTCTGCAACAAGAACCAAAAGAACATTATAAGAACAAGATCCAAATACTTAATTCCAATAAAAGGCGTCTTCCATTAAATATTGGCTTTTAAATGGTTTTTTCATGTCCATGCAACCAAATTAGTCCTCCAAAGGCTGGCGTCTAACGATAAAGGGAGAGTGACGTATAACCATGCAAGGAATTCTCCATTATGATACAAGCTATGCACGGTATACATGTTATACGTATTTCGATAAACTATCAGCAAAATACTCAGAC
Source organism: Rehmannia glutinosa (assembly GCA_016081115.2). Lineage (NCBI taxonomy): Eukaryota > Viridiplantae > Streptophyta > Magnoliopsida > Lamiales > Orobanchaceae > Rehmannia > Rehmannia glutinosa. The sequence goes on from JABTTQ020001105.1 coordinate 357,197, forward strand.
ATGGAGCGCTAAGCCACCATATTACATGTTGCAACAAGTGGTACATAGTTACATACTCTTGGGCTATCAAGATGAGGAAAACACAGATGACAAAGCGCTAATTATATGATGGGACAATTGCAATATCATGTCCGAAACTTTCATTTGCAAAACCAAATTATGGGGTTCCAATGGATATGGTTTCTCGATGTTCTGATACGACAAGGTTCAATGAAGTAATTGTTGCATTTCTTTCAACATGAATTACAACTAATATATCTTTTTATTTCAGCTGTCATCTTCTATCTTTTTGCTTCTACAGTATTTACCCTACCAGAACTCCAGAAAGAACACACAAAGCCCAAATAATGCAGCCTCAGATAATTATGCATAACCTCAAATTCAACCATATGTTCCAGCTTTCCATAACCTCAAATACTTATCTAGATTTCCTTTTCTTCATTCAAGTAAATAAATCAGAACTACAACATTATAATTTTTATGCATCTTTGTACTACATTTTCAATCAGAAATCCTTCCCTAAAAAGAGTAAATTTTGACATAAAAATAAAAATGTAGTCTTTACCAGCAAGCAGATAACAATCTAAAAGAAACACCTTTCTAATAATCATTGAATCAAATGGATCACCAATCAACCACAAAATTGTTCAACAAATAATAATCATAAAATTACAAATCTCAAAAACAAATAGCTAAATTAGAAAGAAAAAAATCAACACATTTACCTTGTCTTTCTTTCCACAACTCCGAACTCTCACACTAACTTTCCAACCCACTGGTAACCAGTCCGGGTTTTCACCGCCCATTCCAAAAACTATTCCAAATTGGCACTAATCTAAAACCAGATATAACAAAAACCCCAGTAAAAAAATCAAAAATCAAAAATCAAATAAATAAGAAATAAATCACACACACACACACACACACACACCCTTTTACTAGTTTTCACCCTCCATTAAAACCCCATTTCAATTCAAGGATATTTGCAGCTATTTCTCTAGACACTGAAGAGTGAAGAGTAAAGCAAGAAAATGTCAGAAAATAAAATATTTTAAACAAAAAAACTACAAGAGTTAATAATGCCTTAATGGAGTGGTCTGAAATGGTGGGGAAGAATCGGACAAATAGCTTTGACAACCACGTGTTGCCAAACTTTTTTTTTTGCATTCGAGAAAAACCCAGAACGAGTCCATCATCATTTCATAAAATCTAGTAATATTGACCTTCCAAAAAAAATTATAGTAATATTTTTTTTTTTTTTTTGAGGAAATTATAGTAATATTTTTGAATGGTACGTTTCATGAATTTATTTATTAAAGCGATTTTTTGGTTTAACTCTTTTTGTTTGGGTTTTTATTTTATTTTATCCTCTTTGACCAGATCCCCATGTGATATGCACTGTATTTATGTTGGCTGTTTAAATAAGGGAGAAAATGTCTGAATTATGAAGCAAAATTGGAAGAAGAAAAAAGAGAGAGATAATTTCCATCTAAAGTATTTTTGTTTAATTACTGGTTCCATGATAAGATGCCCTTGGATAAACTTCAGATTGAGCCCACCAATTGTACTTAATAATTAATCAAATCACTTTATCTAACTTTTCTTTTTCTATTTTTTTTTATCTGCGGACCAATTTCTATTTTCATCTGACTTCTTTTTTTTTTTTTTTTTTTTGAAGGGATTTTCATCTGACTTCTAAGTGTGTTCACTTATAGAATGATAAGTGAGATTTCGTGTTTCACATTTCTATTTCATTTTCTATTTTAATGTATTGAATTAATAACAAATGTTGTTCGTCTAAATAAATGAGTTCATCTAAATAATAATAATCAACTACACACATATTTTTTATTATCAATTATATTTGATTATTATTTTAATTTCTACTATTTCAATATCAATCAACTTGGATCGACACATTTTTAATCTCATATTCAATTACGCTATCAAAAATCAATTTTCTTCTTTCAAAAAAAAATTCATGCAAGAACATGCCATCCTTTGTTCTTCGGCTTTAGCTAATGTAGGTTTCAAGCTAGCAGGCTAAATGGTGACTAGCTGCTAGAACAACAGTGAAAATCAAATTTGCAAATACATTTGCATCCACAAAATAGGCAAGTAAATCTGTATATGCCAATTTACAATTGTCATTTCATGGAAGCAAATTGAATCCTGGTCTCAGAATCAGTTGTGTAGAGGATTAGGGCCTTCGGGGACAAGCCGTCGATCCACAACGTGCAGTTTCTTCTGCCCGTCTCCGTTCAAAACCGCATTGTAGGGAACTGTAGACAAGTGTTTAAGATAAAAAGAACAGAATTTAGCTCTTATTCTAATTTCAGATTCTTGAATTGCAAGACTACTGATTTGCCTGCAATTGGATACCTGAACCAGTACCAGAAGAAGTATCACTATGATAAACAAGTGGGAAAAAATTACAACTCTCATATTTAAAATTAATGGGAAACAAAATCTAGAGCAATACTTTTGAAAGGAAAAAAATAATTAAATGGGTGTTAGGTACATTCATGTGGGAAAATCTATTTATAATGGAACAGAGGATACTGTGGATTTTGGAGCAAAAGTCAGAAACAAATTATTTACAAGAAACCTGTATGATTGGAGGTGTCACAAATGACAATATCAATAATTCAGATTATTGATTATTCAAGAATTAGATTTCGTGTTGCAAATGTCTTAAAGAAATCTGCATATATAAACAAAAATGAGTATAGTTGTCACTACTTTTAAATAGTTGATAATGATGATTTCTGATAATCGATAATTTTCTTTCCTTTGAACTTTCTCAACTCAAAAGAATTGTATAGTCAGTTATAGTTATCAACTCAAAATTAATGAGAATTAACCATTTCATGCCATGAGTTTTTTTTTATTTTTTATTTTGAACTGCAAATTTTATTAATTGCATAAATCATCCAACAAAAAGTTTGAAATACAAAAGGTGGAGAACTCCATATCGATTGACTATCAAAAGAAAAAAATTTCATTTCTTTAGTGCATGAAGAACCATATGCCAAAGGTGGCGTAGCCACATTAAGAGGGTGTTTGGTGAGCTTATAAGCTCTTAAAAACAAACTTATAAGATGTTTAAGAGCTTATAAACTCTTAAAATGTGTTTGGTAATTTTTTTCCAAAAGAGCTTATAAGCTCTAAAAAAGATGTCGAGAGCTTATAAGCTCCTAAAAAAAGTATCTCCACCCCAACTTTTTTTTTAAAAGAGCTTATAAGCTCTTTATTTTAAACATTCAAAAGACAAAAAAATATACTTAATAATTTTATAAGATATAAAAACATCTTATAAGCTCAACTATCTTGTTTTATCCAAACACTTTGACAACTTATTTTTAAAATAAGATCTAACATCTTATAAGCTCCTAAAACAAATTTTTATCGGATGTAGGAGCTTATAAGATGTTTTAAATAAGCTTAGCCAAACACCCTCTAAGACGAGTGCGGTCATAATGATCTTGTTAAATTTTAAGTTGGACCGCACTGAAAATTCAATCGAAAATCTATTTCATATAAAAACTGAGTTAAAATTTAAAAAATCATTAAATCTTCTGTCTTCACCCAAAAAAATTATGAATTATCTGACCCAATTAAGGTATATGAGTGGATGAATGATTGTCTTGTTTGTTATATAGAGATATATATTCCGAACTTGATAATGAACAATGTTTTTGGAAGCACTTTTAAAATGAATTTTCGGATGTAAATATCTATTAATAGTTGTTTGGTGATTAATTTAAAATAAACTTTTGAATAAATCACTTCTCCAAAAAGTTATTTCTAGAGAAGCCAGAATATGAGATTATAAAAATGCACAAAAAATTGTTGCAAGGTATCGGTCCTTAGATTTGCCTTTTTTATTTTTATTTTTAAAAATTTCGCCCATCAATCGTTCCACCCAAATAAAAAAACAATATGACCGCAATTTGACCAAAAATCCACGCCACGATATATGCATATGCCGCTTTCCGAACAAATTGATTGTTTTCACCCTCAAAATAATTTCACGACGATTATTATTTTTATTTTTTTGAAAAAAATTCAATTGCTTTCACCCTAAAAATGATTTCACGAGTGATTTATTTAAAAAAAAAAAAAAACTATTATGTTTGTTGAATGTATTGTTCACCCTTTGCAGGGTTCAAATTCTAAGTCTTTGAGGGGCAAAAAAAAGTTAACATATATTGAGTTCAAACTAGGCGTCTAGGCCCAAAAAATATCAACTTTTGGTAATTATACTTGGCGACGAGCTAAGATATTTTATTAGTTTCTAAATTTACACCAAATGACTCCAATAATCATAGATTCAAGCTACCTAGAGAAATCTTAACGTTGACTAGAGCGGTCAAAATCAACCCGTCCCGACTTCCGATGGACCGGCCTGACCGCCCGATGTAAGGGTGGACTGGGTTGTGATCATAAGCTGAAAGTGTCAGCACTATTTGGCCCAATCCAAAATGCCGGTCGGTCGACCGATGTATTTTACATGTATTTTAAAGCATGGCGGACAAGGACTCCAAAAATGATAGCCGGTGAAATTTGGATCGGTCCGACCCATTTGATACCTCTAGCATTGGCCACGCCCAGTGATCAAGAAGGGGAATTTGCTTAACTCTCGTGAAAATCGTTTCAAATTGCTTAAATATGGTGAATATTTTGGTGTTTGGTTTTTTTGCTCGGTGGCGCACATGAATTGTGCGCCACCCCCTTTCAAATTTTTTTGGCTAAGCGCGACTCAAGCATGCGCCAAAGAATTTTAAATTAAAAAACACTTGACAAAACCGTATACAACAAATTGAGTAATAATTGACTAATTTAACAAAATTTATGGACCAAAACCGAACCGAAATTCATCATTCGGTTTATTGGATTAAAAAACGAACCAAACCGTTTAACAAATTGTTGAACCGAATAAATTTTCGGTTCGGTTCGGTTTTGGTCCATAAAATTTTGATATATTCTTTATATTATTATTTTAATTTATATTTTTAATATATTCTTTTTATTATTATTTTAATTTTCTATAATATTTTATTGTTAAATTGTTAAATAAATATAAAAAAAAATATTTTTACAAAAAAAAAACGTAAAGACCCAAAATAAAGCCCAAACCGAAAAACCAACCGAAATAGTTCGGTTTGATTCAGTTCGATTTTTCTAGCATTGCGGTTCGATTTCGGTTTGAAAAAACATATAAATTAAAAAAATTAAAAAAATAATTTTGAAGTGCGAGAATTTGAAAATGCGTTCCAAACGTTGTTTTCACATTTAAAAAAATTACAGCAATTTGTTAAATTGATTCTTAATTAACATTATTTTGTTAAATTAGCCGTAATAATTGTACTTCTATTACAAAATAACTAATAATTGATTGATACACAAATTATTAGGTTTTAAAATGGATGCATACTAGGTTTGAGTAATAGAAGACTTTTTGAATAAATTGTTAGGCAAAATGGAATAATTTGTTTAAATTATATAAAAAAAATGCGTTCAAACGCATTTTTTTTACGAAAAAAAAATTTTTTAATTTTTTTAATTTATATGTTTTTAAAACCGAAATCCAACCGCAATGCTAGAAAAATCGACCGAACCAAACCGAACTATTTCGGTTTGGGCTTTATTTTGGGTCTTTACGTTTTTGCTAAAAATATATATTTTTATATTTATTTAACAATTTAACAATAAAATATTATAGAAAAATAAAATAATAATATAAATAATATATTAAAAAATATAAATTAAAATGATAATATAAAAAATATAAAAAAAAATTATGGACCAAAACCGAACCAAACCGAAAATTTATTCGGTTTAACAATTTGTCAAACGATTTGGTTCGTTTTTTAATCCAATAAACCGAATGAATTTTCGGTTCGGTTCGGTTTTGGTCCATAAATTTTGTTAAATTAGCCAATTATTACTCAATCATGTTGTATACGGTTTTGTCAATTTTTTTTAATTTAAAATTGCTGGCGCATCTTGCCGCACCAAATTAGAAAATTAAAAAAAAATTTGAAAGGGTGTGGCGCACATTTCATGTGCGCCACCGAGCAAAAAACCAAACACCAAAATATTCACCATATTTAAGCAATTTGAAACGATTTTCACGGTAGTTAAGCAAATTCCCCCACCGGTAAAGTCGACAAATAGTACTGGCATTTTATTTATTTTTAGTAAGTCCAAAGGCATCTAGGTTATTACAATATACAAAAATAAAAAATGTACCTTGAATATGAAAGCAATGCCTAGCCAAAATTTAATTTATTTATGGCCTAATTCGGACCACCAAACTTCTTATCTTCTCCGCCATGGGAGGAATCTTTAGGGCCACCAAATTTCTTGTCTACTTCGCCATGGGAGACTTTCATACTGCTGCACGTGAGCAATTAATTAGCTCTTTAGGCTTCCATAAAGACTCTGCTGCAAATACTTGAATAATATTCAAGCCCACAAGAAAAATGGCTAAACAAACAATAACCTTATAATATTAAGGGATAATTTCATTTTTATACCCAAAATTTACCACATTTTCGCTTTTGGTACCCAATGTTCCCACTTAATCAATTTTGGTACCTAATATTTCCCATTTGATCAATTTTACTACAATACGTTAATTTGCCATCCAAAAAAAACGGTTCACTGTTGTAGCGGTGAAAACCGGTTAAAATTAGTAAAAATGAAGAATAAAAACCTTTTGGGTCAAAAGCGAAAAGATGGTAAATTTTAGGTATAAAAATAAACGTTTTTTTATACACATGACTTTCTTTTTTTTTTTTTTTTTTTTTTAATTTTCAAAAATTGATTGATTTGAAAGAAGTCACGTTTATATATTAAATAAAATTATCTCTTATATAGATTAATAAAATAAAAAATTTAATTTTTCTTTTTTCTTCTCTTCCACTTCGTCCTCTCCGTTTCATATTTTTCCCATTTTCTTCACCAAAGAACTAAAAACCTCTTTTAATTTGATTTTGGAGTTTTATGGAGTCCTAAATAAAAAAATCATAACACTTTTTAAAACTTGAAATATGTTTTAAAAAATTATGGATTTTTTTTTAAAAATGATCAGATTTTAATATCCCAATTATGGAATAATTTTAAGACTTCTAAATAAATTTTTGATTTTTTCAAAACATATTTCAATATTTTCGTTAATTTGTATATTTTTAAATAGTTTTTAGTTTTTAAAAAAATCAATGTTTTTACTCTTTTTGGATTTTTAAGTCAATCAAATTTTTTGGTTAATTTTTTCAAAATCTTATAGTTTACAGTTTTTAATCCATTTTTCAGAATTTTAGAAAATTTCCAGATTTTTAATTTTATATTGAATTCATTTTTTTAAGTAGTTGTCAGATTTTTAACACAATTTTTAGTTCTTTAAACAATATTTTAGATTTTTAAAACATCATTTATTTTTGAAAATAACTTTTGGAAATAATATTGAGTTTTTAGTTTAGAATTTAAAATATTTTAAATAATTTTGGGTACCAAAATAGAAAATGTGGTAAATTTTGGGTATCAAAAGTGAAATTATCGAACTTTTTACCTGCAGCAACAGGTTAGCTGTCAGTTTTGGATGGAAAAATAACGGCATGTAATGAAAGTGACTAACGTCTGAAACTTAGAGTACCAAAATTGATTAAGTGGGAACATTGGGTACCAAAAGCGAAAAGGTGGTAAACTTTGGGTATCAAAAGTGAAATTATCCCTAATATTAACATCACATCTTTAAGAGTACATGGATGTAAACCGAACAAAAACACAAAAAAACTAAATCTAATCCCAAACTTCATAAGCTTCTTCAAGTCATTATTCAATACAACTGGTGGGATGTTTAACCAGTTTTGATATATAAGGCCTATCCTACACCAGAAAATGAACGTTAACGTTACGTACGCTTGAAATCACTCCTTTTTCTCGGCATCACCAGCTGGTGGTGTGGTTTCCTCGGTTTCCTTTGAAGCACTCTCGGACGGGCCATTTTCTGCCGGTTTTGCAACGTCACTTTCGGTAGCCTCTGTCGTTTGACCTTCAGTTACTGGCACGGAGGTCTTGACAGTTCCGACTTTTACGTATTTGCTCATGAACTTGTATTCCCAATCTTGTAAAGCTTCAAGCTCAAATACACCGAGACCAGTGAGATCGCCGTTCAGATCTTTGTCTTGAATGACATCTTTGCAAGAGCTCTACTAGCATCTTTTCCGGCGAACAACGATAAGGTCCACCAGGTCCATAAAACATTCTGCAAACAACGAATGACCTTAAGTACAGCAACATTTTTAAAAAATTAACTCTCCAACAGTAACCTATTTGAACATGGATTAAAGTGAATTTGAACTCCCTTCTGGGACAGTAAATGGAGTTTGTATTTTTCATATCTTAATTAAATAAAAAATCAGGCACATATTTAAAGAGTTTCCAAACAAGACAGAAATTATTCGATATTCCATGCACGTGTATGATATTTGTTTGAGTACTTAATCCTTCATTTGTCACACCATCATCTGGAGATTGTATGATGTCCTTCACATTTACATGTAAGTTAATCACTTACATTCAACTATTTGCATAAATTGGACATTTTGGATTTACTTCTTATTATACTTTATAGAACACAAAAAGGTCAGGTTTACCATCAAGAGATACTCTATATTCGGACCGAACAAGGCAAAAGGGAAAAAAAAAGACCTAATACTTCAACGTGCAAAATGAAAGGCCCAGAAACGTCAGCCCATACCAAAAGCCAAGAATGTGTCCCATAATCGACAAATTTTTCGACTCGAACTGCATAACATAATCAACTATTTCAAGTATAATAAAAGTTAGAAGTCAAAAATCATAGAAGAAAATCCTGATTTTGAGCAACGATTGACTGTAAAGCAGAACATTACCATACAATTGAGATTATTTGTCTTTGAAGCAGGTGACAACTGATATCATAGATAAACCAGTGCATAATTGAATAAAAACATTTATCCATCCGACAACCATCATACTTTCCGTAACAAACTGAAATGCGTAATAAAACTCATCCCAGTGTAAACTCGGTATTTTGCTCCACGTCGTTGACAATGAAGGTTTGTTCCATTAAAGATGTAACAATATCATCCAATACACTCCCGTGCAATGACCAATTTACAGTTACAAATATACTCTATGAGTTCATTCCTCACAAAATCTCAAGCACCATGTCACCATATATAAAACGCAAAACGGGCAAATATGTTCTGATTCCACGGAAAGTAATTTATTTTTATGCCTTTATCCAGGTACAAGAAATCACCAAAACAGTTAAAGGAACAACCTTAAATCAAACATGTAATAAAGAAGAAAATACACTACGAACAACAACAATTCAGCCGGAAAAAGAAAAAGAAAAAAGCAACGGTCAAAACCCTTTCTCTTTTAAGCACCAACAAATAAGGCTGAAACACAAACCAAGTTACCCAATAATCGACTCGATTAGTAAAAAAATAATAAAATGTGTAAAAATACCAAGCTACTCGAGCTCGATTCGTGTTTGGCTCGACTAAAGCTCGTTCAAGCTCAATTCGACTAATAATCATTTTTGAAGTTTGATTAAAAGTCAAACAAGCTTGAACAGTACTATGTTCGGCTCGACTCGACTCGACTCGACTCGTTTACACCCTTACCAACAAAGAACCAATAATCACTGAAACCTTATCAGAATTCAAGTTCTCCATGAACATCTATGAACAATATCATCCGAAAAATGACCAAAATAAACAAAGTTCCAAACGTTACCCTTCCCAGAAAATCACATCACCAAAATTTACATTCTAAACCATAACCCCAAACACCACCTAGTCCACAATCACCAAAATTCACCACAACCACAAAAACAACTACTACAATCAAGAAAACACAAACAAAAAATACCACATCAAGCAAAAAAAAAAAAAAAACAAAAAAAGAAGAAAAAAACTTTATACCTGCCCTGAGTGACGTCATAGATCTGACCCTTGATAGCCATGAGCAAAGGCTTGTTTGGATCAGACCCATCATACTGTTTCAACTCCTCAACACTAATCTCACCGAGCTGCACAGGAGGAGGCAGAGGCTTCATCTTCTCCTCAAACCCGCTTAAACCATGCTCTCCCTGCCCATCATCAGAAGACGAAGAAGCAGACAAATTTAAAACGACGTAGTAGAGGGCAAGGCCTACAGCTATAGCTGTGAAGAAAGTAGATGGAGATAGCCCTGTGTATACTGTGATTGATTCTTTGAAGGTTTCCCACAATTGAAGGGCCATTGGTTTTTAGGGGAATTGAGGGGATTTGCTAGAGAGAGCGAAAAAAATTGATGGAAGTTTTTTCTTGATTTTTCTGAAGAGTGGTTTGTGTGTTTTATCTACAGAGTTTCAAGAGGGTAGGAGGATGTAGAGTCACCTTTTTCGTGTATTTGACTAGTATAGTAACACTTTTTACCACAATTTGTTTTTATTTTATTTTGGTCAAGATACTTTTTAGAATTCAAATATCTTGACCTGTGAACTGATTATTCTTGATTATAATGCTAATTAAACAGTTATATATGTTATTTTAATTACTGGCGGATATTTCACTTTGTATCTTGGTTGGTTGTCAATTGTCATATAATCTATTCCTATATACTATTGAAATTATAGAAATTGGCACTACAATCAAAAAAATTAAATTACCTAAAAAAAGATTGTAGGTAACTAATAAGATAACTACAAATTATAAGTAAAATCTTTGTAGGTAAATATTTACAAGAAAAATTTAAAATTGGTGGTTGATACCTACTATATTTTTGTGGTAAATGTTAAAATTGTTCTTGATTTATCGATAATTGATCGGTATAATTTGGGGAGTTGGGAGGAAATAATATTTTTTTATTTTATTAACTAGATAATTGTAAATTTTAGTGACAAACTTATATATGAATTATAATTTTTTTTTTTTAAGTGTTGGAAAATCAAGTTTCCAGTCTACCCAAATGTTTCACCTCGTCTTTGGATAAATGGGAATTAACTACCACAATAAATTAATAATATCTTATATGCAACTCTAAAAGAGAGACTAATTATAAGAAGCCAAGACATGTAACTGTTCTTGCAAAACCAGCAGAAAAAAATTCAACTAATGAAATTATTTCTGACCTCTCTTTATATTTTACTTTTTTATTCACTTTAAATACTATTTTTCCATTAATAAATGCAAGAGCTAATTCCCCATAACCTAGATTTTTAATAGTTAGATAATAGTGTAGATAGGCAATTTTTATTGTCCATAGAATAATACTAACACTAGTTTAGAGTTTAGTCTGCTTTTCTTATCTTTTCTTGGGACTTGGGGTCCTTGGGGGAAACGCATGAGCCTCGCGGAACAAAAACAATGTCTATAAATAAACATGTGGTTCATTTCAACATTATATTTGGATCCATATTTTTAAATTTGTTTTTTTGTCTTTTCTTTATAAAAGTTAATTTCATTATCATGGGCGGTGGGCCCTCATTTTTGGTGTATTATTTTCTCTTTACTAGTAGATGATTTATATATATAAAAAAGACAAGTAGTAGCAAAGGAAAAAAATGAGTTGGGCCTATTTTGTTTTATATTTCAATTCATAAATATGATAAGAATATAGAACGTTCTAGATTCTTTTTTTTTTAAGTAGTATAAAATGTAGTTAGATCTACTAAATAATAGTCAAGTCTTAGCTTAAACAATGTTGGAATCATAAGTGTTAATGTTTGAATTTTCTCAAACATTATCTTTTTCTTCTTTCGAACTTTTCTTCCGATTTGATTCTCTTTTGTGATTAATATTTGAGTTTTTTAGGATAGTTAAGTTAGAAGTTTATATTCGGTTTTTAATTCTACTAACTCCTTAGAAGTTTATTGTAGTGGGTTGTTTTTTCCTTAAAACTTGCGGGAAGTTATTCAAGAAGATAGCTATTTAAGGATCGAAAACCAAAGAAATTTCGTGGGATGATTTTAGGAGATTTGAGAGTTCATCTTCCAACTTTTTCACACCAGGAAAAGTTTCGGAAGGCTCAATGATGATACCAGGGAATGTTGGCAACATTGTTGGCATCATTTTAGAACTCGAGTTTTTGAGTGTTTATGTGAGATAGATTAAGTGTAGTTTGAGTGTTTGGAGTGCACTAAATGTATTCTCACATTTTGTGAAGGAGTGTTGTTCTTTCGGACACGAGGGAGTTGTTCTTCTTGTTTCCTTATTTACTTTGTATTTTTGTATATTGTAAACAACATCATCCTTTGAATATTTTTTAATCGAATGAACCGCATACAAGTATTTTATACTTGTACAAAATTTTCAATCTCTTGTGTCTTGTATTTGATTCTGTCTTTATTTCATACTTTGTGAAATTGTATTTTTAATTAAGTCTTTGTTTGTGTTTTGCAAAGTGTTGGCATCACTTTTGACTCGCACACCGCATTTTCATTAAATTTGACCCTTCAATTCTTTCAATTGGTATCAAGAGTCTTCACTAGGCGATACTTAGTGTGATCCTTTTTTTTGCGGTGTTTTTTTATGATGGAAGTTCGAGTAGTTCCATTTTTCGACCTCTGTTTTGGATGGAACGAACTATTCCTATTGGAAGGTGAAAATGAGGGCTTATATCAAGTCCATTGATGAAAGAGCATGGAAATCGTTTACTTACGGGATGGACACCACCAAGAATCGTTTGACCTTTGAAGGAGTTACAATAGACAAACCGGAGATTGAGTGGCAAAATGATGAAATCCATATTGCAAACTTTAATTCTAAAGCTTTAAATGTCATATTTATCTTTGTTGATATGTTTTTGTTCAAAATAATTTCTAATTGTGTTTCAAAGAAAAGATGCTTGGGATGCATTGCAATTGCATTGTGAGGGAACACAAAGTGGTAGAAGAACAAAGTTAAGACTCTCAAGCAGATTCGAGAAGAACGAGAATGGAAGAAGAAGAGACCATTGTTTCGTATAATGCAAGAATACGTGATATTGCTAATGAGGCACAATCACTGGAGAGCCTATTAGCAATGAAAGATTGGTAAGCAAGGTAGTGAGATCTCTTCCGAAAGATACAATGTTAAGATCTATACTATTGAAGAAACCAAGGATATCGATCTCTTAGACTTGATGAACTTATTGGTATTTTACAAACTTTTGAGTTAAACTTGGGGCAACAAAAAGAACATCATGTTGAAGACAAAAGTATTGCTTTTAAAACCCAAATGGTTTTGATTTTTGTGATGTTCAAAGTAATGCAATGGAACATTTTATGAAAAACATTCATGAATGTGATTTAAATGAAGAATCTATTGCATTATTGACCTTACGGTTTAATAGTTTACTCAAAAAATCTTCTTTGAATAGCAAATATTTCAAGTCTAAGAAACATTTTTAAGTAATTCTTCAAATTTCCTAAAAAGCTTGAACCAAATCAAGAGAACAATTCTTTAAAACCAAAAACCTTGATTTGATTCAATGTCGTGCTTGCAAAGGATTTGGTCATTATGCAAAACAATGTGCAAACACTTTTAGGGAAATAGGTATGGATTTTTTTGTATCTTTTAGTGATGAAAAATCAAGATGGTGAAGAAAGCGCAAGGGACTTGTAACGATTCTTGAAGAAGAAGCTCAAATCGATGGATTCAGAAATGATGCAACAAATGATGCCAACACTGAGGCATCACAAGACAGGTTTGCTGATTCTGAATATGATTTTGTTAATCATTTTGCATCATTTTTATGTCTGAATTCAGGGTCAAAGTCTGTTGATCTAGAAGATAAATGTCATAATGATTTGCAACTTAAATGTGAAGATCTTGTCAAAGAGAATGACATTTTAAGAGAATCTGTTGGGAGATTGGAAGTTCTTTTAACAAAGAAAGACAAAGATCTTGATCTGGTAAAATCTGAACTTATTAGTCTTAAAAAGACTGTAAGTAAGTTTGATTCTAGCTCTGCTGTTATTGATGATATATTTTTGAAAGCTAGATTTGATAGAACCGGATTAGGATATGTTCAAGCAAATAAAACAGATTCTTGTAAGAAGACATGCCATTCTATGAAACAAGGGAATGCTGGGAAAAGTGGTAAATCATTTTTCAAAAACGATTTCAAGAAGTCTGGAAGTGTTTTGAGACGAAAATATATGTGTCATTCTTGTTTTAAACCTGGGCATATCAAACCTTTTTGTTTTAAATCAAGAAAGATAAGGCTTTAGGTAAGATGATGCCAGAAAATGATACATGATCTTTTGTTGAGGATACTTTCAATTTTTTGAGAATTCTTCAAAACCGATCCTAAATTGATTTGGGCCGATGATAATGATCGTTGTTGTACTCAACACATTGCCACTAAACATCCGTTAGAGATATTTCTCTAAATCTTTGGATTTTGAGAGGTTTTCTTGTCTAATGAAATCTCTTGGTTTGTGTGTTCTTTAAAAGTGTGATCTTCATGTGTTGCATCATCAGCTGTGTGACACATCCCGTTTGTATATATTTTTTTTTGTTTTTGTTGTTAGCTTGTATTCTTGAGTTTTTTCTCGATGCATCATCTTTTGTAGGCATTTTTGTGCAACTCAAATTCTTAAAAGAAGTCAAGAAATGATTTTTTTTTTTTTAAACTTGCTTTTTGGGCATATTTGTACATTTTGGCTCATTGATTGTGTAAATGGATTGAGCTATATTTTTGTGACTTTCTTAAGTCTTTTTGTACTATTCTTATGCCCGTGGATCCATTTATGCAAGTAAAAAAATCTATGTTTGTCATTTAATTTGAGTTCTTTGTTACAAAATGATCTTGCAAATGATGGCATCATTGTACATATCACCTCATGATAATCACTTTGTGTGTTTGTTTTATATATATTTTTGTTTTTGTTGTATTACTATTTCTTATATATTTTTTTTTAAAAAAAAACAAAAAAATTGAAAAAATCAAGCAAAACCCGATGTTTAAAAGAATGAGTTGTTACATTTTATCTCCTTTCTCCTATGTTGGATAACCGATTCTAACTTCTTTTTAAATGGAGATAATGGGGTATCAAATGCTCTCAAAGTGAGATTGTAATTGGTTATTTTCTCTCTTTATACAAGTGGCCGATTTCATCAAAAAGGGGGAGAAGGTGACACGAAAAAAACAGCGGGAAGAAAGGCCGTGGAAATGGTGATTGATGCCAACATTGAGGCATCATTTATTAACAAATTTGAACTTACTTGTTTTAAGAGTATTTAATGTTTTTGGTATTTCTTGTTTCCGGCTTATATTCACGGGAGATTTGACTTCTTATATTCGGGGAGTTTATCTCTATTGTTGATTTGTTTCTTGAATTCGGGGGAGAATATTAACTGTTTTTTTTTTTTTTAAAGGTTTTGTCAGGTAAACTGTAGAAAAGGGTGAGATTGTTAATGTTTGAATTTTCTCAAACATTATCTTTTTCTTCTTTCGAATTTTTCTTCCGATTTGATTCTCTTTTGACGATTAATATTTCGGTTTTTTCCGGATAGTTAAGTTAGAAGTTTATATTCGTTTTCTAACTCTACTAACTCATTGGAAGTTTATTGTAGTGGGTGGTTTTTTCCTTAAAACTTGCGGGAAGTTATTCAAGAAGATAGCTATTTAAGGATCGAAACCAAAGAAATTTCGTGGATGATTTTAGGAGATTTGAGAGTTCATCTTCCAGCCTTTTTCACACGAGTAAAATTCTGCAGGTTTCGTGATACGGGGAATGTTGGCAACATTGTTGGCATCATTTTTAGAACTCGAGTTTTTGAGTGTTTATGTAAGATAGATTAAGTGTAGTTTGAGTGTTTGGAGTGCACTAAATGTATTCTCACATTTTGTGAAGGAGTGTTGTTGCTTTCGGACACAAGGGGAGTTGTTCTTCTTTGTTTCCTTATTTACTTTGTATTTTTGTATATTGTAAACAACATCATCCTTTGAATATTTTCGTTCTAATGAACACCGTACAAATATTTTATACTTGTACAAAATTTTCAATCTCTCGTGTCTTGTATTTGATTTGTCTTTATTTCATACTTTGTGAAATTGTATTTTTAATTAAGTTTTTTTGTGTTTTGAAAGTGTTGGTATCACTTTTGACCGCATCGTATTTTCATTAGAATTGGACCCTTCAATTCTTTCAATAAGAACAATCATAATTAAACACCAGTCACACTATGCAACCTAGAAAGTCAGTTTTTAAATATCACCAAGAAATTGAATCCTGCTTGATTTTAATAAATATGCAAGACTTTTCTCATGACCAAGACAATAAGAAATGAACAAAAAAAAAAAAAGAAGGAATTTTATACTAACTAGTATTAGCTATACAATAACTTTTGTTTATAGACTAACAATTTATTTCATCCGAGGTTCTAATGTACTAGACGTGTAATATATTCAAAATAATGGCATTAGATTATACTCATGACATTTGTATAGCATATTAGAATACAAGATGGAACAATGAAATATACGATCAATCAACATTTATTCAGAAATGTAACAATATATTTCATCTGATCTATAGAACTAATAGTGGGAATGACAAATTGATCAAGATTTTCTAATAATTAACATAAATAAATAAAAATACTATCTATAGGCAAACAAAATATATAAAATATTACATGACTCTCCATAAACAATAGCAATAAATTTAATGAAATAAAAAAGAAAAACAAATTCACAGAATACAAAGTAGACTTCCCTTACAAGCCCCAATATGCTAATCTATACTATATCCAAGCCCTAACCAAAAGCCCAATTATAATATAGAGCAAAGCCCAATAAGCCTTCTAAGTTTGCAAAACCAAACCGGAAAAGGCCTAAAGGCTAAAATCACTCGATAACCCGATTCAGATCACAAACACCATACCAATACACAATCATATTTCAAGTTTTCAACAACGAAAACCCATTTTCTAGCTACAGTGAGTTAATTGATTCTCATTTTTGCAATCTCCAGTACTAAGAGCAGAAATTTCTAGAGCAGATGGGCGGAGGAGGAGAGCACCACCACGCAGATGGGGCCCACGGCGGGGATTTCAGGGCGAAAGTGTGGAGCATGACGGGTGGGCCCAACTGCCGGCCCAAGCACTGGAAGCGCAACACTGCTTTTGCCATGTTTGGCATCGTCCTGATCTGTATACCTATCGCCATGAAATCTGCCGAGCTCGAGGTGGGCACTCAAAACACGCACTTGTGCCTATGATTAGCTTTTGTTGTTTTTTAGATTAATGCGTTTTTGGCTGCTTGACTGATTAATTTTATCGTGGAGGATTTGAGGGGTTTGGGGATTTGGTGTTTCTTGCGTTATTCGTGACCAAGTTCTGAAATTTAAGCAAAATGGCACATGATTTTCGGTTTTGTTGCTTTGTTTTTGCAATTAATTGAACTGATATATCATATTCTTGCAATTTGTGGTTGCAATGCGGAGTGACACTGGTTAAATGTTTGCTTTTCTAGAAGTTTGGTGGTTGTAGAGATGCAATATGGCTTATAGTTGTCACATTATTTGTACTCTATTTTGAGATTGAATCTTAATTGAAATTAGACTAGATTAGAGATCATGTTAATGGAAAAAATATAATTTGTGAAATTATATCTCTCAGTTGCTTTGGTATGATCACTCTTTTGTTTTCCCAAATATTCAAATAAGAGTAAGGGGTAATTTATTGGCACCTAAAAACAACAAAAATGTTCATGGACTAAAGCTCTATTTTGTCTCTTATCAGTCATTATAAGAAAGTAGAAATGTGCTCAATATATTTTCTCTTATTAGCCTCTATAAGAAAGTATACACGTTTCAAGTGCTTTGCATTCATGTAAGGAAAAAACTTGAGGTAGTTTTTCTTATGCATGCCGTAAGAAATGGAAGAATGATGATGATGTATTAGTGTGGTGCTGTCTAACAGTTGTGTCTCTCATCGATGTTGTTCCCATTTCTAGACTTTATGCCTTGGTATTGTTTTTGTGTGCATAATAAAGGTCGTTCCGGTAGATGCTTCCGTTTCTTCTTCATGGATATCAACAGATCTATATCAATGTTTTTAAAACCGGACTGTTGAATATTTGATCTTGCTACCGGTTAGCGTTTTGATGGACGAACCGGTTCAACCGGTCTAATAAAAATTAATTATGTAATATGTAATATCCCTAATAAAAATTATATATAATATATATAATCAAATATAATATATATGACAAAATGTAAATACAAATATAAATCTACTCTAATAACAGTTACACTCTATAATATATATATATATATATATATAATCACATACATAATAAATTATATAATTAAAATAATAACACACAAGCACTCACAATCTCACACACAATGATACAACCACAGACGCACACAGCTGCAAAACACAAACCCACACATTGACAACACACATGTGTGCACACACATACACAAATACTAAGCTACACACAGACACACACACTCGGCCACACAAAGCTACACACACAAACATAGACACACACAACCTCACAATCTCCCGTTCCTCCACACACAGATCTATATATAGACACATATATGTATAGGAGAAAGCGATAAAACATTAAGAGGATTGGAAGAAGATAATGAATGGATGAAAATTGAAATTGCCTAGCAGGATATCAGGTAGGGCTTTCAATTTGAAAGTTTTCATTTTTCTTTTCTGATTTCCTCTTTTGGGGAACCAGTTGGGCTTGGCGGTTTCCAGTTTACACTGATTTTGCCGGTTGCGGTTTGAAGGGGTCAAACTGGAAATCCGGGTTTGAGAGTATTCAGGACTGGACCATCGACTGGTTCCCGGTCTAATCTGTCGAACCGACCAGTCCGGTTTGTTCCGGTCTTAAAATCACTGATCTATGTAGTAATTGACATTATCATTAATGGGAGTGTTTGCAAAAACTTCTGCTTTTAGAATAAGTAATTTATTATAGCAGAAGTAGAAGTAGTTGAGAATCAGAAGTTGGTAGTGTTTGGAAATAGAATTAAAAGTTGAGAATGAGAAGTTAAGAGTGTTTGGTGAAAAAGTAGTAAAAGTACTTATTTATTTGTAAAATTCAAACTAGAAGCGAAGCGTTAATCAAGCACCCTCTTCCCTGCTTTTAGATTCTGATTAAATGAAGCAGAATTAGAAGCAAAAATTGGTATATGCAAACACTAAAAACTGTTTTTTTAAGCAAAAAAACTAAAAAGCACTTATTTTTAGTGTTTGCAAACACTCCCAATGTAAGATTATGCACTATGTTATTTTTCTCAATGAAGTTTTCCATATGGTTGGAAGCTTTTTCAACCTTGGTTATAGCATTATAGCATCTTCGTTGACTACTTGTGGTCTTATTGAAATTATCATATTTTCAAATTGCCTGTCAATTTTCAACTATAATGGCCAAGGAGGTTGGGCAAACGTCAAGCCAGAAAACTCTATTTTCTGCATTCACTATGCACACATGACACCATTGTATTTAGTGAAGCTAAAATCTGCAGAGATAGAAGTACCCTTTTATAAAAAATTATATTTTGAAGTTAGCATACCTTATCAACCAGTCTAATCCATTCAACTACGCTATTCTTTCTAGAAATAATGTCAAGCCAAATTGATTATATGCTACCCTTGGATTTCAGAATCGCACAAAATATGATGTCTTGTAAAATATATTTTCTGCTCAAGTAGGCTATTTGTCCTTGTCAATTAATGTTTGTGTTGCTACTCTTGTTTCTAGAATCACACATTTCAAATATCTAGTGATATATTTCTGATTACTATCTTTTTCAATTCTTTTGGTTGGACTAGATATTAAATCAGAAATAGAAAACTCCTTAGACTAATGCATCATTAGAGATTCATTTGAAATTTGGTAGGTGGATCTTTAATGACTGATGACCTGAATGACCTTGATTGTTGCCACTTCTTGACTGAGGCTTGGAAAATTTCTAGATGGACTTTGATTCATGAAGTGACATAATATGGTCATTGAGTATTGCATTTTGAGTTTTAGCTTTCCAATTCTAATTGAATTGCAAATCCATGAGGTCAACTAGAGATATTAATTATTATACTCTCTAAACTGAAAACCGCGAGGGATTGATTTTTGCGATAGCTATATTTTATCTAATATTTCATCATTGTGTTTTCATTTCGTTAAACAGAGAATGAGAAAATATATCTTTCAGTAAAATTTAAGCTTACCTGCTTGCTTTAAATATCAAATGAGGATTGAGAATAGCTCAATCTTTGGAAGTGCAAGACAAATGCTTGATGGCTGTCTGAAGTCTGCTAGAATGGATAAGTTTAAAAAAATTATGTAGCTTCAAAAGCTGTCGAGTGTTTTGAAGATTTGAAAACAGTACTTTTTCCAGAATAAATTTTAAATTGAAAGCCCCTAAATATATTTGTCAGTTCTGTAAAGTTCTTATGTTTGATTAACTGTAATTAACTGTTTTTTTCTCAAGATTTTGAATTGTCTGATATCCAACTGTCATCTGAATTGCTTTGTCATAACATAAAACTGGTCTGTGCATAAACGTATTTTTTTTTTTTAACTTAGTGTGTTTCTTGCAGCAACGTCCGCACATGCCAGTTCGACCAATTCCCTCCCAGATGTGGTGCAAGAATTTTGGGAACAAGGATTATTAGTCTGTAATAAAATGTTTGTGATGCAACTCTAAGAATCACATTTCCCTCCGTAATCACTTTCGGATGCTATATTTCTTGGATTCTTTTAAACGGAAACAAGTCACTGTGAGGTTTGTGTTTGATGTAATAAGAAATAATGAATTGTTTCATCATTTGGTTTTTCAGAATACTGTTAGAGGCATCTTCTTACAAGCAAATTTGTGCTGTAACATTTTTTGCCTAGTTTGTATGAACTTTTTCGAAAATCCTAGCTTGAATCTAAAACTTTATTCTGAAAGTATATGCTTCTATAGCTCACATTCTAGTGTTTTCATGGACTGCCAAGACTAGCATTTCAATCACAGAGAGAAGGTTGTGGTATTAGTCATTGGGATTATATGGTTGATGTTGCTTGCTTGTGCTTACTACTCTGTAAAGGTAAAGTTTGCTATGGTGTCTCTTTTTGTGTCCTTCACAACTACTATGCCATTGATGTTAACTTTTTATGCATTTCAAGATTGAGAACTATATATTAGAAAACAATTAAGCTTCATTTGGATTAATTCCTTTGAAGTTCAGTTCAGATGTATAATAACGAATCTGTTGAGTTTTGTTTGGATAATTTTATAATATAAATGGAATTAAATCCTTAATTTTCTATTTTGAGTTGCCTTTTAAAGTAATTACAATAGATTTCATATCCATCTTAAAAATCCTTATACTTGAATTCATCCCTTTTTTGTTTTTTGTTTTTTTGAGAAAAAGAATTCTTCCCTTTTAGATACAGGACATTTGATCTAAAATGCAACTTAAAGTTAAATATTCCTTCTTATGCGAACACAAAGGGCCCATATATTTATAAAATTTGAGTTTTAAAATATTACCACTCAAGAATTGTAAATATTTATTTTTTTTTTTTGAAAGCCTATATTTAATTAATTATTAAATATTATTAATAAGTTATAACGTGAATCGAAACCTGAAATCCTAGCGCATAGAACCGAATTCTAAACTTTGAATAATAAACTATGAATCATAGATCCACCTTGAATCTTAAACCACGAATCATTTCCTCAAAAAAAAAAAAAAAAAAAAAAAAAACCACGAATCATAAATCCTAAATCATTAATGTTGTTGTAGTATTTATATTTATTATTTGATTGACAAGTTGAGGAGGGTGTTTGGCCAATATGTCAATTTGAGGGGATATAATGTATCTTGCCCTATATATTTTTGTTATGTAGTTTAAAAAAGTTTTCCAGAACTTGATACTCTTCTAATTCTAATTTCCTTTTTAGTCTCTAGTTAGTATTTTGGGATAAACTATTTTTTTACTCCAATTCTCTTTTTATTTTTTGATAAATCATAGCACATGGTTGTTGTTCTAGCATATATTAATGGGAAAAATGCAAAATTACTCCTGCATCCATATGGGTGTTGCAATATATAAGTCTTGTAACTTTTGAAATTGCAAATTTAGTATTGTATGTTTTTCTTGTTTTGTAATTTTGGTCCCACAAGTTTTAGATTTGTCCAATTGTAGTCCTATAAGTTTTAAATTGGTGCAAATTTGGTCTTGGGGACTATTTGATTATTCTAATTATTCTCGAAATGCTCTTCATAACCAAAATAATCAATATATATACCAAGCATAAAATAGTTCGAGCATGTATTTTATTTACTTGAGTTGAATTTATTTATCATTTATACTCAAGGCGTGAGACAGGGGTACAACCCGAGCCCCAACCCCTATTTTTACGTAATTTATTAAGAAATAAAATATATAAGTTATTTTTATATGATTTTTTTTTACTTTTTCATCCGGTCCACTCTATTTCCATTTACCGACCTATCCCATCTTTGCGGTTTGTCTACATCATTGTTTATACTATTTCGTAATGAAGGTAGATTTTTAGTTTTATGAGTCCGTATCAAAATCCAAAATATAGCTCTACACGTATTATTTACTAATTACGAAAATACAAAAACACGTATAAATTTAGCAAGATGTGTTATTTGGAATAATAAAACCCATATTACCACACCTAAAAATAAAAGATGGTATCAATAACCCTTTATAAGGGTGTTAACCAGGGGTTCGAACTCGTATTTTTGGTTTATTCAAATTCTCCAACCAAGACTTTAAAACTTATTAAAAAAACAACTAAAAATAAAAAGACTAAAATTGTTATTTTTGCTAAGGGGCAAAATTGTCACAGGACTAGTATCTCAATTTTAAAAGTTACAGCGTCCAATTTTGCAATTTTCCCATATTTACATAAAGTCTTTTCTTAAAATTATTATTTTAGTTAAAAATTAAAATTAAATTAGTCTACTCGCCTAAATAAAGGCTATTATATTAATATAATAGAGATATGAATTTAGGATTTTTATTATATTTTTGGAGCAAGAAAATTTGTACTATTTACTTGTACCCTGCTGGCATGAATAAGATTACAGGGGAAAAATAAATAAGGTTTACCCACACACACTGACACACACATATACATATATATGTAACTCTCCAACGGCAACGGCTCCTAAGGGAAGAAATAAATGATGGCCTCAATAAATTGGATTGGACCGGATCCAGCTCACGAATGAGTTGGACTTTGGACCCAATAAAATAACGCCTTTTTTATTATTTTTTTAATTTCCCACAAGTCACGAAAATAAAGGAAAAAAAATTATTTGAAAAAAAAAGCAATGGGGTAGTGACACGTTGCATCTTTTCTGATGTTTTTGAAGGTACCATTTTCACGAATTTGGTACCTGTGTTGCATTCATGGAGGCGAGACAGAAAAGTGAAGGAAGCATAATATCAAACATTGAAAGAGACAGAATTTTATCTCTAGAGACGCCTCCTAGATCTCAACTCTCATTCTTGTCTAATCCCGATCCTTAAACTGATTACTGGTCCTTAATTTATCCGGTCACTGTTTGTAATTTTGTTTAGCATTTGTTAACTTAGCTTACTTCTCAGTTACATTTGTGTTATATTTCACGAGTTTTAGTTTCATTTCTTCAGACAACACAATATCTAGGGTTTCAGGGATCGAAACTTTTCTCTCGCGCCGCTAGGGTTTCAACCCTTTGCGGCGCCGACTCCGTGCCGGATTTACTGTGGGGTCCGGAGGTTTCCCTTCACCTCCTCTTTGCTTCTGTCGTTTATTTTGCAATGGATCTAAGGTTTTGGTTCCTCTTGTCTTTGATTCTCTTGAATCGGACAGCAACAAAACCCAAATCTGCTTCTTTCTTTTTATTTTTCTGTTTAAAGACAGAACCGGCCACTCTTGTTCTATCAAAGTTCAACGATGGAAGAAATAGTCAGAACAACCATGTGAGATTCCCGTCATCCCCTTCGGAGACTTCCGAATCTCAGTCTCGAACTTTGGAGCTCAATGATTCGGTGACCTAATTAGGTGATAACGATTCACACTCCATATATTGGCTCCTCAAATGATAATTTTTCAGATGACTTGGTTCCTAATCCCTCTGATCTCTCGAATATTGCAGGGTGAAGGAGTTTTATACACTTGGAGAGACTATTGGGGAACAGACTGGGCAACCATCTAAAAACCCACGCCATCACCGCAAAACCTTCGAACATCACTCTAACCATGGTATCCCAGGTAAAATAATCTTTCACAAATCATTATCTGGGCAGTTTGATCGCCAGTGTAATGACCTTAAAATACTTGAAACTTGTTGAAGACTGCTAAAATGGGGGAGTGGAAGTATTTTTCTATGACTCGTGTTTTGAAGATTTGGAAACAGTAATTTTCCAGAATATATTTTGAATTGAAAGTTTTTCCAAAATATAGACTAAAGTTTTTCGTTCAAGCACTGAAGCCGAGTACCGTAGTGACCGTTTAAACTGGGAAAAGGAGGTTTACGGCCGAATTATTTTGGCCTGTTTAAATCCGGTTTTTTTTTGCCCCGATTGTTTAGCCCGAGGCCCGTTAAGGCTAGCCCGCCAATTGTGTTTTTTTCTTTTAAAAAATAAATATAATTCTAATATTATAAATCTATTTTATTACATATTACATATCACTAAATATATTTTTTCATGATCACATCCCCTCATATTTATCATACGAGTAATTAAATAATTTAATTAAATGCTAAACATAAGATAAAGAAAAATACTTATATGTTAATATAATTCCCAATAAAATTGTTTTCTGGTGTAGGATAAAATCCAATTCTTATTCGAGTGCATGTCGCACGACACCTACTCAGTTATAAGCTACACACCCAAACACATATGTTATTTGGTTAAGATGGGTGTAAACGCAAGTACATTGACCTTATGCGGGCGGACCCAGAATTTGTGACCGAGGGGGGCCAATTAGGGATTGCAGCATGTAGGGGATGGATAGACACGGGTACCCTCACCTGTTTTTACCCTAATGAGACCGGTATTGGTAATTTTTCCTAGGTTTTGGACAATTATGTGTAACAAGTGCAATTTCTTAACCGGGTTTGAGATAGGCAAAAGTAATATTAATATTATAGGATTTTGGAAGAGATATATCATAGTGCCAACATTAAATAATGAATTATCAAAACACACACACACACACACACACACACATATATATATATATATATATAAATTTAAATATATTATATTTGCATAAAAAACTACGTCAATATTTATGGTTAAATATTTAAAAATCATCAAATCCTAATCAAGATATGTATTCCACTATTTTAAATATTATGATATATATCAAAATTCACATAATAATTCATTCAAAATTAAAAGTAATTATCATGCACTTGTTTGATTTACAACAAATTTTATTACTAAAAAATTTGGATTAGGAGGAGAAAAATACTAACATATTACATATACATACATATATATTAATATATATAGGTAATAAAATAATTTTTTTTTTGGGGGCCAAGGCCCCCTTTGACAAAGGGTAGGTCCGTCCCTGACCTTATGCCGCTCTTAAATTGAATTGACTAAATATCAACATGTGGTAGTTTCCCATATAGTTGAAAGTTGTTCCAAACTTATGTTTTTTCCTTTGTGATGAATGACATCTCCTTTAAATAGGATATGGTGAAATTGTATTCAGAACTCAAATAGATCTGGAGTTTCCTAAAATCTTTGTGCTAAAATGTTAGATAAAACTTCATCCCTCCTGAAATCAAAACAATTAATAGTAACACTGAATAATCATATGGAGCTCCTCTTGTGTGATGTGCCTTTCCATTTCTAAATATTGCATGTATTTCTTGCTTAGATGAGTACATCCTAACAAAAAGAATTATTTTTGTGTAAATTGAAACAACTATTTCTGTCCCATCATCATTTCTGTAAATTGAAATAACTATTTTGTGATGGACGAGTTCCATATCCCCTGGATTTTGAGCAATTAAATTTGAAAAACCCAATCACATTATAATTCCTGATCCTCAAACATGGGGAATCTTGACAACCATGAGACTGATTTAATAAATTATGTTACATCCAAATGATTCATTAATAAGCCTGTATCAAATGTTCCAAACTGCAGAATGTGGCAATAAAAGATTAGTTTTGTTAAGCTGGAGTTTTTCCACATATGTTTAGGAAAATAAACTTCGGTTCACTTTAAAATGATCACCATTACCTAGATAATTTCCATTAGCAAAAGTGACATACATTGGAATGGCTTGAAGTGAGCTTATCACGCAGAATCTTTTGTTTCTCTGCCATACTTGTTCAATCCCCACAACCGCATTCTCATACAACGAATGCAAGTTGGATTGTAGTGAGAGTTCATTTTCTATAGTATTCCTTATGAAGACAAGTCTTTCCTTGATCGATAAATTGACAAACTTAGACAATAAATGGTGCTACAAAAGATAACATATAAATTTAGATAAGATATAAAAGGAAAGAAAATCAAATCAAAGTAAATAATGTCTAAGTTTAATTAAGAAGTAGTTACCGGATATATTTCATCAACTTGGTAATAAGATCAAAAAGAAAAGGATGGATACTTGTGTGATTGTGTGATTCAACACAAAATGCTCTATCACACTTGTGATAAAACGATATTCCTTTTACATCTTGCTAAGACTAAATAAACTTAACCCCAAAATTTTATATCATCTTTGACCGCTAAATTATGAATATCGAATTTATTCATTGACATACCGCTAAATTTTGTATAATTATCTCGAACCTTTGATAATAGTAGTGGTTCGGAAAAATTAACTAACACGGACACTAAGATTTTTGTAGATTGTCAAAATGGTTTCACATACCACTTCAATTTTACTCTCACACTTTGCCACAAAAATTATCTACATTGTTTTTTAATTGATAGGGATGTGCGAACAAAATATATCTTCTAAATTATATATGGTTTATCAAGATTACGATTTTAAGTCAGTTACCATACCATAACAACATCAACCAAAATATCGTGACATCATTTTTGGTCCCAAAATCGACCCATGTTACCTATCTTGACATATGTGACATGATTTAGGAGATGTTTTTAAATATTTTGGGGATTCTTTGATCTTAAGAGAAGTAACAAACAAAATGAAAATGATTATCGTTCCATCGCATTTTTGATCGCGATTTTGGTCCGAATACGGTAGTATCCCTATTCTTTTGGATCTTTGGACATTGAGTAGATGTTCTATTTGGTAATATTTTCTAATTACCTAATTAAAATTAGATATTATGTATTTTGATTTGATTTTTTTAATTTTATATCTTACCTAAATTTATATGTTATTTTTGTTGGATAAATGACCCCCATTGGTCTCGATCATTTGGCCATTTTAAACGATCGGAAGAATCGCTTTTATAAACAATATTTGAAAAAGGCACCCCATAGACATCTACTTTTTTTACCCAAGTATGCGCAAACAGTTTTGAGATGTCTAATCTATCGAATCTTAATCTCAGAATCTCTGAACCGGGCTACAATATTTAATGTGACAAACCCTCCTAGACGATCCAATATATGATACTTTTTTGTTACGGAAAGTACTTAGTTTCGGTGATAATTTCTTGTGAATCACAACATATTAAGATTTTTTGGAATATGGCGGCACACCTCGGAGAGAAGATGCATAAAATGTTCTCTAAGGTGTGCCGCCATATTCCGGCAAAATCTTAATAGTGATTCACTAGGAAATTATCACCGTAAACTAAGTAATTTCGTTAACAAAGTGTCATATAAACGGACCATTTAGGAGGGTTTGTCACATTTGAATATTGTAGCCCGATTTCAGATTATGTAGATTAAGATTCGTAGATTAGACATCCAAAACCGCTTGCTCATCTTGTAATAAAAAGTAGATGTTTGTGGGTGCTTTTCTTAACTATCCTTATAAAGCGAGTCTTCCGTCGTTAAAATGGCCAAATGATCGAGAGAATCGGGGGGTTATTTATCTTACAAAAATAACATATAAATTTAGATAAGATATAAAAGTAAAAAATCAAATCAAAATAGATAATATCTAATTTTAATTAGGTAATTAGGAAGATACAACTAGAACATCTACTCAATCTGTCCAAAGATCCAAAAGAATAGAGGATACTACCGTAATTCGGCACCAAAATCTTGATCAAAGATGCGTGGATCGATAATCATTTTCATTTTGATTGTTACTTCTCTTAAGCATCAAAGAATCCACGCCCCCAAAATATTTAAAAACATCTCTTATATCTGTAGATAGGTAAATGGGGCGATTTTGGGACCAAAAATGATGTCACGATATTTTGGTTGATATTGTTATGGTATGGTAAAGAGCTTAAAATCGTAATCTTGATAAACCATACATAATTTAGAAGATACGATTCGCATCTCCTATCAAAAATAATGTAGATAATTTTCGTGGCAAAGTGTGAGTAAAATTGAAGTGGTCCGTGAAACCATTTCGACAATCTACAAAAATCTTAGTATCCGTGTCGATTAATTTTCCCGAACCACTACTATTATCAAACTTATAAGTTTTGTCCGAGCTATTCTCGTTGTCATCATTCCGCAAGAGAATTGTAAGAAGGAAATGGTAAGTAACAAAATGGATGGATGTTTGCTTTATTTTTAGCTTCATTGCAAGTGTGTAGGCGAGTTTATAGAATAAGGTTAGCAATGTCGAATCCACGAGGGACTAATAAATTAATGTACTAAGATTGGATTGTAATAGCACTTATTTTTATCTAGGCGATCGAAAGTGAGTGAGTTGGTTTTATAAACTAAAGCGTAAATTTATCCTAAAATAACAAAGTAAAAAGAGTGATTGAAAGATCAAGATGATAAATGGATTTACGGGTTATGGTTTGATTAATATCCCCTTTTATTAGCAGATTAATCAAATAAAGTTAAACGTATACTTCCCTATAGACCGATCACAAAAATAATCTACCCTCTCTCTCGAGATGCATGTAAAAGCGTTGATTGGAATATCTATGCTAAAGCATCTCTACTCAACATGAGATATCTAACTCCTAAAAGCTCAAAATATTATAAAGCCTCACAAATATTCACAAACTTCTCAATCATGCAAAATATTCATGTCAAGTACTCATAGATCTAGTATTGAAACTCATCGGTTAGAATTATGAATCAATACATCAAACAAGTTAAACCAATCGCGTTTTGATAAAACAAGAATTAAAGCGAAAGTACTTGAATAGGGTTGGAAAACATTAACTTCAATTGCAATTAATAATCAAATAAAAGTATTCATTAACCTACCCTAATCAGGGAATCACAAGATGTTTAGCCAGGCATAGAAAAGAAATAATCCATAGACAAATTATTCTGTTCATGTCTAACTAATTGAAAATAACGATACTATGGAATGAGTGAACTCGGAGATGTTGACGATCTTTCGATCTATCTTCAATCCTCGAAGGTGTGGTTGTGGTCTTGATCGATCTCTCCAATTCCCAAGTAGAAGAATGCTCTTTTCTCGCTTTCTAGGGCAAAAATCGGTTTGTCCTGTTTGGCCGCCAAAGTCTCTATTTGTACTTCGTTCGGTGAAAACCTAGCGCATGCCCAACCCGTGCTAGGTGCCGCACAAAACTTCAAATCGCTGAAGGACGCACGGGCCGTGCGCCAGAGCACGACCAGCCCGTGCATATAGTCGAAACTTGAGGGTGTCTTGGGTTAGCGCATGGGCGCGTGCTAGGTACGCACGCACGCCTGTCCGTCTTGGCGTCTACTAGACTTGATATTTTCTCGTTTTTCTTTCGTTTCCCGGTTCGTCGATTTTTCCCGATTCAACTCCAAACTTCATACATTATGTCAAGTATTGGCGGTTCTTTATCGCAATTCTCGAATTATTGCCAAAATGCTACAATTTATCAATCAATTCCTACAAAACGAGCAAAGCGTAATACGTTTTCCACAAAACAAGAATAAAGCCCTATTTACTCATGTAATGCATGCATAGCAACACATTCTAGCCAAAATTAAGCACAAAATACATGCAAAATACATCTCAATCAATGGAGACAATTTTAAGTGTTTCATAAAAATGGTAAATATCATAACTCAAAGTATTTAATAAAAGATCACATTTCAACGAACAAATACTTAGGTTACTTTTGTTCAGTCCAAAGAGAAGAGATCTAGGAGGAGGAGGCTTATTTTGTTTAGTTGGACATTCAGTTTGCTTAGGTTACTTTTGTTCAGTTTGAATTCATTGTATTTGACAGAAACACATGCAAAGTTTGCTAACTAGTAATTATTTTTGCTCAATTTGAATTTAGAAAGTTGGTAGAAAATACTAAAAATACAAGCAAAGTTTGCGAATTGTTTTTTTTTTTTGAGATTCAATTTTTCATCAAAATTCGGAAAAACCAAAAAAAAAAAAAATGTTTTTAGCGAAGCTCCGCCGCGGTCTCCTCTGCGCTCTTCTTTTCTTGCATGCATTCAGTGGTTGGAGCCTTCGTGTTTCGTGGATATGCGGAATTACTACGATTTAAGCGTATAGAAGCAGAGACGGTGTAAAAACCACTCAGATTCACCAGTGATGATGGCATCTTTAATACTTTTCGGAAGAATTGAGATGCTCTATCCCAGGTCTATTGAAGCTAATGCAGAGGTGGTGGATCTTTTGTTAGGGGAGAAATAGATGATTTGCTCCACCTCAGATGACATCGGCTAGTAGGTGGAGGGAGGTTATAACATGTAAGGAATACATATTGTACTTGTTAGCACCAGTATGCATGTGTTTAAGTGTGACATTCACTTATGTGAAATGATCATTGGCTGGTTTTGCCCAAAGTTCTTGGCCTCATGATACTTTTAACTTAATCTCTACTTCCCATCCAAGAGCAACTGATTGCTTTTTTTTTTTTGTGTTGACGAACATTATGATGAGAAAAACGCTTAAGAAGTGCATATATGCCATTGATGGAGAGGAAAGAGCCCACAAAAATCGCTGATATATTTTGCCGGACAAGGACATGGAAGAAAACAGGACTGAGACGTTCACGTGCTGAATTAGTCAGACAAGGTATTTGCAATGAAATCACCATTTTGCCACCTTACGGTTTGGTTATACACTGAAGGTTATTATTGAAATTTTTGCTTGGTTCTTGAGATCCAAAGCTAATTGCTGCTGATTTAATTTGCTTACAATCGCTTTTGGCTTCCTATTATCATTATATTAAACCATGTATGGTATTACACGTATTAAGAAGCCACGTAGCTATTCAAAAAAAAAAAAAAAAAAAAAGCAGAACTTAAAGGGAACACAAAGGAAGAAGATTTATCCATGAAGGTAAAAGGAAATAAAATAAAAACCAAGAATCTGAGATTTGCAATTTTATACTAATATTATTATCATTTTTTTTTTGGGGTAAATCTCACTTTACCCTCTAGTCCTCCTATACTTTCATTGAATCTCACTTTGCTCCCTTTTACTTTCAATTATATAATTTTACCTTCTTATACTCTCAATTTGTATCAATTTGTCCTCTTATACTATTATAATATTATTTTATATTCACATTCATTTATGAAATGACCATCTTATTCTCATATGTTAGTTTTAGAAAAATAATATATTATTTTAAAAGTATTTAATATTCATAAATTTGTACTTTGAAAAAATGATTGTAATATAAATTATCTAATTTTTAGTTTGTGATGAATACGAAATTTAAAGTATATATGTATTAGCTAATAGAAAATAACATATTATATAGTAATTTTATAGGGGATATATTAAAGATAAATAATTAGCAACAAAATATAAAATATAAATATTTTAAATAAATCTAATATTAATTAAGCATTAATTAATTAAGTTGTGAAATTTAATTTGAAATGAGAATTATGTTAAACAAAAAAAGGTCATTTTAGTGATTAATGTTTTAATACTAAAATGAATATTCTTAAATTTAACATAATTTCTATTAAATATGTCGATATAGTTATCTATATTTTTAAAAATTATATTATTATAACTTGTTAATAATGAATAACTTAATACAAATAATTTACTTATATTATAAAATATTATTTAAAATATAATACACATTTTTTAGATTTATGATGGAAATTTAGAATATAGTTATTTAATAGAAACTATATTAAATTTAGTTTATAGCAAATAAATTTTATAAAAAAATAAATATATGAATTGAATGCCATTAAATTAATTTAAAAAGAATAGTAGGGATAATTAGGTTATTTATAAAGAAATATAAGGATAAAATGCTATTTTAATTGTATAAAGGAATAAAGTGATACAAATTGAGAGTACAAGAGAGTAAAGTGATATAATTTTTTTTTTTTTCAAAAAAGTGATATAATTGAAAGTACGAGGAAAAATGATATTTAATGAAAGTAGTGGGTTAGATTTAACCTAATTTATATGTGAATATGACAGGACGAAGCAACGTGTCGGCGCCTCTAAGCGCGGGATCCTCCACTGTGTTGTTTAAACCCTCCATACCTTTCTGTTGATTCACAAGAGACTTCACATCTCGCAAATCTTAACGCACACAAAATTTTCCATTTTCTTCACCGAATCCAAATCGATTTGTTGTTTATCCACGATTCAAGCGGAAACTGCTCAGATGTTGGTTAGTATCTCTATATTCTGCATGTCGGTTTATTCATACATTATTTTCAGTTTATTTGAAATGAATTTCTGGAAATGTGATGTTTAGCTATTTTTCATTTTTCTTCTTTTTCGTCGCGATATTGCTGTTGAACAACGATTTTATATTAGGAATGTATAAAAAGTTAATTTCAATGATTTGATTTTATTCGCTGTTGCTGAAATGGAGTGCGATGTGATAATCAGTGGAGGTGTGTTTGTAAGGGCTACACAATGATTTTTGCTTCTGAAGAAAAAAAAAATGGAACATCCAGTTTATACATTCTTGCTTAGTTATTGTTATTTCCTTCCTCTATCTTATTTGAGCAACTCCCTGTATTGGAAGCCAATCATAAGTTATGGCTCGTATTGAATTTTGTTTATATAATATATATATTGATCTTTGATTGAATGTTGAAAAGGTGATTTAAAAAGAAAAGAATTCCTGCTAATGTAGTAGAAGGATTTTTCTTATTGACACCATTTGTGATTTCCTCTTTCTAAAGATTTAGCCTTTTGGAATTTTGCAGGGAGCTCCTATTGTTGACCAGTCAGTTACCATAGATAGCCAACTACTTCCACCATCTTCAGATCATGATGCCGATGCTAAGGGGCGTAGTTTATATGACGACCTTGAGCCGGATGTCAAGCGGCAAAAATTTCGTCACGTCCAACAAAACTGTGTATTACTTGCTCCTTGTATGTTGCAACGACAGAGTTTTCCATATATTTATTGCAGAATTAACTTCTCCACGCTATGCTGCTTCTAAGACTAAAGACGACTTCATCTCTATCGCTCCAACATTTCGATTGGAACTAGAGGGCGGTTCAAAGCGTTTTGGTCTTTTAGGTTCGACGCTCTACATTGTTGAGTCAATTGATTTGGATGATGATCCTGACCGAAAGTCCGTATACACAATTGATTTATCAAAGTGCGATTTAACCAAGCCCAGCTTGAAAAATTGGGGAAAAGTGAGCTTGACAGCGTCCCTGATATGATGCACCGTAAAAGATCTCCTTATGCCACTCCAACACCTGATGGCAAACTTATGGTATTCTCTTCTATAATTCGTCTCGAATTTCCCTGTAAAACTGCTGGTGAAAATGATTTCGAGTTGTATGATCCGGTTGCCAAAACATGGCAAAAACTCCCTGGAATAGGTTACAATTGGTTGTCCTACACTCGTAGGCACTCCTCCTCTTATTCTGTATTGATCTTTTCATTTACTTTCATTGACAACTCTACCTTTTTATTCCAAACTTCGACTGGATTAATGTTTTCTCTTAATCTTGGATCCATCAACGAAGGATGGAAACAATGGCGTACCTTCTTTAATGTTGACACTGTCCCTTTTGATAATGGTCGTTTTTTGTAATCGATGGTTTGCTATGTGTGACTCCTTTTGGGGCTTATGATACTAAAAAAGAAATCTTTGAGTGGTTTTCCATACCACTATCACCAGATAATGTTGTTCATCCTTGTGCTATCACAGTTCTTGACAATGTCAAAAATGGAAAGTTCAATTTCTGTTGTTTAGAATGTGGGATTAGCCAAGAGACCGGGTATCCTCACTTGGTTATAAATCCATTCAGTTGTGATGTTACCAAATACAAAGAGGATAAAGAGAAAATGGGAGACTCTGCACAACTTAGCTCGAGCATGAGTGTCGGCGAGTCTTTTAAATTTCGTGTGGACTGCATGCAGGGCAGTACATTCATCCCATTCAATCTGTTTTCCTTTTGAGTGCTGATGCTTGAAGCCGTCACCCTTTTTGTTTTTGGGGTAAAAGTATTCAAACTGTTATTAGAGGATCAACATCTTTTTGTTCAGATACTTTTGTAATGGCAGTTTTGTGCTGCGTGTTTATCATGCGCTGATCTGTTATTACTAATCAGAAATATGCTTCTTTTTGTGTTTTATTGACCTCATTTTTATCGCATTTTTAGTTTTTCCAAGCAAGTATAATATGTTGAATGCCTTTGAGTTCTTTAGACAACTCTTGAAGCCGCTCTCGTGGAGGTTCTGGACAATTATCATGTGTAAATAGTTACTCTACCTTGTATGTAAAAACTAAATAACAATTAGCTCGTTGACAAATGCCTGAATAATTGCTTTTTGTCATATTAGGTTATGACGAGGATCCGTTTTTTTTCTGATACTTTTTCGACTAATAAAATTTAGCCACAAGCCCTGAATTGTTTGTGATCTTTTCCACTTCTCAAAATTTTCGAGTTTTGTACATTTTGCGAATCTTGTTAAGCTTCTGTGACTGCTATGCTATAACACCGGCTGTCGAATGGCTTTCACTGAATTCAATCTTATAGCCATCCGAAAATTGTCCATCTCTCTGCTTAAAAGTTGCCAGAAAACGCCACCCGCGGCTACTCCTCTATCTCTTGCAGATGTATAGATTGCTGAGTAAACTGTGTTGAATAGCTCGTCTCTCTTATACGTATCGTACGCAATATCTTTTGACGACTTTCCAAATTCTGCAATAAGAAGTTATTTCTGTAGAACAGTCTGTGCATCTTGATGTGGCTGTTGAGCCAATCATTCAAAAACGAAAGCTGGGCCGTCGTTTTGGCTGGTTAATTAGCCTGTTTGTAATCTGGTTACTTGTTAGGAAATCTGTTCCACTCGAAATTGTGGATTGTTTTGTTGTTGCTGATTAAAGCTTGTTGTTAGGTCCCAACAGTGCCATGTAAAGTGTTTCTTTCATTCTGATTGTCCGTTTACAATCACATACATCCATGTCGTGAGCTACTCCTTGTAGGAGCTGATTGAGAGGTTGATTAATTAATTACAAGAACACCCCAGAAGTTTGGGGTGATTACAAAATAACCCAAAGATGTTTTAGAATTACAAAAACAAAAAAACTTATTTTTTGATTTTATCTTAAATTTAAGGGGCCAACTGTAATATTTTTATAAATATTAGGGAGGTTTTTGAAATATTTTTTTTTGTTTATTAATGGAAAAATGTAAGATAGAATCAAACATTAAGGATTTTTTTTTAAATTAGCCCTAACTTGTTGAGGGGTTTTTACATAGTTATCCCTTAATTAAATGCATAAGTCGTTTGAGGAAGTTGAACTTGGGCAAGCGAAAAATCCACATATTTTAATGATGCCTAGTAAAGTACACGTGTGTTGCACGTGAACCATAAAATTTAAATACTTCTATTAAAAATAAATTATCATGAGTTAATTTATTTTTATTGTAAATATCTTTCATTTCATAGTTTGTTCATTGTTGAACATTAATCATTCATGTATGTTAGTTAAGAATTCATATATACCTGGCCATTTCATTGTAGATCTCAATATCATATCTTTGAACTTTTAATGTTACCTTCAATATTAGTTGGTTCTCCTTACTATTTCCACTATTAAGTAAGAATTTACTGAAATTTGAATCATTCCTTGACCTAGTGTTTCTTGACATTTCATCCTTCGCCACAAATACGATTTCACCAATTAAACTTACAAAAATAGTTTGATGGATTGTTGTTCTTGAAACGTCTCGTAATACTTGCAGGCCGATCCTATCAATTTTTTGGCCCGAGTCGAACTTTAAAATTGGGTTAATTTTTAAATACAAAATTAAAAACAACGTAAAACAATAAAAAAATATGTAATATACAACAACAACAAACCGAGTTTTAATCCACTACGTGGGGTAACAGACGGATCATATCGCGCCATCGTTTACGGTCATAAGCCATATTTTCGTTTATTTTAGGTATAACATGTCATGTTTAATAGCTTCTTTCCAAGTCTTTTAGGCCTACCTCTCCCTCTTTTGATTTTGTGAGTGATTCTCTACCTTCTAAACGCGTCGCACAGGTGCATCTAAAGCCCGTCTATGTTGTTCGGCCCCAGGATAAAAGGAGGAGGGTTGCGTTAGGTCGGCAATGGGCGTAAAACTCTTGTCATTTCCTTTATGGTATGGATCATATAAAAAAATATGTAATATATATAAAAGAATTCTATTATAGTTAAAATAATGTGACATCTCCTAAAAAATGACATCCACGTTAAAAAATTTAAATAATTATTTGAATATAAATCGCCCTACATTTTTGGCGCAAAAATATTAATAAAGTAAGTATAACAAAGTTGTGCAATATATAATTTTTTTATTTTTTTGTCTTTTTAATTTGATAAATTTTAATTTAGGGCTTTAGGAAAAATTAAATGTGATAGTATTTTAGTAACTTGAAAGGCTACAAGGCCCAATGAATATGAAGCCTTCATTCTTAGTTTGAGAGGTTAATTTTTTTAAATCACAAA
The DNA here is from genome assembly GCA_016081115.2 of Rehmannia glutinosa. Taxonomy (NCBI): domain Eukaryota; kingdom Viridiplantae; phylum Streptophyta; class Magnoliopsida; order Lamiales; family Orobanchaceae; genus Rehmannia; species Rehmannia glutinosa. Next base: position 394,227 of record JABTTQ020001105.1, read on the forward strand.
ATATGAAAAAATAATAAAAGAAAAATATATTGCATCCAATAGGAATGGTTGCTTAACATTTCCCAATTTGAAGGTGTAAGGGGAAACCACTAGACTAGACTTTTTTTGGTTGATATTACATTTATTTTTTATATAACAGTACATACCAGGTATACAAAATTATGAGCCCCTAAATTTTGTATTTCTTTCCGGCCTTACAAGAGAAGCGACCCTACTTGTCTAAAATCTCCATAAAAAGTATCACTTTCCATCAAAATCATCATCATTTCTCATTATGTCTTTGAATAATTTATCAATATCTTCGATAGCCCATCATTCGCCATTGGGACTTAATCCCATAAAATTACTTTTGCCATAAGTAATAGCCCCATAGTAATACTTTGTTTGGACAAAATGCACTCACTCGATTCTTTTGTATCTATTGGTATTTTGAAGAGTGAGCGTGTTGTTTTCCCATTGCGACCAAATCAATATGTTTTAGTTGCAAAATCTATTAAAAGATGAGCTAACAATGCATGATACAAAAACATATGTCTGTTCCACTTGGCCACCAACGTTGCCTTTTTCATGCAATTTAACATTATTGAAAATACTTTATGATTTTTTGATTCAATTTTACCTCTATTTTATAATCTTACAATGTGTTTCTAGCTATGACATAAACATTTGATCTTGTACTTAGTATGAAAATCATCGTCCTTTGCGCTGAATTCTTTAAGACAATGTTGAAATTTTAAAAGAAATTGAACGACCTCATTTGAACTACAAGCGGGTATAAACCTTCAAAATTAAAAGTTTGATTATTTTTGGTGGGGTAATATTTAATAAGCATTAGTTTGATGATTATCCAAATATTCCTATTGATATGTAAGCTGTGGTCCGTCCTAAAATTCACATCAAAAGCGATTTTGAGAGAAGTCGCATCACGTAGCAGAATCAAAACCCTCCATACCTTTCTGCCTTGATTCACAAGAGAACTTTTATCTGGAACTTCTTCACCTCTCTCTCGCAAATCTTAACGCACACAAAATTTTCCATTTTCTTCACCGAATCCAAATCGATTTGTTGTTTATCCACGAATCAAATGGAACCTGCTCAGATGTCGGTTAGTATCTCTATTATCTGCATGTCGGTTTATTCATACATTATTTTCAGTTTTATTTGAAATGAATTTCTGGAAATGTGATGTTTAGCTATTTTTCATTTTTCTTCTTTTTCGTCGCGATATTGCTGTTGAACAACGATTTTATATTAGGAATGCATAAAAAGTTAATTTCACTGACTTGATTTTATTCGCTGTTGCTGAAATGGAGTGCGATGTGATAATTTTTTGTTTTGTTCCTCCGTGTTTTGTTGATTATTATTCAATATTCATATGACGTGTATTGTTATGCGGCAGCATATCTCAAATTCGAATGGAATTGACGTTTATGTATATTTGTGATACCATATCCTTTATGGTTTTTCCCCCCAAGTGTTATGGGCTCAATACATGAGCGTTGATAAGGTAATTTCATATCGACGCTACTAGGCCGACTTTTTGGAATTGGTGACTCAAGATCAAGAGTTTTTCTTTTTTTCCCTTTTCCCCTTCCAATTGCGATAGCAAGTAAATTGATCATAGTTATAGAGACAAACTTTCTGTATGAGATTCTCAAAACACAATTTGTATCAGAAAATTTAGGGATTTGTAACTGTACTTTGTTAGTATAAATTGTAGTCTGTTTGCTAACTTTGGTAGCGAAGCTGTGACCACAAAATGGCACATTGATAACATGTATATAAGTATATCACCACAAATAGCGGTAGCACTTGTCCTCGATCCCCTGAAATACTATTTATTTGTTACCTTGTGAAGTTAAACTCATTGGAACAAATATGATATGTACAAGGAAACTCTGTAGAAGTATTTTTTTTTCTGTTGCTAAATTAGGGACTGAGGTTCTTTGAGAAAATGTTGTTTAATTCCTGGCAAATGATATTTATTTTTGATATCTTTGGCCATGGAGTATGTAGTGATTGACATACCAGAAACTGTTAGTAGCTGCTACAAAGTTATTATTGTTTTTTTTTTTAATGATTGAATTGGTGTTCTCATTTTGGTTAATCAGTGGAGGTGTTTGTAAGGGCTACACAATGATTTTTGCTTCTGAAGAAAAAAAAATTGGAACATCCAGTTTATACATTCTTGCTTAGCTTATTGTTATTTCCTTCCTCTATCTTATTTGAGCAACTCCCTGTATTGGAAGCCAATAATAAGTTATGGCTCTTATTGAATTTTGTTTATATATATATATGTATATATATTGATCTTTGATTGAATGTTGAAAAGGTGATTTAAAAAGAAAAGAATTCCTGCTAATGTAGTAGAAGGATTTTTCTTATTGACACCATTTGTGATTTCCTCTTTCTAAAGATTTAGCCTTTTGGTATTTTGCAGGGAGCTTCTATTGTTGACCAGTCAGTTGCCATAGATAGCCAACTGCTTCCACCATCTTCAGATCATGATGCCGATGCTAAGGGGTGTAGTTTATATAACGAGCTTGAGCCGGATGCTAAGCGGCAAAAATCATCAGAAGATAATGAGCTTGAGCTGGATATTAGCGGCAAAATCATCAGAATCGTTACCTCCAACCAAACTGTGTATTATTTGCTCTGGCTTTTATGCCGACATTTAAGACCCATCTTACGATTTATTTGTTGCAGAATTAAATTCTCCATGCTATGCTGCTTTTAAGAATAAAGACGACGCCATCTCTATCGCTCCAACATTTCGATTTAAACTATATAACGATTCAAAGGGTTTTTGCCTTTTAGGTTCGACGCTTTACATATTTGAGTCAAGCGATCTCAAGGGTGGTCCTGAACGAAAGTCCGTATACACAATTGATTTATCAAAGTGCGACTTAACCAAGCCCAGCTTGAAAAAATTGGAGAAAAGTGAGCTCGACGCGCCCCTGATATGAAGCGCCATAAAAATTTCCTTACGCCACTCCAACACCTGATGGTAAAATTCTGGTATTCTCTGCTGCAATTTATATCGAGCCTTTTTATAAAACTGCTGGTAAAAATGATTTTGAATTGTATGATCCGGTTGCCAAAACATGGCGAAAAATCCCGGGAATACGTTATGATTGGTCGGCTTACTATCGTGAGCACTATAATGATCTATGGATCTTTGCATTTACTTTCATCGATAAGTCTACCTTTATCCTCCAAACTAAGAATGGGTTAATGTTTTCTCTTGATCTTGGATCCATCGACGAAGGTTGGGAACAAAAGCATACCTTCTTTGGTGCTAGAAATTTCCCTTTTATTAATGGTCGTTTTTTTGTAATCGATGATCTATTATGTGCGACTCCTTGGGGGGCTTATGATATTCAAAAAGAACGGGAACTCCCTGAATGGTTTTGCATACCACTATCATCAGATCTTGATCTTTATCCTGGTGCTATCACTCTTGTTGATGATGTCAAAAATGGAAAGTTCAATTTCTACAGTATAGAAAGTGGGACAAGCACAGAGACCTTATATCCTCAGTTTGTTATACATCCCTTCAGTTGCGATCTTACCAAATACAAAGAGGATAAGAAGAAAATGGGAGACTCTGCAGAACTTAGCGAGCATGAGTGTCGCGAATCTTTTAATTTTCGTTATGATGGCCAGCAGTGCCATTCATTCATCACTTTGAATATGTATTCCTTTTGAGTGCTGATGTTTGTAGCGTCGCTTTTTTTTTCTTTTTTTTTTTTTTTTTTTTTTGGGGTCATCGCTTTTGTTTTGGGGTAAAAGTATTCAAGCTGTCCATTAGAGGATCGACATCATTTTTGTTCAGATACTTTTGTGTTGCGTATTTGATCTGTTATTATTAATCAGAAATATGTTTCATTTTGTGTTGACCTCATTTTTCTCGTATGTTTAGTTTTTAAGCAAGTATTATATTTGGATGCCTTTGAGTTATTTAGAGTTATCGAAATTTGGTAAAGCCATGATGGAATTTATCTATGATGGAATAGAACATGTTTTATGCACACTCGACATTCTCTTGCCTATCATTTCATGTTATATTCCTTTATGAAGTTGGTTTCTGTTTGTGCAATGGCTAATTGTGGCTTTCCGTATCTGTGACTCTGTATCTCCATTTAGTTTCATCTTTTGGCTGCTGCTACAAACTTGTGCTGATTATTTTTAATCAATTTGTTGAGTGCTAGACGACTAATGCTAACACTCTTTGAGATAGTTCTGAAAAGGCGATGGACACTAGTTGGCCGAGGAGGCTTTGGGACTATGTGAAATGATAGGCAAGAGAATGGGGAGTGTGCATACACCTAGGGGGGTGACCACGGTTCGGGAACCGCGGTTCCGTTCCTCATTTTGAGGAACTGGAACCAGAACCGTTTCTCTCACGGTTCCGGTTCCAAAATCGAACAGACGTCGATTTCCGGTTGAACCCGGTTCTCCACGGTTTCGGTTTTAACTTGAGGAATCGTTTGTTTATCTTTTGATAATTTTTTGAAATTTTAAAAATAGTTTATCAATTTCGATTAAAAGAAAGAAAAAGATTTGGACTTAATATTCAATTAAGTTTTATACTTACTATTAATAATAATATTAAATTATTTATATATACTATTAGACAATAGAAGAATCAAATTTCACGTAGTTCGCTTACAACATTTGGTCTAAAATGTGTCTTATGTAGTTACGAATATAAAACATCATAATAAACATTTAACATTTCTTCTAGCATATATTTACAGAAAAAAAATGTTGGTTTTAACCTTAAAAAAATGGTTCCATCACGGTTCCACCGACGGTTAAAACCGCCGGTTCCACGGTTTTTGAGACCAAGTAACCGGAACCGGAACCGATTTATACGGTTCCGGTTTTGGAACCGTTGACCACGCGCGGTTACGGTTTCGGAACCGTTGACCACGGTTCCGGTTCCGGTTTGGAACCCGATTTCGGTTCCATTTGGCCACCCCTACATACACCACTTCATCAAGAGAATATGAAATTATTCCTTGAGTTCTTTAGATTGGAATTTACCTATGAAATTTGCCAACGTAACGTTCCACAAAAATTGGATGTTATATTAGGTGATTTTGAACTCTCTTGATTATGTGATGTTTTAGTACTCGTTATGTTATTACGGACTTCTTAACTAATGTAGTAGGTATAATAAGTTTTTTTTTTTTGAGAACAGGTATAATAAGTTGGTAAGGAGGAAATTTGTGTCATGGTTGAGCTGTGAAATGAAAACCTTTAGTATAAGATGGCCTTGCTTAATAAAAACAGGTTTGAGGGTACTGGTGGTTCCAATAAAATTTGGCACGAGAAATGCCAATTCTAATTGCTTTTCCGTTTTGAGACTACGCCTTTTTGTTTGGTGCACGAACAGAACAGTATATAGAGATATCTGTCTTGGTGAGTCTATTGAGTTTTCTGCTTTCGAATCATTAGATTATATATACTTATGCTGCTGTTTTTTCCGATGTTTAGGAGAAGGCGGCTATGTTGTTTGCTATGAAACGGATGATATTGAGAGGGAACTTTTTTTTTTTTTTTTTTTTTTAAATAAGTTGGGAGTAACGGTTGGATGGAGGATACATTTCAAAGAAACTGAAAGATACATAGTTCGAATCCTGATCAATACCCTTACAAAGGGTTAGCGCTACCACTTAAGCAGTTAAGCTACAAGCTCGTGTATGTTGAGAGGGAACTTGGGTTTGGAAGGAATTTCTTGGTAATTTTCTCTTTCAATTTTCATGAATAACAAACTACTTTTTTAACAAGTGACATTAAAGATAATGTTTCACTTAAAAAATCAACATCAACAACCATCAAATGCGCTAGCATATCCAATAGCTGAAAATGATCTAAAGACTTTATCAAATGAGTAATTAAATAATAAATACAAAATATAAGATAAAAAAAATATTTTTATATTTAATACAATTCCCAATAAAATTCTTTTACAGCTAGGATAAAATCTATTTCTAATTGGAGTGAATGACACCGTCTTTCAACAATGTGCACTATATAGTGTTTACTTGTTGCATATACTACTTCACAAGATAACATATGTGTGTCACGCACAAATGTCTAAAACACAAACATAGGTAGCAGTTATAAGCCACACACCCAAAAACATGTTGTTTGGTTAAGATGGACGTGGACGCATGTACATTGACCTTATGCCGCTCTCAGATTGAATTGACTAAACATCAACATGTGATAGTTTCCCAAATGGTTGAAAGTTGTTCTAAATTGATGTTTTTTTCCCTTTGTGATGAATGAAATCTGCTTTAACTAAGGTATGGTGAAATTGTATTCAGAACTCAAATAGATCTGAAATTGCCTAAGATCTTTGTGCTAAAATGTTATATAGAACATCATTCTCTCCTGAAATCAAAACAATCAATAGTAAAAGTGTAAAACTGAATAATCTCCTCTTGTGTGTTGTGCTTTTCCATTTCTAAAATATTGTATGTATTTCTGGTTTAGATGAGTACATCGATCCTACCAAAAATAATTATTTTTGTGTAAATTGAAATAACTATTTTTGTCTCATCATCATTTCTGTAAATCGAAAAGTGGATGAGTTTCATGTCCCCTAAATTTTGAGCAATTAAATTTGAAAAACTCAATTATACAGATCTCAGTTGCATAATAATTCCTAATCATCAAACACGAGGAATCTTAAGTAATTCACTAATGAGCCCATATCAAATGTTCAAAATTGCAAAATGTGGCAAAATGTTCCACATATGGATAGGAAAATGAGCGTTGACTCACTTTAAAATGATCACCATTACCTAGGTACTTTCATTAGTAAAAGTAACATACATGTTGGATTGTACTGAGGGTCAGTATTCCTTATGAAGGCAAGCCTTTTCGCAGTCGATAAAATTATCAAATGCTTAGACAACAAACGGTGCTTATTGATAAAATTGTCAAATGCTTAGACAACAAACGGTGCTTATTTATACTTTATTCTTCGATGTCAATTATTATCTTTCAAAAAGAAAGGGATACTTGTGTGATTCAACACCAACTGCCCTATCTTACAACGATAATTATTCATTTTGCTACTGCTACACTAAAGAAACCAACTCCCCAAAATTTCAACACATCATTTTTGACTGCTAAATTATCAATATTGAATTCATTCATTGACATGCCTAACCTATGTATGTAGCCAACAAAATAAATCATGGATCATGGACTTAAAGAATTTTCTATATTGGTCATAGGTAACATGAGCAAATTTGGGGTTGAAAATGAATTCAATGATATTTTGGTTGTTAGAGTATGCCAAGAGTGTAAAAAGATTTCGTGAAATAGTGACATAGTAAAATCGAGCTATCAGTGAAAATTGTCGTGGAATAATGACATAGTGTGGAGTTATTTTTTCATAAAAAATGGTTATTTAGAAATTGGAGGTTGGAAGAAAAATTATTTTCCGTTATAAGAAGTGGGGTTATATATGTATAAGAGAACTTGGAAGAATATTTGCTTCAATGATTGTTCTCAAATTTTGCTTGATACAAAATGAACAAGACACCCTTATTTATACTAAAACAACTTCCTAACTAATAACTATGATTTATTTGATCTAATGGATATTATTCATCCGCTAGAATTATCTTATAAAATATCTAGCTTCCTAGAAGTTTCTAGGAACTTTCTTCAAATAATATTTAATATATTTTCTTAAGATATTTCTAAAAGTTTAACCATTAAAATGACTTTTTTACTATTTAACATTTTTTTATTAAATTGTGATTCTTCAATCAAAAATTGCAAAAATACATCGCATCTTTAATATGAAATATATTATTTTAAGTTTGTGATAAATAAGAAATTAAAAGTTTAATTTTATTAGCTAATATAAAATGTCAATTACATAATAATTTAGTAGGAACTATATTAAGTTAAAAGAATTAGCAACTAAATGAAAAATGTGCTTTTGGATCCGAAAAATATCGATTAATTCGAATTGAGAAGTCAAAGAATTCGAAATATAAGGGAATGTTTCAAATGTAATTACTTACAAATGGGGTAAAATGTAATACATAATCAAATTTTACGGGGTCTTTTGTAACTTGTAAAATATAGGTTTTTTATTAATTAACCCAAACTTCGTGGGTCGTTTTTGTAATTATCCATTAAATACAAAACTTGATAGTCTTCCCCAGTTTTAATCAGAAATGGCCAACTTGTATTTCTTATAGTTTAGAAGTATTTGGTAGAATTTATTCTATGACGTCAACAATTAATTATAAACAAATATGCAAATTCTATTAAAGAATTTATTGTGAACAAAATAAAGCTTATTTTTATTTTTATAATATGAGTGTTTTGGTACTTTCTTGAACATCATGCAAAAATCATTTTATATCTATTTTGTATGTTATTCAACCTATTATCATGACAAAACATAAAGATAGTAATTTAATAACAATTAGTATATTAATAGTTATTATGATTTTTATTTTTATTTATAAGAAATTCAATTAATATTTAAGAGTAATTTCTAAATTATATTTTAATACTATAAATATAAATTAAAATAGAGTATTATGTGTCAAATATTACATGTCGTACACGTATACTAAATATATTAAACATTTCACTTCCAAGGTGAGAATATTATTAAGATATTTCTTAATTATTAATACACGTATACATAATTACAAACACACTATGAATCTCAATTAATAGAGTATTTACTATTTAAAGGCAAAAAGATGTACGGTTGTATTTTCAAAAGCCATTTTTTATTTTCTAATTATTCTGAAAATTAAATTTATGTTTATTTAGGGAAGTTCTAAATGGAAATGAAATTATTTCCAATTTTATACTTTATTATGAAAATATTATTTTAGAAATACAATAAAACAATTTCTCACCGCAAATTTATATAAAAACACACTAAAAAAAATTTATAACAAACAAATTTTCACTACAATCACACAAATTTATATCAAAAATACATTTCAAAAGTTATAATGAAAATTTAAATATATACCTTGATAAAAATCACTGACCCGATAAATTTTCATTTTTCTCATTTAAAACCAATAATTTACGAAAAATTATTTACATACACTATAAACTGGTAATGGACTTGAAAATACATCTACAAATAATTTCAAAATTTCCACTGTAACCCCTGTTTGTTAATGCACATACAAAATTGTGGCTCCATAGGTTTTGAAAGAGTGAGGAGAGCCCGAAATTTGCAGAACATAATTTTTGAAAAATTGAAACGAACGTCAAAAGCAACGGCTACTTTAATGGTGAATTCTTAAACAACTATTTCTCACCGTTCACAATTTCCCCTCTTTTGGAAGAAATCACTCATATTCTGTAAGTAAGAACTTCGACACAACACGCACAGCGTATGTGATGTAACCCTAGATTGAAAAGGCTAAAGATTCGGTGAATAGAAGATGGGAGTGAAGAATCTCGGGATATCTTGGAATCTTGCAAGAAAACTCTTCCTCTTAACCATCTCCAGTAAGTTAATTTATTCTAAACTTTTCTTATTCCGCAACTCATTATTTTAGCACATGTATGGTTTGTTTATAAACTTGATGTTTTGCTGCTTTTGATATGATTATTGACAAGGAACAAGAGGGTGTGTGTGGATTTGTCGTGTTGGATGGTTCAACTTCAAAATGTTAATAAATCCCACTGTCCAATGAAAGACAAGCTTTACTTGAAGGGTCTGTTCCATCGCCTCAGAGCCCTCATTGCTTTGAATTGCAGCCTTATTTTCGTTACTGGTAATTACTTGAATCTTTGGTTATGATATATGAAGAGTGTGTATGACACAGTTTAATTTTCGGTCGGAAAATATTTTAACATTAGTCTACTAGTTTCAAAATATTAGATGTTTTATAATCTTGTGAATTTTAAATTTTTTTTTTTCATTACATCAAGAAATGAACAGAGTGACAATCCGTCTTCAATTTGCAATATTATCTTCGATGAATGTTTATTGACTTACCAACTTTGTGTTGATTGTCTAGATGGCTCAATTCCTGCTATCAAATTATCCACATATAGGCGCCGGTTAAATACTGGAAATGAGGTAAGACTTTCGCTGGGTCAATCTTACTGTGGCTTTTCTGCAACATCATGATCTTTCTGACATCAGAACTCTTCATACTAACTGCTTAAAACAATGCAGGCCGCCCTAGATGCTGGAAATCCGCGTAATGTATCATCAGTTAAAAGAAATATGGGATCTGAATTTTCACGCATGATAAAAGAAGCCAAATTTCTGGGTCTCGCCCTTGGGATTCCATGCTTAGATGGGTAACTTATTGGGCTGTATAAACTTTCAGTCTAACTCATGCATCCGAGTAAAATTTAGTAACCTATTTTGCTTTCTAGAACCAAGATAGCTTGAGATTTCATGAGTTTACTCCTCCATTGCGGAAAAATGTATTTGGCAAACATTATTTTAAGATTTATCATGTTACGTAATATGAGAATGAAAAAGCTTTTGTCTGGAGCAGTGAATTATGGTGCCGTGAGTTTTTTACTGATGCCAACTATGAAATAACAAATAGTTTATGGATATGTTTTTCTTCGTTTTGCAATTTACTTGTTTCTTTGTAGTTTGGATTGCTTCAACATTCGGACCGTTTTCCTGAATTGAGACATTTAAATTTGTTTAAGTTCCGTAATTAGTCACTTATCTTAACACTAAAAGTGATCCAACGAGTAGCTTAGCCTGTATAAAGCGTACTTGTATCTCATTATATCATATTTGCAAGTCTCATCCAAAAGTTCAAATTACAATGGAGATTACAAATATGATAATCCTAATTAATCTGACTTGTGTAATTCTCTATGACCCAAAACACATGCAGGATTGAGGAGGCTGAAGCTCAATTTGCATTGATAAACTCAGAATCATTATGCGTACGTGGACGCTCTCATTTTCTCTTGAAGCTGTATATCTGAGACTTTGAATGTTAGTTTCCTTTTGTCATGTCCCTGAAAGATATAACTGAACTGTCTTTCAGTACTGTGAGTTGCCTACAATGAGACATTATATCTGCAACAACTCTCATTTCTGTTGTTGTATGATCATCAGGATGGATGTTTCACATCAGATTCTGATGCCTTTTTTGTTTGGTGCGAACAGTATATAGAGATATCTGTCTTGGTGAGTCTATGAAGTTTTCTGCTTTTGAATCATTAGATTATATATGCTTATGCTTCTGTTCTTTCCAATGTTTAGGAGAAGGCGGCTATGTTGTCTGCTATGAAATGGATGATATTGAGAGGAACTTGGGTTTGGAAGGAATTCCTTGGTAATTTTCTCTTTTAATTTTCATGTAAATAATGAACGGCTTTTTACAAGTTAACCATTTTATGCTAGCCATTCAATTTTGTCTTATAGTTTCCATAATAGGGTGGTGGGGAAATGTGGATTTTGGAGGTTAAATGCTACTTGTGCATTGATTATACCTACTATGTTAATTTTTCATCAACTAACTTAGTTTGTCATTAATTGGAGCATCTAGTATGGCTGCATCAACTGCAGAATGAAGCCACTGTTTAAAATTTTATTCCAACAGCAGGGAAAAACCTTTCTAGTCAATAATATTCATTGTAAAACCTTGTTTCCAGTACATGCATAAGAAGCATCTAAGTCCTACATTTGCTTGGAAATATTTTAGGGAAGAATACTTCTAGAATTGAATTAGGTAGTATGAGAATATTAGTATAAAGTTGCAAATTGCAGATTCTTGGTTAACATATTATGTACTTTTGGAATTTATGGCTTTCAGGTTACTCTTGCTATTCTTCTTGGCAGTGATTATACCCAAGGAGTACGTGGTTTTGGGCGGTAAGATTAAAAAGTTTTCTGCTTACCACTTGGGTTAGTCCTTATCTGCAATTAAACTCTCTATATAAATTCTTTTTGCTTGGATGTAGGAGTCAGCATGTCAGATTGTGAAATCTATTGGTGACTCAGCTGTTCTTCAGCGGTTTGCATCAGAGGGCTTGTCAATTGCAAAGAAACAAAAAAGCTCAAATAAGAAGGGCCAAACTCTCATGGATGAATATAAAGAGAAGAATGCTGATCATGATAGGGATTTGAATAGTGAGTTAACTGAGGCTAATCTTTATGATTTGCCTTTCAATACCATATATTTCTGAATTTATTTAATCTTGCTCTACTTTTTTTTGCATTACTAATCTTGATGCCTGAACTTTTTACTGGCTTTGGTTATAATTATGAAAAATGAGTATGAGTTTTGCGTACATTATCTTGGTAAAAATCTTTGTGCATCTTCTTTTTGAGCGTTTACATCCATTATTGTTCTGTAGCAATAGATTATAGCCATGACAGTTAGCAGATGTTATGATTGCTTTGTAGCCCACATCTGAAGGGTGTATTTAACTGTGCCTCCTAACTTAATGTTACTCTTTTATAGGAAGTAAGTTTAACTTATTGCAAGTGATCGATGCATACTTGAAGCCAAAGTGCTATTCAGCTGACTCAGAAGTTGTGCAAAGGTATAAATTCACTCTCAGAATTTTGTCATCACCATCTCACTGATTGCTATGTGAATTAGAAGTAGTCAATTGTGAAGGAATTTTCCCTCTACATCACAGTCGAGGCAGGTTGACAGGTTTATTACCTTCTGATTTTGATAAGAACTTAATTTCCTCTGTTTATATAGGGTTCTTGCTCTGTATCCGTTCAATCGCAGCCAACTGCATCAGATTTGTGCTCAATTTTTTGACTGGTCTCCGAAAAGACAGGTTAAGAATTTGTAACTTATACAACACCCTCATGGAAAGACACAGATATATAAGTTGTATGTGTATATGTAAATGTGAATGTGCACTAAAGCGCACACGTGTTGCATATGCTTCACATGCTAACATCTGTGTAGTCATTCATAAATGTCTAAAATGTATGTCGAGTTATAAGCTCCACACCCAAAACATACATGCTGTTTACGTAGATGGACGTGGGCGCATGCACGTTGACCTTATGCCACTCTTAGATTGAATTTGGCTAAACATCAACATGTGATATTTCCCAATAGCTTGACAATTGTACTAAACCAATTTTTTTTTTTTTTTTTTTGGGTGTGATGAATGGTATCTGCTTTAAATAGGGCATGGTGAAATTGTATTCAGAACTCAAATAGATCTGAAGTTGCCTGAGATCTTTGTTCTAAAATGCTATACAGAACTTCATTCTCTCCGAAATCAAAACAATCTATAATAAAGTGGAAAAATCATGTGAGCTCCTCTTTCTTGTTGTACCTTTCTATTTCTGAAAGATTATATGTATTCTTGGCTTAGATGAGTACATCCTACCAAAGATTGCTGAAAGAAATCTGAGGCGATTTGCTAATCTTCGTTCCACTTCATCGAAATTAGGAGTCCATCTGCCAGTTAATGAGGTATGAGGTTCCTGTATCTTTATTGATTTAATTAAGCTTATGTAGCTATATGTTTGTTGTGCTCGAGGGTTAGCAGAATAGGTTAAATTGCAGATCATATGCTTTTGCATGCTAGATATCACATTATACAAGGTTATTTGCAACTGATTCAGGGTTGAACCCATTGATCATGTAGTTCAAATTATTGTGTTTTTTTCTGCATGTATTCTGGGTTATGACCATGCAGCTTGACCTGCATCTAGTTAAAACTGAAAGTAGAAAGTAATTGTTTGCAGCAGCTAGCGCAAGGGCTCAATGGATTTAAAGATCCAAGTTTTCCTATAGATGGATTTAAAGGCATGAAGCATCAACCATGCACTTTTGTCTTTTCTAAACATCATGATGCCTACTTTTATAGACATTATGGTATTATCAAATCTGGCAATAATTATTCCAGAACACGCATAGTGAAATGGTGAATACCAAACGATTAACTGCAAGGTGCCTAATGTGCCCCTGGACTTGCAACATTGTTTGTATATGAATGAAGAGACTAGAAATGATTCATTGGTAACATTTTCTTTTTATTATTTCTCTTTTAGAAAAAGGAAGAAATTGATTTCTTCAGAAGATTTGGCAGAATGAACTAATTGTAATCATTTGCTTGCGTAGTGCTTGAGAATTGCTCAACGGGAACTAAGCCGAAGAGTATTTTGTGCTTCTCTTTGATGTAATTATCCGACTGAAATTTTTACAACAGTAAATATGTTTTTCAGTCAGCAGATAATCTGTAATTGTATTAATAACATTTGTATTATATTAAAAGATTTAAACAAATTTTTGCTTGCAAGTACAGATGCCCGTGAAGTGTCCTGTATCTAGCATTGTCAAGCAAAGAAAATTCCAGGAAGAGACTACTTTGAGGTTTCTTGGGAAGACATGGATGGACTTAAATCATCCTCTGTACCGGCTGATCTTGTGGAGAGGTATACGTTATAGTGTGACAGTCTTTTCTCAAATTAGAGAACCTAATATCTAAACATATTTCTTCATTGTAAATACTGAGAAATTACCTTACACTACTAGGAAGGAAATAAAAGAAACGGAAAGTCGATCGACATTTTGGTTTATGCTTTGGGGAGAAACGTGAATGCCAATGAAATATAAATGCTGTTTTATACAGAATGGAATAGGACTGTATGTTAGAGAACTTTTTAGCTCCAAAGTTTAGTTTTGAACATTTTAAATTCTCAAATTGCTGGAATATCTTCATACATTAACTAAAATTTCCTCAGTGTGAGTTATATAATCTTGTTCACGTCTGCTTTTTCTCGTATAGTGCTTGCCCTGAAAAGATTCTGGAATTCCAACAAAGAAAAGCTCAAAAACAAAAACCTATTCGTAGATCAAGACCGAAGAAAGCAGACAAAAGGGCAGAAATGGAAGAGATTGATAAAAAACTCCGAGAACTGCTGCTTGAAATTGAACAAGACAGCAGTACGATGATTAATACTGTTAGTTTAGGAGAATTGGTGCGAGAGAAGATCCCTAATATTTCCCTGTTGCTATGGATTATCAAAAGATGCGCCTTAATACCGAGTCAGAAAGCAGGAATGGAGAAAGCTCCGGTTCAGCTTGCTATTCCACTGCTTATAGATCTATGGGAACTGATGATATCATCGATCTTACTGGTCCACCACCACGAGTGGACACACGTGTGGTTTCAAAATGCCAAGAGGTGAGACGTATTGATGTGGTTGAGTTGAGTGATACGGACAATGACGTGTCACCTGAACATGCAAGAAAAGCGAGGGAGCTGAGGTCGTTCATAGCCAATATTAGAGACGAAATATCTTATTGATGGTAGAGAGTTTATATGTTCTATCAAGATCTACTTGATGAGGAAGTGTGTTTATGTGTTGATTTTATTTTTATATTTATTAGTGTATTGTAGATTGGTGATTGCACTCTGAAATTTGTAAAATGTGGCATACTGTTACATCCCTTCTCTAGGGTGCATGTTTTTCTTGTTTTTGTGCTATGAGGTAAGTGAGAATTCTTATGTACAATACTTCTATTATGGTTATGTTTGTTTCTAGTGAAAATTCTTATGCAACTTCTATTAAGAATATGCTATTGTATGGTCTCTGTATGAGAAGTGAAATTGCATTTTAATGATTGAAGGTTATATTTTATATAAGTTTAGAAATAAGAATATGTTTGAGTACTGATTGAATTCTATGAACGTACGTAACAAGAATGAGAAATTGTTTTTGTTGTGTTTTATGGTTTTTTAAGAAGGATGGATAATTACAAAAAAACACCTCTAAGGTATGGGCTAATTACAAAAAATTCCAGAGTTCTTTGAAAAATTGCAAAAATCTTCTGAAGATTTGATTTCGTCTTACATTTTTCCCGTTGATTTTCGAAAATATTTCAAAAAAAAAAATCTGACATTTACAAGAATATTACAGTTACCCCTAAAATTAAGACTAAAAGAAACCTGAAGGAAATTTTTGTAATTTTGAATTATGTTTGGTTTTTTTTTTTTTGTAGTTAATCCAAACCTCCTCAGGGGTGTTTTTGTAATTACTACTTTCTAAAATCAATGTATACGTTAAATCTGAAACAGTTTCAATATTTAATTGAATAGATGATATTATATTTGTATGATTTATGATATTATGTTAAAAGAACATTAATAAATATAGTTAGCATTGGGTTCTAGAATGAGAAAATATGAATAGTGATCTACTAGTGATAGATTAGAGGTGTGTAGTTGAAATTATAAGTTTAAACATTATTTTTATGAGAATAAAATCGTGATCAATTTCAATGAAAACTACCAAACAAACATGATTATGATTTTATGGATAGTATAAAAATTGAATAAGAGTTTTAGAAAAAAAACATATGGGCCGAAAAATCATATTCCATTTGTATGTCATGTGTCTTTCGTTCTAATCATTGGGGATCTGAGTCACAAGTAGCCGTTTAGGCAGAACCTTCACTCGTTAGATAATGAATAACCAAATAAAAAGGGAGATGAACTGTTCTAAAAATTTCCACCTAGCCCCAACTAGTCCCCCACCTGGGAAATTGCAAGCTCTCCTAAATCTCGCCTATGTTTTTCTTCCAATTAAGCCCCATCTAACCCTCCGAGGCTCGTCAAGCGCTAGATCCCAACCTCGACACCCGACTAGCATCTAGTACTTTTTAGAACAATGATAATAGCCAAGTAAAAAGGGAGAGGAAACTAAAACTATCTCCAAATATAAAGTAGAAAATGCAACTTCAATCCATCTTTGCAAGCACTTAATGAGAAACCTTGGATCTTTACATATGCCCACGGCACACATTCTCACATGCCAAGAGCCAAAAACAGAATTTTCCTTGAAAAGAAAAGGAAGAAAGCAAATTAAACGAAAAACACAAAACCACTACCGCAGTACAGATTTCTCATTTAACTGTGAGACTATTATCAGCCCGTCTTCGAAACTGTTTTGTTAAGGAAAACCAGAACCTAACCAAAAACTAGATTTTCTCTGTGTCTCTGTCATCTGGTTCTGGTTTTCACTCATTCCTGGAGTAGTGAAGTATGACTTAAACTGGGAACCCGGGTAGTCTGGATGACCAGGAAACTGAGACACTGAATTAGGTATCGAATTAGGGATTTTATCACAGAAATCGTAACCTGAGGAAACATTGCTCGTCATCCTTGGATCAACCGTACTGGACATAACAAATGGAGGGACGTTTACTACAGCCTCAGTTCTTGCAACATTAATGTTGTGGCCAGGGTAGCTGGATGGAGGAGGAAAATACGAGCTTTGGTTGTTCAGAGTCGAGAATGGAGCTTCCGGAAGCATTGATATTGCCGGCCTGTAAACGCAAGATGTCTGACCTAAGATACTGGACGGAACAGCTGCATGCAAAGAGTGAATTGGAACATGGCCCGAATTTACGGGGCCCGGAACTGGTTTTGGCCCAGCTACTCTCACTGTCAATATCCTACCGTCCATTTTGTAACCGTTCATGTACATCACAGCTGCAGCAGCATCCGAGGATTTTCGTATTTAACAAAACCATAGCCTTTGCTCAAACCTGTAGTGAGATCCTTCATTACAGCTGTCCTCTCGATTCTCCCGAAGGGCAAAAACAGCTCCTTCAACCTTTTGTCATCAATGGCAGGGGGTAAATAGGAAACATATAAATTTGCAGGATCCACCTCTTTGTTTGATTTAGAGAGGGTGCAATTTGATGTTGGGTGGCCAAAACTTCCACATAAATCGCAACAAACAGCCTTAAAAGTGGAGTCTTGAAGAGGGCAGGCATATTTTCTGTGTCCTTGTTCCTTGCACAATTCACATGTGTTGCTATCGTTATATGTTCCTCTCAGTTTCGCAAGTTCTTGCAATTGAGCTCTTTTGTGATCATTTTTCCCGTCTGCCACGGGAATGAGCAATTTCTCAACCATAGCCGCAGCAGCGTTTAGTGATTGTTTGTTAGTAGCCTCCCTCGGACATGCAAGTCTTCATCATCTGATTCGGGATCACGGAACCTTTACCTCTTATGAAAATCTTTGCACCAGTTTCCTTTTCCATTTTCTTTTGGGTATTTCCCTTCGGTCCAAGAATGAGACCTATGAAATTATATGTAGGATACTCTTTCACTGGAACAAAGAGTTTCTTTACAAACTTTTTGATTTTTCCTTGGCAGGTTCAACAGTCAATTTAGCTGAAGCTAATTTAGATATAATATTTGTCCTTTCATCCGTGAGTTTCTTCCGGATCCTGGCATCAGCGTATTTATTCTTATGCCGAGGTTATTGTATACTGGTTCAGGAGAGGAGACCTTTCTCCTGCAGGCCTCTCATCAACTATCTCTGGACTTTGCAGCTTCTTGTTTATCTCAGTTAATCTCATTCTCAAGCGTATGATATGTGGGTCCTTGAAAGCTCCAACAAATTAATGAAGCCAGATGGATCAAATAACCCATTTTGAGAATCATTATTTTCCCACCTGGTTTTTCGTCTTTTACTAGTTCCATCAATTTGAGGAGTTTCCCTTCCTGCTTGATATCCCAGCGACTCTGTCTGCGTTTTCCAGAACTTCCACCATGCTCCTGCTGTTTAGATGTACACTCACCATTGGCAATAACTTTAACGAGCCTACTTTCATCATCACTTTTTCTTACAACAGATGTACCGTCTGGTTCGTTCCCAATTTTTCAGCCACTTTCTTTCCTCTTCCATCTTCTGGATTGTCAATGAGTTCATTTCCCAAATCCTTGCTACCCATGCCACCACTCATGGCAGATGAAAGATGAGAATTTTCCACTTCTAGCTCCTCTTCATCAGATTCCTCATTTTTATCGTCTTCAGAATCTTCTTCCTCAACTATTTCTTCTTCTGGATCTTCTTCAGATTCCCCATCTATTTCTTCAGGATCTTCTTCAGGCTCCTCCTCTATTTCCTCTTCTGGATCTTCATCAGATTCCACGTATACTTCCTCTTCTGGATCTTCTTCAGGTTCCTCTTCCATCATTTCTTCTGGATCTTCATCAGATTCCTGACATATTTCTTCTCCATTATTTTCCTTATTGTTCTCATTGTCAGCATTACAATGTTGACGATAAGGATCGCATGATCCATAGTTGACTCTGTTTGGGTTTCACCTTTTATATTCTTCGACTAGACAATAATGACCTTTTTCTTCTTAAGCAAACAAGATTGGCTTCAGCTCCCAGCATCCTACCTGCATTTAAACTTAATCTAGCAACACTAGCTCTATCAAAATCCTCCAAATAAATTCAATATAAGAAAAATGGATCCAAAAGTTATAACCAGTGAACATGCTACATCAATGGAGTTTTCAGGTTCCCCTCCGGGAATTGTTTTAAAGGTACATTTCTAACATAAAAATGGGTAACAAACATTAGTCCTTGGCTATGTGAAGATGATCTATTGTTATACATTACTAGCACATAATATCCACATTGATAATTCATACATGTTATTTGTCCTTGTATCAAAAACTTTTGTATGCAAATGAACAGAAAGTAGCATTATCCCTTCCCTTAGCACAAAAGGCTGCATTCTATTTCATCCACTTTTTCCAACTTAATTCCATAATTCTGAGTCTCAAAACTGTGATGCCACAAATTTTATCGGAAATCAAATTTGACTAGTAGCTAACCTCAACATCCAGAAATAACTTGGCACTCACAAGAAAACCCAAAATCAACAGAAGACTTTCCGAAATTACATTTGCAGAACAGCGAAAAGCAAAAGTTACCCAAAAATAAAGTTCGAATAGCAAGCAGATGCTCACCCTTGCTGAGAATTGTCGAAAGATAAATGAGGATAATGCCACAGAACAAAATTGCTCGCGGATTTTTGAATATTTGCTAGTGATCGCCAAGGTTCAAACATTTCAATGGCGATTTTCAATGATAAGAACAAATTACATCATTCTCAGGTGCTATTTCAGAGTTAAATCACAAACAATCACACGCACGTGTATAGAAAAAGCGGCTTTCGCTGTAGAGATGAAACTGAAGGAAAGGAAATTGCATGAAATTGAAACAAACCTGCTTGAAGAAAAGTCTGAACGAGAATTATGTTGGCCCCAATTTCGTGAGAGTTTGCTGGGTGCAGTCTGCGAGCGATTGTATATCCCTAAGACTCTCTGCTCTCTCGCCTTGTCAGAAAGTAGGGGTGAATTTTGCTCATTTACTCCCTCAAGTAATCCGAAATAGTCTTTTAAAACCCAGAAGATTTTATTTTGATAAACTATACCCACTTTGCTATTTATCTTTAATGTTTATATAATTATATTTTTCTTTGGATTTTTTTTATTCTCCTTACAGATATTTATGTACTTATAATTATATTTTTCATTGGATTTTTTTTATATATACTGATGCTGACATGTTGTTACGTGTATGATGTTATTTAAGTAGATTAAATCAAATAAAGTATATTTTTGTAGTCTATCATGGAGTGGTTTAGTCGAATAGGGTTAATTTTTTAGGCCAAAAGTATCAAGTTCGAATCACCACTTTTAAACCACTTGGTTGACCTGTACAAAACTTGCATAGTGTTGTTTAAGTTTTAACCCAATGATTGTTTACCCAAAACACGCCCCAGGGGATGAAACTTTGTAAACCGATGGTTGAGATGTGTGTTGAAAGAGGCGAATGGCTAGAGTTGATTAAAGTTTTCCAGTGTGTATATCCTCCCAAAGTTAAATTGTCTTAAAAAAACACGCCCAAAGAGTGGTGGAATAAGTAAAAAGTTATTATAATAAGATATGATCATGCATGTGCTTTATCGGGCGATTTATATATGTAGACAGTGACTGATGTATATTTATATATATAATTATATATATATATATATATCTTTCTAACTGCAATAGAAATATTGTTTATTAACTATAAAATGTCGTGGGACGATTTGAAGTGAAAAAGGAAAAGGCAGAAAGGTAAATTAATTATATAGTCAGCGAAATAATTTTGAAAAATCTAATTAATATGCAAGATACAACTAAACTCAAAATGTATTAAAACTTAAAAGTAACAACTTTACATAATAGAGTGAAACCATTTATAAACATTTTACGTTTTTAGAAAAACAAAAATATAGGAATCAATTCTTCTTTAGTGGTAGAGGTTTGTCTTTGTCACATGCTAATTATTAAAGATCGTAGCATATTTTTAATAAATAAATCAACATAAGCCCTATTCTTAAAAACTTCAACAACAGATGCCAGACTATGCAGATGGAATCAACTAGAGAACATTTTGAAGTAATAGATATTCGGATGAAATTAGAAAAAATTAATAATAATAATAATAATAATTACTACCATTTACACCAAGCTTATGCAAAATCCAACTACAACTATTACAGATACTAACAAACTCCTTATGATGTACAAAGATGGTATTCCCCAACTCCTTCCATGGTATCAATTTCAGATCAAAATACTGATTGGATTGGAAATATTTTGAGAAAATGCACTGCCCTCCAAAATATACGTATTCTTCCGGATATACAAACCAGATTGGAATTAAGATAAGCGAGGAGAAAAATATGAAAAAACCGAGAGAATCTCAGCAACTGACTCCTGTTAACGAATCTGTTTGCTCGTGTGAACACAGATGCCATGTCCGTCACACACTTTCACTGCCATAAAGATGTATATATACTCCATTAGCAAAATACTCTCAACCCCATCATAACTTCACAACATTAATAAAGTGGTATAAGAAACCCTGAAACTTTCCATTATAAATTGCATTCAGAAGCACAAAAAAGAAATTTTACCTATTTAACAGCTTGTTTGCAAGGCTTTTAGCATGCTTCAAACTGTTGAACCTCTTGGCAACATCTTCATTGTGCAATGCAGTATTTAGGTAAAAGAATAAATCTCTGTAAGCCTTCTCAACGTCTTCTAAGGTTTCAATTGGTGCTGTTTGCAAGCAATTTGGAGGTAAATAAGCATCCTCTTCTGCATCTTCTGATTTATCAATGGGCGTTGAACAGTTCATTGACAACTTGTTCTTGTCTCGTTTGCATACTTCTACTTCTAATCTTGCTGCCATTGCACAGCAGCACGTCTAATACACGAGGATGGTAACTGCAATCAAGAATAAGCATGACTGAAATATACACTCGGAACAAAATCACCAGAGCAAGCCGTGTATGGCAATATAGCCACAACTTCACTCCTGGAACTAAGCCTGCTTTAAACAAATAATTTATGGTTTTTTGTTTTGGGGTGGGGGGGAGGGGATATAAATAGAGAGAAGCTTACTTGTGCAAGTTGTGCAACCTTAAATCCAAACTTCGGCTCAAACACCAGGAGCGAGTTTGTAAAGGTAGGTTACATCATCATGATTCACAGTATCCATCTCCTGCTCAACGTTGAAGTCAGATTTGTCTCTTTATGAGGTGTCAAATACGAAACATGGTATGCTCCCACAGAGCCTGGGAATTCATTTCTGATGTCAGCTATTTCAGGATAATGAGTAACAAAGAGGACCATGCATCTTTTATGCTCCAAAAGATAATGCAATGTGGCATAAGCAATGGCCACACCATCGTGTGTACTTGTGCCTCTCCCAAGTTCATCAATTATGACCAACAGGCGGGACGTGCAGTGTTGAAGAATGTGAGATGCCTCACTCAATTCTTCTAAGAAAGTGCTTTGCCCAGCTGAATACTGTCAGAAGCTCCCATTCGAGTGTAAATGCTATCCAGCACATGCAATTTTGCTGATGATGCTAACGAAGCAACCAACCTAGATGAATCAGACGCACATTTTGATGTTTCTACCAAAGAGATTGACTTGTTCTAAATTCCGTATGACTAGTAAATAACAACAATTAATAAAGTGAAATAAAAGCTAAAATATTTCTCCAATAATAAAAGGGACAGAAAAATGTAAATCACAGTTAAGAATTGAAAAATTACATAGCCTGGTTGAGTAATTTTAAGAGATAACTAGCTTTTTTAATAATCAGACTAAACCTCAGGAGTAGTTTGGTAATTTACCTTTATTTTTATCTGGTTTAGCACATCAGTTTCACCAAATCCAGAAAGCGAAAAGGAAAAGGATATAGAAGGAAGGCATAGGGTATTGTAATCTTGATCCATCCTCTTATCAATTGAAATAACTGAATTCACCGGCACATTCTAAACATTATTTAACCAAACATTTCTTTGCCACTCTCCTGTCCAAGTCCAATTATAGAAAGCAAGATGTAAGGCCGCCTATTTGGACCGACATTTCTCTACATGAGCTAAGAGGTTAAGCCCAATTCCAAGCCCACAAGATGGCTAAATACTTAGGCCCAATTGTACATAAATTTTCTAGAGACTTGTAGGAGTTTTATAGAGATGGTAAGATGATTCAGATCATTCCTTTGTAAATATCTTGTAAGAATATTCTAGGGACATTCCATGGAGAGTTCTAGAGAACTTCTCCCAACCGTAGGATCAAATGCATCACCACCGTCCATTTTGGAGGTGGAGTAGTATAAATAGAGGCATGACCTCATTTGTAAACCATCAAGCAATTGTAAGCAAGTTTGAGTGAATAATATAAGAGTTCTTTCCCAACTATCTTGTGTGCTTTACTTTGCCATCTTTCCTACACTTCTTCACACACAAACACTTCGGGGATGCTGACTTAGCACAGCGCTAGGGATCAAGTCCGTAACAAAGAGGACACATAAAAAAGGAAAAAAGCAGAGAAAAATAGAATGTGAAGGTAAAGAGAGGCTTAGGTTTTGTCAGGGAATTAAGGAGTCAGGTTCAAGAACTAAAAATGTCTACTTTTTCCCTTTTAGTTAATAGAGCAGTATCAATCGGGTAATGGAGGAATTAAGGAATCAGGTTCAAGAACTAAAAATGTCTACTTTTTCCTTTTAGTTAATAGAGCAGGTTATCAATCGGGTAATGGAGTAGGAATTTCAACCTAAAATCTCCAGCCGTATCAGTTCGGATTGGGAAAAAAATCATGTTATGGCATCAAGAGATTGAAAGGCGTAACATATAGCCTGAGCGTTTCACTCGCATTATTTTTAATGCCCATCAGCTCCTCAGCATCCAACTCACTTATTTATTGCGGGAAACCATACCAAATAATATGATCAGTAAATGCAGCCATCAAAACACAAGACTAGCCCCTGAAAGCACTATTAGAGCTTGATGAATCTAATTTTGAATAACTATTTTCATAGCATCTGTTTCCATCATTCTCAGGTTCTTTGAGCAGCATCATGCCAAAATGTAGCAAAGTCACACTGTCATGCAACATAATAATCCAAAAAATAATAATGATGGTGATTGTTCTAAAAATACCACCACGGGCGAATGTTTAGTAACTTGCCACTGGGTCTAAGGCAGCTGGGCAGCAGAAAAGTGTTTTGTGGGACAGACAATATAAGAGGCACAATAAGAATGCATGCACAAAACTAGCAGGACTCATCATATATAGGAGCAGATGGCCTGTTAAACTATCTGAAAAGATAGATGAAAGCATATAAAATAGAGAGAATTGTTGTAATTATAGTCACTAACATTGGCGCACAAAGGTTAATATGTACCTGAGCCATGAGAGCTATAAGAGCAACTTGGCGAATATAGCAACTTTTTCCACCCATGTTTGGTCAGTAACAATGTGACAGTACTCCCCTTCAGCATGCAAATAGGTATCATTTGGAACAAAATTATCTTGCAAAATATTCTCCATAACCTGGAAATATCAATAGCAGCATCAGGACTAAGTGGGTTGCAAAAAGAAAGATACTTGTCCAAACAAGAAGGTAATAAGATGTATTTAAGTACACGCTGGAAGAGCCTACAGAGAAAGAAACAACATTGTAGTCAGCACCTATATCATTATATCACGTTTTAGCGCTAAAGAGATAAACCCACCACAAACAATAGAGCTGAAATAGAAAAACAATCATCATGCACCAATCACGATAGATATCGGGGCATAAAATTATCACAAGCCTCCATATCTGTTATCAGTACAAAAATAACGTAACTTGGTGAATAAGCATGATGCATAGTGTTGATTAATTATGCAATAAAAGTTATCTTTTCCTTGTTGTTTTGCATCACTATAATCCAGGGTCAAGGAAACACAAAAGCATAACTCGAAAAAAACTTTCATTTTTCACGTGTGTCCTTAAATCAGGATGAACACAGTGACCAGTAAAAATTACAGTCAAACCCATTAATATCCCAAAAGTGAGTGTGGCAACTGAATGAAGACAAGGTTGACTGGCAGGTAAATATGCTCCACATATTTTACAGTTTAGGTTCAATAGAATATCAACACCCATAAAATTCAATGTTTTGCATACAACAATAACCACAGAAGTTGGTACTTATAGCTGTAAATTTGTATCTCAAATAAAGAGTTAAACAAGCAGCTGGTATACAAAAATCAAATTAAGATGTAGACACATACTGGATGTAAATCCGGAACTGATATTTATCTGAGCAGGCTCATCATCACTTACAAAAACAGGCGAACAAAACTCTGCATAATGCGAGACAATTATTAGCATAAACCATTGCAAAGATGATGAATAGGAATTCACAATCATTCAACTACGGAACCTTATTCCTAGAAAGCATGGCAGCGAATACAGGCAATCCAGCGCGGCTAGTGCTTGAACAGCAGCCTGAAAATCAGAATAAAATCCAGCAAATGTCTTCAAAAACCCATCCCAAGTGGCTCGACAAACAACAGAGAGCTCCTCATTGCAGCCAACGTTAACTGGTCTAAAGCATTCAATACTTCAGGTGGGTGATACCGAATTGTTTTCTTGGTACTATTTACTTTAACCCAGTCTGAAGGTACCTTCACATCAAGAGGGAGCTGCACATAAATCACATATCAATATAGGGAAGTAGAAGACACACCAAAGACTTAGACCAAGAAATTTTTGAAAAGCAAAAACATCATTCTAGATAACCAAAACCAAATAATTAAGTTATAGATAAAGTTTAACACAAAGAAGACCGGATCATGCACGTTACCCCTCAACAAAATTTTATCTGTGCATATGAAATCAATGTTATGGCTTCTTCAAGGAGAAGTAATAAAAACTACAAATCCAACTCCATATTAACAGTGGCAATAGCTATGTCTTGTCCCAACTAAACAAAAAATCCTTGACCAACTAGAAGCAGCAACGAGAACAAAACTTTCAAATGGGGAAGAAGAAAACATCGGTATTTGAGAAGAATTTGAGAAGAGCAAATATGCATGACACTATGAACTGCAAAGGGAAATCATGTCTTCATTAAACGCCAGCAGAAAGATTTATGAACAT